>JAQOTN010000060.1:0-399540 GCA_028554745.1 Blastocrithidia nonstop
TGCTTAATTTTGTTCAATTATATGAAATAACTTTTAAAAAATAAAATATAAATTCTTATAATTATAGATAATTGAGATATACAAAAAGAAACTACTTGGTAGACAGACACTATATTAACTGTTGTCTACTTAGTGCAACAAAAATAGAAGTGTGGAAGAGAAAACTAAAAAGCAACAAAGTCATGCAATGCTGATAAGACAATTATCACGTAATAATTTTACAAAATTGCAGCATCGTAAAAGTCTCATAATATGCTAAATCGATATATAATATAATCGGGTTTTATATTTGATTTAGTTTTTTTGCCTATCGTTCATTGCAATAACATTTACTGGAAATTTTGAAAGGGAATAAATTGCAAAACTTGCAACTTAATATCAATACATTGGCAACTTATCAGGTAAATTACACTTATGCTTCACATTTATGAAGGCAAAACCAATAGTATAAATAATTGGCCTTTATCATATTAAAGAGACGCAAAATGCATAAACTATTAGTCACAACTATTCGTATAAAATCTTGTTTTTGCATAGTAATAAATCGGAAAATGCATCGTCACAATTAGCTGAAAAACAACAAATGACAACAGTCATGTCTTAGTTTACGAGTAGTGGGTATCAATGTATAATTTTACCACACTACTACTGCTAACAATATGTTTGGTATATAAAATTTAATCTATAAAAAAAAAATTTTAAAGTATTGTATGTGTATGACTGTTTTTTCTTCTTAATTCATATACGATAGTAACAGTACTCAATCTAAAATATTTTACCAATCTACAATTTATTAAACTAATTACAGAGTGAAAATTTTTAATATTCGAGTATACGTTATATATTTATAAAGTTATTAGATTTAATTTTTTTTGATATAAGATAAACCTTTATCTTAAAATAATTACACGATTGGTAATGTCTAGGTGTAAAGAAGAAACGAACATAAATTTTTTAAATTCACAAATGAGCTATATCAAAAAAAAAACAATGTTATTTAGAAAACATATTTAGTGTATAGATTTGTAAAATGTAGAGATATTAAATAAAAAACATTATATACACATATGTTCTATTTTTATTAAATTACGTTAAACTCGGTCAAGAAATCGATCAAGCCAGTACTGATTGAGTAATTTATATAGATGGTACTCACCTTTGACATTTTTGTCATAGATCTCTGTTTGTCACTGACGTAAGCTGTCCATCTTGACCTACTGTTCAAAATTATTCACAATAACAACAGGCAAATCATCATATAATTAGAGTGATGCATTTGCTTCGCTTTACTCGTCCATCTACAACAAAATCATTCAGCTGACTTTGTAAATAATTTTTGATCGGTGTGCGTACATAATGATTAGTCACCTCAGTAAAAGTCAACAGTACTTTGGTTTCTCGCAATGTTGGATGACCAAAGCCAGTTGTGCGGAGTGCATACATGTATACTTCAGACAAAGTAGCATATAACATAACTCTGTTTATGTTCTTACTTGTATTTGTGCCTTGATCATCAATGCGCTGCAGTGCAATACGACTAAGATATTACTGATTGTTATTCGCATCAATGCTGCTTTCATTGTTTGCTGTGTAGTATTGCTCATAGTGTCTGTTGTTGTTCCTACTCACTCCTTCGATGATGATGCCAAAGTCAACTTACATTTATGATAACACTTTTTGTTCCGCACCATCAAGCTTATCAAAAGATGTTCACTTCAGCTACTGTACATGATCTGATTTGTTTGTGTTCTTTGGTATTATTGCTCAATCCACTAAACTAAAGTCAAACCGATCATCGTCACTTTCACCAGGTGCAAAACGTGGATGTAAGTTAACAGAGTGCAGATGGACATAATTTGGCAGTGAACGCTTCACATCAATATTTTTCAGCAAAGGTTCAATCATTTGCAAACTTTGTTATGGAGGTGTTTGATGACATTCTCTAGAAGTTACTGATGATGTAGCATGAAAGTCGACACCAATAGGTAATGAAGTAAACTTAGGATGAACAATGTCGCCATTCTAACTATATCAGTGATGCAGTAACGGATGATCAAGTAAATCACGTTAATTTACGTCTTTGACTAATTTACACATTTGGTGGTAATAATACATGAGCCTGCTACTTCAAACATTTAAGCACAAATTCTGCAATAATATTGTTGTTGACATATACTATGAGAGGTTACTATATTTATTATTAATTATTATTTTACTATTCATGTTATTTCGTCATTAACTAAACAAATTCCTGAACAAATGCCTTGGTGATGGCTTGATATTTATGAAAATATATCAGATTGTGATGTAAAATCTAATCTGCAACAGACTTTGGCTGAGCATGAGAGTAAACATGCTCTTCACCATTAGCATCTATAACAGTTGATGTCTGCAGATCTGCCATGACCATGTATGCTTTGTTGTATAGAACTGGTGTATGTAACGTTTCTCTACGTGTACCATAAAATAAGCACTGGTAAAGTTTATTTTTATAAAGAAGCCTAAATTACAATTACAATAATGTAAGGCAGTGTTTTGTAAATGTCTTTAAGTTGTACAAGTAAATGTTCAGCTATGAGCTAGTAAGATAAAAAACGGTATAGTTGACTATAAACAACAACAACAATAAAAAAAGTTACAGTACATAGTATAACAATATATTTTATTGTATAGTTGTCATGATAGAGAGAGTAGTGTTGATGACAACCTATAACACTAAAAAATGTAGATTATAAATATGTTGTAAAGTGTAAGTAGTTTACATCAGAGAGATCGATAAAGTTAGTAAAAGAATGTTATATTGTATGTGAAATAGAGCAATTATTGTTTGTGTTAAAGCAATTTAATGTGAGTAAGTAAATAATAAGTAATTGAAAATGTATGTTTTTGTAATAAAATGTGTAATACAGTATACACAAAGAAGTATGTTAAAATAAACAATGTCATAGCTCACATATTTCGATAAAAGTTTGCAAATATAATTGTAAAAACTATTCTTCAGCAAAAATAGTAATATATTTAGTAAAGAATGTAATAATAACGAATAAAGGCTTAACAGATCGTGCTAAACTAATATCACATTTTTTGTGCATATTAGGAAAAAGAAAAATATCATCCTTTATTTTAATTTGATATTTGTTGCTTGTATTGTGCTCTGCACGTTGAAATAAGTGATTTACAAAATAAGAAATAATTGTATTTCATTAGCATTTCTATGATAAACACTTCAGCATTTATATGTTGTACTGCAATTACGTGTTGTATTTTTGGCGATAAAACAATAACATTATAAATCAATGTACTACTCTTACTTAATTATCAACAACTGCATACTTACATAATAATTATTTGAAGTATATATAGTATTAACACACAATGTAAGTCAAGTGAATCAATCACGGCTAACTGTATATATCAGAATTATTAATTTTACATGTTTTTATCAAATTTGTTGACGTAAACTGTAAAATTTTGAAACATTGTCAACAATGTGTATACACTTTACTATAATCAATCAAAACGTGTTATATGTCACGATTTCAGCAGCACGTGCACTAATTTGTATAAAAAAGTAAAAATTACAACAATAAACTGTTACGTGTAAAACTTTATTTATAATATGGCATTGTTATTGTTATTCTATGAATGCTACTAAATGATGTAGCTATGCACATTTACAAACAGAAAACATTTCAAAAGTAATAAATGTACTAATAGCATATGCTCTAGTAGAAAGAAAAAGTGGACATTATGTGTAATACTTTCTGCTAGCATAGATACAACACGTACATCCTGTAAAAATAAGATAATATTAATAATAAATTTGTGTTATTTACTTTTTATAAATTTCAGCAATTTGTGATAGTATGGAATGCTACATACTATTATGTTAACTATTTAGGCAAAGTAAATTTATTTAGTTTGCCCGTGATGCATATCTTGCAAAATAGACATATTGTAGTAACATGCACATATACATACGAGTGTGTGTAAATATGACACACTGAAATAACCCTCACAGTCATGACATTTTATTTCGCATTGCTTAATTCAGTATTTATAGGAAGATGCAATCACATTATAATTTACAAAAATTCATTTGCATTGTGGTATCAATAGTTCTACCTAATTACAACTTACGTATTGCACGTATTAGTAAAAAAATGAACAGCATACAACAAAGTGTATAAATCTCAAAGTATACTATAAAAATAATATTATTAGCACCATTTGCATTTAGCAAGCAAACATTACAAAACATGTCACTAATTACACATATGGTAGAGTTGGCAAAAACAGTGTACTTAACTCATATTTATTGTTCACATGTATTGCTTTTTTATACATACGAAATATTATTGCTATTTTCACATATTATTGTTCCAGCTTGTCAGTATCTATACTTGACTGCAAGTATTCAAGAAAATGAACAAAAGTATAGGTTAATCAATAGGTTATTGTTTCTACACGTTACTGCCTGAAAAGATATAACTGCTGTGTCCATCACAAACAATAAATATATAATTACATATTGCTTTTCTTTGATATCATATAAAACGTGTTATCTTATGTTGATGCCAATATTTGACTACTGCCCCTGTATTTGTAATTCGAAGATATGTAGAGCATAAACACTGTACTGCTACAGCAATGTAGTGAATAGAAGAAAAAATAAATAATTGACGTGTAAAGTGTGCGAATAACACTATTTGTTTGTCTCATCAAACTTCGAGTAGAGCAACAACAAATACAACGATTTTATGTGTATAGTATAGTTGAAACGCCTGAGTTGCTTAGCCTCTTCTACTTTACAAGGTGTGTACTTCAGATCAAATACTATCATCTCTACGACCAACTAAATGTGTTATCGGCACAACAATCGAAAGTATTGTTGAATGTAATAATAAACTAAAATATTAAATAAAAAAATAAGTTTTGTTTGAAAATAAGTAATGACTATTACAACATAATTAGGTAGTACTTTGTTTCTAGTGCATACATTGATGTCTGATATGCAGGTTGATATGATATTGATCATTTAATGTTAGTGCATATACAGACAGTGACCATTTCTGTGTTTGTCTGCATTACTATACTTCAGAAAGTAAACATGAAAGTTAATAAAAACTCACAAAATAATTTTGTTGTTAATCACTAAAAATATTTATAATCTTTGATGTAAAAACATCATCATCATCATCATTTGATATTAAATGTAATGTAATAAAAGAAAAGAGTGTAACACTTTACTCAACTACAAAATCAAACAAAATAAGTTTTCAGCATTATTGTTGTTCATCATATCAATCCATACAAACTCAACAATAAACATAAAATGTTTGATGTATTTATGTATAAGTGAGTGTTTGCAAATGTGTGTATGATGCACCTGAAAAAGACAAACTTGCTTACTGATATTTATACTTATATTTGCATCAAACAACAAAGTTGTGAAAATGTTAATGAGTGCTTTCGCAAAAGTATACGATTTATTACCAAAGAAAAAGATTTTGTCGTATATAGATTTTTTAAAAAAGTTATTATCAGTATTATGAAATAAAATTGATAAGTACAAACTGACAGTATAGAAAAAGCTACTAAATTATGAGAAAGGTTTATTACTTTTATAACAATTTTTATAGTGTTTCACGCGCTTTCACTTAATTTTTTGGAGAGATGTACTTAAAAATTACTATTTTATAAACTTTATTTTAAAACGTCCGGCACTTCATGTTTAATACTTATTACTTTTATTGAGATTCTTTCTCTGTTAATACGAGACTTCTCTATAACGCAACATTATATTTTTAGATATATATATTTTAAATTGAAATGCTGAAAATTTGTATTCAGTGGATATAAGAATATTGTCTTCAGCAGAATCTAATAAAACAGTATCTGTACGTATATATATCAATAAATAAAAGATTAAAATTCAAAACTAAAGATTATGATAAAACAATATAACGTTCAAATTCTTTGATCTCTGACTACTTTATAAATTTGTTTTTAAAAAAAATGAGTTCAAAAGCAACACAGCCTTTCTCTTCAACATAAGTATAGAAATATATAAATATATTTATAAATATTTATGTATATAATGTTTTTTGTTAAATTAATCCGAAAAATATATGGTAATTTTTTAAATAAACGACAGATTATTAATATCAGGGAAGCAAATGGATGCGCTTATATTTTCCAAAATAATTTATTTTAATTCTAATTTATACTTAAAGAGAGCGATAGCACATGTACGTGCTAATATATGTTTTACTTATGACTTGTTTTTTTCTCTAAATAAGCTTTATCGATTTTATATTTATCGGATAATTTTAATTCTCAAATACCTCTTCAGATTTTCACAAGATAATTATTTTTTGTAATGATTGTTAAATTTATCATTAAAAAAAGCTCGTATCTGCTATATAGATAATTTAGTATAAAAACAAAATTAAGTAGACTTTATATTTTACAAAATCTTTATGTTTGTTGTGAATTACTATGTTTTCTTGACTTACATAATACAAATCAAAACTTACAAAAAACTGATAAGTAGTGCTATCTTCTCAAAGACAGAATAGATGTAAATTATATAATGTTAAATACAAAATTCTTTTATCAAATTTAAGAAAGTATTTTTTCAAGTAAGTAAAACTAAAACATATTGTTATCTTAATAACTTTACATACTAAATTTATTCTGTTAGTTATTTGCTTGTTCACCTTTCACATGCACTGCTGCTCTCGGTCGCAGCTCTTCGACTTGTGTTTCGTGCAGCTGCTTCTTCACTGCACTTCATGTTTTGTGAGTAATTAGCTTGAAGCGAATGAAAATAATAAGCATAACGATGACTGTAACGCCAAAGAATATGGCAAAAACAATTGTCAATACAGTTGTTACTGTAGCAGATTTTTCCATTTTCTTTGGATTACTTGCGTTATTTCCAGAAGATGGTACGTAGTTTACACTTCATCCTCCAACATCTTTGCCTCCACCCAACACAAGGGTGCCAGCAATTACTTTTTCGCTCAATGTGTTATCCTCTTCTCTGATTTGTGCCGTCATTGTGTACGCTCCGTTTATGCCATTGATATTTCGTAATGTGCATGATATCGAAGTGGTTGTAGTGTTGTAGACATCACAAAAACCGTTATCAGTATTCTCAATGTTAACCAGATAGTTGTCTTACGCGTTTGCTGTGATCCTCACACCGTGTAGTGTAATGTTCGCGTCATCCACACAAGCATAACTCGACCTTACACACGTACCGTTTGCATTATTAATTACAGGCAATGATTGTGGCTCAGGCTCGGGTGTTGTAGGTGCTGGCTTTGAAATCAAGTTTGGTAGCATGTTCTTCATTGTCAAAAGTTTTTGATCGACTTTCTAACCGACAAAAAAGCGTCATTGCCAATCAATTGTTGTTACATCCCCAAATGTACATGTTATGGCGGTGGCGTTAGTTGAGATAATAGTACAAGTTGGCACGGTGTCTTTGGTATATATTTCGGTGTACATTTTCACAATGTACTATTTGTTTGTATTGAACTTGCCATAAATTGTAAATACGAGTCCATCGTAAATTGTGTCTGTAGATTGACCAGTAACATAGGCGTCAGTTGGGATGACTTGGAAATAGTCTTCACTTCACACCCAGGATGAACTGTAAAAGATTAAACCAAGAACAATAGTACCACTCCAAGCACTCGGATCATCTTGCTTCAAGTGTGGATTGATTGTATATGGACCATCGGACACTTTGTTCGTATCATATGAGATTGTACCTGAAAGGGAGTTGGCATTACTTTTGACATTTGTCAGTGTAATAAGAGGATTTTCCGAAAGGTTTATCGTTTTGTCTGTTATAATCTTAAAATTACTTCCTTTAAACGTCAAGGTGCCTGTGTTAACACAATGCGTATTTGTCGCTTCTCGTACACATGCGATGCTATTCACTTGAGCATAACAATTACTCATTGCACAAATTGCAAGTAGTACACAAGCAATAGTAATAAAACTACGTGCTTTAAACATTGCTTAATTTTTGCTGTTATTTAAAAAAATGGTATATCGAAGTAAAATGGTTTGCTGGTTATTTGTTGTGCTGTTAAATTAACAATTTAGTTGTTGTAAAAAAATGCAATTACTGTCGACTACTACTTAATCACTAATTATAAATATGTAACAAATAAAAGTTAAATATAATAATGAATATAGTTAAAAAAAATTTTTTTATTTATGTAGAAGAAAAATAAAGCAAATAAAATATTTTATAAAAGCCAGCACAAAGGTTAAAAAATTGTTGATTAGTCAAAGTTTACAGCTAAAGAGTAGCAGTAGTATTAGGTGAAACTTCAAATCAAGCTTGAAATATGCAGTATTTTTTATTGCACGCAAGTCGGTAAATACTCACATTTGTTTGTAATAATAAATACACTTATTATGATTGCTCTCTTTTTATTTTATAATAGTAAGGACTATGACTACACGTTAATATATTTATACGTTTTTACATCAATGTATGTGTGTTTATTAAAAGACACAATAATAATAATTGTTGTTTAATAAATATTAATGATAAATAGTACATTCATCACATAAATAAAGTTTAAACTATTTGTGGAAAAAAATATTATGTAACTGTAAAATATAAATAAGAAAAAAGGCAAACTGCTATATGTTATTAAGCCTTGCAATCGTTTAGATGCTTGCTGTACTTTATGCTTTTACAGGAAAAAAAATCCCTTATTAATTAGTCAATACAGTTTTTAGCTATGTATTAATCAGTTGCATAAAATTATTTTTTTTTTACAGGAAATAGGTTGTTGTTGTTGTTATCATTGTTATTATAGTAATCGTTAATTTTGGTATTACTTTCATGTTCGTTTTTTACGTTATTTCGTTTCACTGAAATTCACTTAGTGATATAATGAATTACCTATGTTATTTTCATCTTTGAGAATATCTATTGCTCTCTTGACATCCTTGTCAGTGAGTCCTTTTAAACTATCTGTGACAATTGAATGCTTACTAAAAAATGCTTTGTCAGGTGCAGTTGCAGCTAAATTGATGTCATCAAGAGCAACAAAGTTAACAACATTCAATTTCTTTCCGTGCAGTTTTATTCACTAAATAATTTAATATGCTCGTGTGCGATTTATTAATTATGGTGTACAGCTAATATATCCAGCAATATTGTTTTTCGCTAGTTGAGTCATTACTTCTTTTCGACCAAACTACGTCGATCGCCACGATGAACTTAGTACTATCTTAGCTCCACTGGCATCAATTATTGACTTAAGTCTTTTCATGTGAATAGGTGAAAAAATAATACCAGTAAATGGCGAGACAACGCCATCGCAGTCTAAAAATACAATTTTAGTCACCTATTACAATGTCTTTTACTACACATGATTAGTTATTTTATCGCCACCATCTACTATGTGATCTTCATAGTTTGACAAATATCTAATATTACCTGTACGCATTTATTTATTTTTTTTGAGTTTCAAGACTAACTACAATAATTAAGTGGAAAAACAAGTGTGTACTAAAAAGTAAGTAATATAGAACTTTATTTATCGTATAGCTTATAGTTGTTAAAATTGTTTAAGGGAGGAAGAAAATTGAAACAATATTAACTTTTTTCCCTTCAGCCAATCTGAAAATAAGTTTGTTTATGTCATCTTTGTCTCTGTTTTGAAAATTGTCACTTTTTATTTACGAGTATAGTAGTAATGACTCTTTACTTATAAGCACATGCAATAATTGATTATTATTTTTTTTAAAAATACAGCAAACACGATTCAATCGTATATAGTAATAATATTGTAATAAATGTCGAATGGCAGAAAAGAAGAACAAATTTAAGATAAAGTTTGTAATAATTAGTGATAGTAAACACCGTAGTTAATAAAATATATGGTTTTTTAATACAATATATATAATTTTTTATAAAATATAATATTTGGTTATAATAATTAATTTATGTGGTAATAGTGCTACATATAATAATAATTGTAATAATTTAATTATCAGACACTAAATCATCAACTGAGTGCCTTTAAATATATCGTAATAGGTATAAATATTACTGTTTTATGTTTATTTTTCTACAATGTGAACATAAAATCACACTAACATCTTTCATGTTCCATTGATTTTTTTTGTGTGTGTTTTTGTATGATTAAGCCATCCACTTTTAGACTTTATTTTCCATCAATAACTAATTGATGCAGAGAAATGATTATTTGCATGAAAAGTTTTTTTGGTGTATGAACAAAAAAAAAACCACGTTAAAAACAATTATGCTTACAAACAGAACAACCGTAAATGTGAAATAATATATAAAATAAATATTTTCCTAAAACGCCTTTAAGGACATGAACCGATTTTTAAAAAATTATCTTGCAATACAAAACTAGCATGCTACGTTGTTCTTTAACTGTACTCTTATTGGGGGCATTTAATATACGATTTATTATTTTCACAAAATTCTTTAGTACATTGAACAACTTGCTTTTTAGCTCTATTGGTCTACTGCAACTACTTTGACTATTGCTATTAGGTTAATAATTACCGCTACAGTAAATGCTACAATTGTTGCTACTATCTACAGCGCTTGTGCGCGCAAAATGCATGCATTGGTAAATATGAATTATCTGTTATCACACCTTTAGCAAGTTTATGAATGTGAAGTGACAAATCGTATGCAATTTTTTAGGTGACACGTGAATCCTTTTTATAATCTGGATGTTGTACAATAAAACGACGAAGATATTGTGCTGTAGTAGGTATTGTTCCAGCTGCCCTCATTGACAATAATCGCAAATAGCTTTACAATTGTACACACTACAGCTTTTCATCTTTAATATACTGTCGAACTAGCGGAATGAGACCGACAAAACCGTCTGTGCGCCCGTTAAAAATTTAATCAATACTCATCTCAGTCGTTTCTTACACGCTGCTAGTGTAATTCGTGCAAAAAACATTTTTTCGCATCGTGTAAAGTTATTAACAAGGATTAATTTTGTGTGCACGGCCAATGTTCTCGTCAACAATTGATAGTTTTGAGTAAAAAATAGTTTTATACTTGATGATCGCATTTGTAAGCAAAGGTATAAATGTCGCAAATGCAGCATTTTCAAAAGGAGTTGGCAATACCTACATGACACGAAACTATACACGCCAACCAATGTTACTATCTGCGGATGGTGGTGGTTTGAACCGTACCGATTGTCAATTTGACGATTGTATGTTCTCAAAGTGAACTGTTGTTGCACTATCATCTGTATCAATCATGCGATCAAATATTGTAAGTGGATCGCGAATAAATAAATAAGAGATATGCTTTGCAAGTCGGTCATCAATATTACTACTTCGCAACAGTTAATAACAATCTTTGTTAATTTCTATAGGTGTGTCATTAAATTGTTACAAATTGAGTGCATCGCAGCTAATAAATGTCGAAATAGAATCATAACGAGATTTTACAACTTTTTCAGTCTACTACGGTTTTCTATCGTCTACTGCAGCCGCTATTGTTATTCATCGCACATCTGAATCACACAATAACCCTTTCTGAAACGGTGTTGCCGAACTCAAGGCTAGAAAGACTGGTGCCAACACTGCTAACTGATCGTATACATGCCGAGCTTAGCACTCATTACGAAGTTGCATCGTAACTTGAAGACAATTACAGCCCATTCCAAATGCCATACAATCCATGTAAATACAAGGGTGATTAACCCACGGAACAGGACAAGGGCAGGAGTTGTACCTCTATTGAACATGTTATCTTTGATTGTTAACAAAGTATTGTGCGTAAAAGTATAATAATTACTACGTTTTTACCGATGACTTATCATTTGTGCTTTGTAAAGTGCTTATGAGTGAAGTAATCTGTGATTTATTGGCATTATGCACCTTTAAACCAAAACGAGCTGTTTTTTTCCGTTTTTGCTAAATTACTGCACAGTTTATTTCCTTATTACGTGGGTTTGCGTCTATATTTAAACGCTTATCTACACTTTTCTCATAAGTGTTAACATCCATGTACAACGGTATTTGTATGCACACCTTACGACCGCGGCGTAAACGAATATTCTGAGTTAATGTCCTAAAGCGTGGGTGTGATTGATTGATACAGGTATCAGGAACAAACAGCGATTGCGAATACGGTGATGATTTTTCGCTTAGAGTTGTAAATTATCCCACACCCATTAGTGGAAAAGTTACGAGGGTTAGTCCAAATGTACCATCAGCTGTTTCCGTATCAATAGCCTCGTAGCGAGCTCGCATGTTTGACTCTATTGAGAGTAAACTTTATTTTTTCATCGTATATGCCTACGCTGGAGTACTCTCGACCATGAAACTACCGTATTATGGATGCCAGGTCGCCTTATCACCATCACGTTTTTGCAGCCTCTCCAGCGTTGATGCTGCATCGAGTGCTAATCTAACAACACCATTTTCAACATGAACCAGCAACGATTCTATTTATTCACCTCACATAAAAGGATAGTTATCAATAGCCTGCTTGACTTTGTAAACGTGCAAAAATTGTTGAATGCCATGAGCAATGACTTTGGGAATCGCGATAGTATTAGCTTAACTTCCCCACTGTAATGGTTAACCACCAGTAGTTAGAAGCCCCATTTCTTTTTTCTTATTGTGTTTACGTAATATAATAACCAATAAGCTAATTGTAATATTTAATAATAAACAATTTATTTTTATGCTTGCTAAAAGATGTATTAATGGTAATGGATGTGGTGATAATATTGGTAATAGTGGTTATTTTTAATTTAACAAAAAAAAAATTGATAATAGTTATTGTAAGACAAATGGTAATAGTGATTTTTTAAAAAAAATTAAAATAGTGAATAGAATTATACTGTAAAATTTAAATAAGAAATTATTTTATTAACTTGCTTAAAGAATGGTTATGTTACAACAAAACACTTGAAAAAGAAAAATCAACTTGTTTGTTCGCTTTTTACTTGAAAAATATTGTTGATTTATTAAACATAAAAACTGTGAAACGCTAAAAAAATGTAAAAAATGTAAATAAGTTAACTTAAATAAATTCTTGAATATCTTATTTTATTTGACTATCGTTAAAATATCTATATGTGATTTGTTTGGTCAACGCCGTTAACGCGAAACAGTCACACACAAAAATATATATAAATGTATAAATTGTAAGACACATTTAAATGAACAAAAAGTAAATTATCAAAAAGTGCAAAATTTATCTAATTTAATTTTTTTAAGATTGGATAATATGACAGCTGTTATAATTGAATTAATTTTTTAAATTTTATTGATCAGACGTTATACTCCTATATTAGCTAGGTATTTTGAGCGGGAAACTTTTGAAGTATATTTACATTTTCTATTACATCATCATTAATTAAGAAAAGTAAATTTATTATCTTGCAAACAAATCAAAATTTGATATGTACATCGACAATACTGTGTTTACTATTTACGATTTTTCATCATAAAAAAGTAAATATATATATATATATAAATTTTTAAAAAAAGATGAAGGGTTAAATAGATATTTTCATGAAAAAAAAGACTTTTCATAATAAAAATAATGTAACATCTATTTACATATTTAGATCAAGATCAATCATAATACGAATACATAAACATCACTTTTCGACCAAAAAAATTCAATAAAGAAATATTAGAATGAGAATGCTTTGGCCTATTACTTTAATTTTCACACCAATATCTACGTATATATGTATATAAGTTAATAAAATTTTAAAATATTTCACCATTGCACAAATCATAACGCCAAAAATTCTAATAAAACAAAAGATTGTTTTTTTGGAATAATTACTTGCGGAAATGCTTGGGCAGATTCGCTTGTATGGCATATCAAATTTTACAACAATAATACGTTATATTGTAACTTTCTTTATAAATATGTAGTACTTTTCCTTTTCAATTATAAATAAAAGTTAGATAATAAGTCATTGCTTTATCTCAACTCCACTCTACTATTATTATCTGAGTTAATCTGTAAAGAAAAATATTATTTTCCCCAATCATCATGTATAATAATTATTATTATAATTTGATGCACAAACCTCTGATAAACATTGATGAATCGGTGGATTTTTTTGTAAAACTGTTAATATTATCACCTTGAAATCAATACATTTTTTTATTCATATACATTGACAATTGTTGCTAAATAATATAAAACTTTACTCATTTCCTGCAGTACAAGAAAGACTTTTAAATGCACTTGATTGAAACTGTACTTTACTAACCTACCTTGTTAAATGTGAAATAGTTTGAAACAATTATTTATTTTTTACAAAAAGAAATTAAAAAAAGTTTATTTTATTATGTGGTTTTCTTGATGCTTGTTCTTACTCTTAGTGCGCTCCACGTACAAAGAAAAACCGATATGTGCACTTATCCTTGTCGTGCGTCATCGCGGTTGAGCCTCGCAGCTTTCATGCTCCTTCGTCGTCAAGAATATTTAACATGGCTACAAATAACTGCGACGTACCAATGTCCTCACTGGCAAAATGTGTGCGCAGCTAACCGTACCAGTGTGGAGGATCTTCTTTGCGAACAAGGGCAAATGGGACTTTACCAGTGTTAGTCGTGGAGCATGCGTTAGGAAGAGCATCATTGAGACGGTCAATAGTGCTCTATTTTACTGGCCCAAAAATTGAGATCACAGGTGGATTACACGTAATGTTGACAATCAAATTCATTTCAGACATTTCTGCTATTATATTTGTTAGTGACACAAAGAATTATTTTTTTTAATTGTTAATATGAGATTGTCGCTAGTGTTATATAACTGTTATATTTGATTGCAGGCTGATTGGGTTGTTTTTTTTCGTTCTTTGCAACTATCAACAGTTCTAAAAATATTACTATAATATTATTAGCTGTGTATGAACTACTAATTATCACTTAACTAATATATCGATTAACAATCTGATATAGTATGTAATATTAATTTTTAAAAAAATTTAATTAAAGTATAGTTGTGTTTCACCAGAGTTAAGAGGAAATAAATATTTATTATTTAGAACGAGATGTACAAATATAAAATGCATACAAGGAAATAAAGAAATACTGTTATATATGAGCACTTTTTTTTTGCAATTACACTGAAAAGTTGATGTTTTTTTTAAATCTGAACATTAATTACTAACATACACTCCTTATTTTATTCGAAGCGGTGAAGATAAATCCAACAGCTTTGATATTTTATACTCCATTTTTTCTTTTATTTTGGAGAATTAAAATTGTTAGACATCAGACTAGCGGTAAATAATAAAATAGTTTGATTGTTGTTGTTTTTTAATACATACGTTAAAAGTAATTTACATTATCATTATGTCTACAGTCAAAACATTATAACAACTGCTACTTATTTATTTGAATGTGAGTTATATTGTAAGAGCTTGAGGTGATATTTGATCAGCTTAGTTTTTTTCTTGATACATCAATTTAATAAATAATGTATGAACAAGGAATTTTCTATTATTAAAATAACAAATTCTCCATATAATCAAGATGCATCATTTTAATTTCCTACAAAGAGTATCTTGTTTAAATTGTAGTAGGAGTTTATTTAAAGAAAAAATGTGTATATTTACTCTTCGTTCTATTATGATATCAATACAATACACTCAATTTAATTACCCTATATATAAATATATATGGTAAAGCAAACTTCAGCTCAAAGAAAGATAAATATGTCACAAGAAGTGAGAGCGATTGTAAATGAAGCATTTTTTTTTTCATTGAAATGTTTTAAAGATTTTATATTGCAGTATTTTACACAATAGCATAAAAATGTTTTTCATAAATTTTTTGTAAATCGTTAAATATTGTAAATTACATTTTTCTTTAGATAATGAACATTGAAAATAGAATAGCAAACAATAGTCAGGTAAAAAAAGGTATTTACATAACTTTTAACTAATAAGAATAAACAGATACATGAAAATTAGTTATTTATTAATACATATGTTAACGCAGATATACCTATAAATGCGCATTAACAGCGTTAAACGTGTATACTAGCAAGTAAACTTGAGTTATCATTGTTATCGTAACTGTTATTAATATCATCTCGCTTATCATCGCCTCGTCATCGGCGTTGTGCATCGCTAATTGCAGTAGTAACTTCGCTACGTTAAAGTTCTTCTTCAGCTGTAATCGGGCGATAAGTACCTTGTAAACGTGCAGCGAGTTCATGGTCATCTTGTCATTACGATGAAAGTAGCTTGCGGGCAAGTTTTACCTACGCAGGTGTTAATACGTTTTAGCCGTTGCTAGTAACAACTTTTATTAAATCCTAAATTGATTTGATGCCATTAATTATTTTGTTGCATTAACTGCTTTGCATGTTGCTGTCCATTGTAATATTATTAGCAGTATTATACAATTTTTCGACATTGGCATTAGTATCATTAGCTTACTCCGCTAATAAAGTGTCGCTATTATTTTTATGGTAATGTAATAATGCATGCAAAATTAGTTTTTATTATTCTGCTGAATCACGAAATATTGATTTGGCACATGTTATAAATATGTTTCAATCAATATTTTTTATCTATTCTTCTGGAACAATTTTAACAGGCTTCTACCCTTATTCTATAACTTTCTACAAAACAGTTTTGCGTCGCTCGGTACTACCACCTTTGTTTCGACGATCACCAGAAAGTTTTATTTTGACATTACCTTTACGAAGTCGCATCTATTCCTTGCTGCGTTACTTCTAACGCTTTAACTACTCCTCACGGCGTCATTGCTCTAGACGAACAATTGGCTGTGACATTCGATTTTTCAATTTATCTAAATCTACATGTGTTGGATTCATGCCCATGCTACGAAGAACGATTGCACAATCAAGAAATGAGATTAAACTTTATTTGTTTTGTAATGAAACAAATACGTTTCTTGCCTGGTTATACAACTCGCTCGTTACGACGGAAGGTTACATTATGTATAAAGTACTAGATTAAGTTTTTAAAATTTTTTTTAGTATTTTTTGTTAAAAAAAAAAAAAAATACAGAAGTAAAAAGAAGATTGGTTCTATTGACTTTTACCAATTATTGTTTTTATAAAAATATACCACTTATTGTTGTACTTTTGTATTTTAAATTTTTTTAATGTGATAAATAACTTTGTTGTTAATGTTGTGTCGGTTTCTTTGATGAAGCGATTTTTACTTTTTTTTTTGTAAAATTAAAATATGTTTACTTCAAAATAGAAGGAAAAACAAAAGAGAAAATATGTTATATGTAATTTTTTTTAAACAAGACACCTATATAAGTTTGAAATCATTTTATCATTTGCAAATAAAGCAGCAATAGTAAATTCTGTAATCGCTCGGCAACAATTGTCCAAATTTAAAAAGCACGAATGTATTACAGTTAAGGGCAACATTTGTCGATAATGATACTTTTATTTTATAATATGATGGATCTAAATAAATTTAGACACCAAAAAAAATTCAAATTTAATATAATTATATTTTAATTAAATTCATAAATTTAAAATTGCTAACTACTATAACATTTTATTGTTATAATAATAGTGGTAATTAGTAATGTTACCACTAATAAATTAATTAATTTATGCGTAATTACATATTTTTATACAACAAGTAATAATCAGATATATAAAAAAAAAGATTGTGAATATAGTGTAACCAGCACATACACATAGATTTTACTGTAATTTTGTATTTGAAAGAACATATACGTATTTTTATAAAAACGACATAACATTTCTTTTTTCCAATACAGCATATGTACGCCTTACATATATTATTTATCCACTGAGTTTTGTTTCTAATATTACCTATTTTTTTAAAAAAATTACACATTATAAGTGCATTAATCTTTATATATAAATTTTAAGTCAGGTGAATTGATGTGAGTGGCACTACTTTTTTTTTTCATATACAAAAACTCAATAATCTCACGCAAGAAAAAATATTTATATATATATATTATAGATGTGAAAATTTATAAAGATATCACTAATAGTATGTTGTTTTTTTGCAACAACTTGTAAAGTTAGACAAATATAGGTAATTTTTTTAAGACTTATTACTGTAATATACATATAAATAATAAATATTTAATTTAATTATTATACAGCAGAAGAATAATATTAATATTTTCTTATTGCATATAATTGTTATTATTTATTTTTCGCTGGCACAGCAAATGTCGTCATTACTTATACATCTTATCTAATAGGTGTTTGATTTTCTACATTTTCTATCATAGCTGGAGTTAAATACTCCTCCTTAACCTAAACTCGCTCATGTCAGTGGGCGTGACTTTTTGCTGACTATGTTAGCTTGTGCAACGTTGATATTTATTGCCAATCAGAATGAGTATTAATGTCTTTGCTAGGTGCGTGTTTTGACTTTACTGTAACTTCACCACAGACATCATGTGGTAACTCACCTTCGTTTTGTTACATTTAGAACTGATCTCGGTAGAGATGAATCGCACTGTTGTTAGAAATTCCGCCTACGACCGAGCTATAGTCAACTAATGCGGCAATTTGCACAACATCACCCTCACTTACAGCCTATAGTGCAAAGCTGATGTTATCCGTTTCGTGTTGAGCCTTACGTGCAAGTGCATCTCACTTAAAACGGCGAATAATATAATACAAAATTGGTATCTCAAAAAGAAATCCTATAACAAGTCCGCCTATGCAGCCTTTTACACCAACTCTAATTACAAAAACTAAAAACGCCGACGCTGGAACGCCCACACTTCACAGCGTAACTAACACGGCAATACCCGCTTCTTTAGGCCGTCCAGCACCGCGAAAAATACCTTGCAGGCAAAACTGCAACGAATCACCTACGTGACAAAGTGCAACAAGAGGAAGTATACTTTGCACATCGCGTATCATGTTCTATTATTTAGAGAACAGTGTGGCAATCGGTCTACCAAACACTATCATTGTCATTCCAGTTATGATGCCCAAGACAATGTCACAGGTAAAGATGATAAATGCATACTGCTTTGCACGTCGAGGCTTCATAGCACCTAATGCATTTCCTACTAACACACTTGCCGAAACACACATTCCTAAAGCAACTGCAAAGAGAAGGCTTACAAGATTCATAGCTACCCCATGTATAGCCAACGCATGTGATGAAATTTTGGCGGCTAATATGGCTTGTACCTAAAATGCTCACCATTCAGCGCATGTTGCCACAAGTGACGGTATGCCCACTTTGAAAAAGCATCGCCACGACTTAATATCTAATAAACGTTTTGTTGGTCAAGATGCATATCGTACAATAATCTTAGGATGAAATAGTGCACATAATATATGAGCAGATGCACAAAATCCAACAGTAATAAATAAGGCAATAGCTGCACCATGAATACCTAGAGGAGTAAAAAAATAATTTGCAAAAGGCGAGCTAAAAGCCGCAGCGGCATTAGCTGCTGCTACAATCTCTGGTGCCTTTTGTGCATACATACTCTTACTCATCACTCCGCTAATGATCTGAACTAACAAATACGGTGGTGCTCAACGTAAAAATAACGCCACACCATTTCCAACTTATTCCCCGAAAACTACAACCATAACTGGTTTGCAGAAGAAGAAAAAAATGCATATAATAAAACCCAGAATAATGTCAAGGACAAGTGCAAACTGAACATTTTCACCGACTTATGGAGATTTTTTGTTCTTCCCATATGCCTGTGACGATAACGTGTCAATGGCAGCACCAAAACCTTGAATAAACGAAAACCCTGTCATGTTAAATATAATAATAGATGCAGAGTATTGTGCTACACCCATTTCACCAAGATAGCGGCCTACAAACGAAAGTGTTATGATTTGTGATGACATTCATAGCAGAGAACTAATATCAGTCGGAAGAACAATACACATTGTTTGTCACAATACAGTCTTTAATGGAAGAGGTGTGTCAGCAAACTCGTTTTACGTCACGAGTGAGTTTGTTAAATGCATTTTCGTAAATATCTTTTGATGATTAATTTATTTATTTTTAAAATATTCTCTGAATTGATTACCTTCTACCTTAACAGATAATATCGTATATAGATGTAATTTCGTTGACACTATTTATAGCTAATGCTATAATATAACAGTTAAATTTGTTATTAATAACTATTATTTTTTTTTAATCAAAAAAGGTTTTATGTAAATTTTTGTTTATTTGCACAATATATGGGGAGGAAAAGTAAGTTGAGTCGATTCCAAATTATCTGTAAAAGTAAGACAGGCAATATTTACCAGAAAATAGAAAAGTGATAGAAATACAGAAATACGAAGAAAAGGTATAAAAAAGAATAAGAATAATAATAAGAATAATAGGTAAAGTTATAACAAATTTTTTTAAAAAATCGTTAACAGTTATAGCAAAATACTAATATCATCTTAGTGAAAATTATATTTAGAACACATTCTTTTCTTAATAAATTAACAAAGTTATGAGTAATATAGAGCAACGTTTTACGACAATTAATTCACAAAAAAAAATAATTGACTTGTTTTATATTGTGAATACATTCACGCAATTCATCTAGAGTCTAACAATGTACAAACGCCAATCGCTAAGGTGATAAACAAAACAATAAGGTCATTATGTTTTGCAGATGTAACTTCCTTATTTACTAATTCAAGCTAAACAGTAAAAAGTGTAGGAAAAATGTATAAGCTTTACAGAAAAAAAATATTTTATATATACTAAAATTTTTAATAGTTTGAGTTATTATGTGCAATTAGTGACATAATTGCTATTTACAAAAATTGTTTGAGTTCAAAATATTTGTATATATTTCAGCAAAGTAACTTTTCAATCTAATAAATAAATGTGAGCAAAAAAAAATAATTAAAATAAATATATATTAACAAATACTTGCTTTTATAATATCTACTTTCAGCCACCCGAGAAAACGTTTTTTGCTACACTACTGACATTAACATTAATATGATAAACTAAACACTAGGTAGTTATTGTGGGGGGTTTTGCGCTGATTTTTTGACTGCTAAACACTCTTTTTATTCAGTATTAAACGTCAGAAGTATATATATATCAACTTGTCCTTTTCCAGCTATTTGAAATCGTACCATATTTTACATATTCCGTTTATGTTAGCAAAAGGGGAAAAGAAAAAGAAAACAAATTTTATTTTGTAAGCACTCCTTAACTTTAAAAAAAAATAAAACATGTCATGTATTATTTGTTTAGATTTACTTGTATAAATATTTTATTAACTAGTTTATCAATTATATTCAACTTTTTTTTTCAATAGTAGTTGCTGTTTTTTTAAACATTTCGTCTACGATAATTGTTTATGTGCGCTAAAGAAATTATTTTCTGAAATATCACGCTTGATACAACAGGACCTACTACAGGCATAGACTCTAAAACACGAACAATCATCGGGAAAAAATTTCCAAACAAGTTTAGTGTACCAAAGCCTTGTATCATTATGCCTATTAAACATCAACCAAAGAGTACCAGTAGCATTCCTGCGAAAAAGCAAAGTGAGACTCTTCATCGAAAAGTGAAAAATTTTCTAAATCGCATGGGACCCATGACTAGGGCTACACCACTAACAAACAAAATGTTACCTATTGTTAACATAAATCTATCCAAGAACATTATTACACCTAAAACAGAAAACATAATACCTAAAGCTGTTAGGCCAACACCGATTTTCGTCGAATCATTTCAATTGTAAAGTGAATCCATCTGACTTGAGGGTATAACGTTTTTAAAAAATAAATAGTTTCAGATATGATACTGTTAATATACACTCTTCGTGTTAATAACGATTATAAATTTACTAGAATCGACGTCAACTGAAAGGTCTATTTTGTAGTTTAGAGAAGTAATGTACATTTAATATGTCATTGAAAAGATATAATTTATAAGTATTATAAATAGAAGGTAACGAAGAAAGGGTAAAGAAGAAATTTATAAATGTATTCTGATAGTGTGAACAAAGTTATACATAAAAAATATAATTTCACTAGAAATAGAAAGAAACTGTTATTGGTGATGTTGGCCGCAAAACGGAAAGAAAAAATACATTGAAGTTACTGCTATTATGCATATTTTTTACATGACAATCATGTTATTTTTAAGTAGTAAAATAGTGTGTTACAGACATTATTAATTTTAATTGAAATAATATATTTATATTATTATAGTCATTAATAAAAATATCATGCTTTCATCACCTTAACATTAGTAAAATTTATGCAATGTTTAATGCTATAAACTAATTTCTTTTTATTTTTTCTTAATTGCATTAGTATTATCAATATAGTTTGTTTGCTTTATTTTTTTCGCCGCTGCTGCTGTTTATTACACTTATTTTTTAATTTTTTTTTTGCTTCAATCGTGTACATGTTAAATGACAAATTTTCATTCTTGTACATTTTACGAAGTGATTGAGATGATGTTGACTGAGTAAAAGAAGTGTCACTGAACGAATGTGAGCAGTGGTCATAGATATTAAACATGTTCTTATTTAATTTTTTTAAAAAAATAAAAATTTATTCTTTTAGCGAACATTTTTCGAATAATTATGTTGAAAAAGTCAACAAAGTAAGCTACTTATATACTAATTTTATCTTTATTTTTGTTTGTTAAAAGAATTTGTGCATAAAACAACTTCTGTTAATTTTGATTACTTTCCAGAATTATTTTATTAAAGTAAAATGATGCTTAGTTTGAAAAATTTAGTGCAAATACATTTTATATTTTCATATATATTTTTAAAGGTATTACGTATAGACTGTCCGTTTACGTTTTCTATTAGATTGTGATGCAACTATTGAATTGAGTGTTTTGCGTTGCTAGTTAGTATTTGAGTGTTTTGCAACATACAATTGTATTCGTTCTTTCCTTAAATTTTCATAATGTTTTTGCAATGGATTACCGTTAGATTTAAGAACATCTTCGAACTCTTTGACCGCATTCATATCGCACGGGCCAAAGGCTACGTCACTACGTCGTCGCATAATCTCTACTATTGTTTACTTGTAACGCTGAAGTAAGTTTTGGACATTGTTATGCAAGCGTGGTATCTTAATTTACGAATTAAATTTTTTGAGCGTGCTCTACACAGATCAGAAAGTCTACGGGAAACCAATGTTGTTGCTGTGTGTTGATAAATGCTACGTTAAAAGGTACACTGCTTGCTGCGATAAACTAAGATGATATGTTGAACTACGTGATTGAGACTTTTTCACGCGAATAGTAAATGGTAGTTGAACGTCATTTTCGCTCTATTGCAAACTAATAGTGTTTGTCGTAGATACTTTATACTGCTAATACTTTTCAGCTTATTGCATTTGCTTCTTTGTATTTGCCGAAGTTCGATTACTATCGCTAGAACTAGATTATCTCTAATATTTACGCGATAATTCTATCTTATTTTGATTTTTCACATTATTAACTAAAATGCTCTTGCCATGACGCAGAGTATTAACAATGGATGGTGAAGTTATAATGCGCAAAAGGTATGGTGCTACAGGAATGTACAAACAATTTGCACGAATACTGACGTGATTGAGAATTTCAATAAGAAGCAGGTGCATAGGAAACATGCGTGGTGAAGAGAAAACGTCTAATAATGTAATTGTTATTTGAACTAACGGGTAAATTAACGGTCCTAGCTGTGCGGGCTAGCAATAAGTAGACACCACAGCACCCCACGTTCGAAGAGCATTTATGTACTGTCAGTTCACGACTGCACGCACATTACTCTGCGACTGCTGCTGCAACGCTGCGCGCAAATAAATAGCTAGCTGACGTAAGTAAACAAACGTATGTTGATACGCAGCCTCGATATCAGTGCCGTACAAATCAACGACGCAATTTATCATAAAAGCAATGATCTGCTGATTCTGGACGTTAAATTGATGAGATGCCTTGACTAGTGTAAGAAAAATACCTTTGAACGCGGCAGATTGGTACATTGATCGTGTACCAGTAGCTCGTGTAGCAATTGCACGTACAACTACGTAAGCAGCTAGGTGCACATTTTCGTCGTCTACAGCACACAAATGAAGAGCAGATTTTAGCACACCTTTTGTTGCTCCTTTTACGTAGTGAAGTAGTGGCACAAAAGGTACAACAGAGTGGAGCAGTCCAGTTAGCAGTGTTGCATCAGTAGAATTGCTCGACAACGCCTCCTATGCAGAAGTAAACAGCGAGATAATGGTTAGCAGCACACGTTTTACTAGATATCTCGTCTTGAAAGATTTGAAGGCACCTTTGCCAGAAACAAGTTCACTCACATTTGACGACACAAACTGAAATGTTGTCAGCAAGACATCTTTCACTATAGTAGGATCAGCAAACTTACGTGTAGTAGAAATTCTCTCACGCTACTTGACCTTGTAACCGAGTTCTCGTGTAGCGCAAATAAACACATCGATGACTTTTTCCACATTCTTGCCTGCTAGTAAAGCGTCAATTTCTTACTTGTCAATTCGCTTGTGCATATCAATTTTACTAGTTTACTCCTTTTTATTGATGTCATCATTCATTCCTTATGCATTTTATTTTCGTGACTTTTCGCTCTTTTAATCCTAATTATTATTTAACTATTAGCTTGTTTATTCATTGGCACCTTGTTCATCTTCATCTTAGTCCTACTAAGTTTAAGCATCACTACCTATGTCATCATCAAATACGTTCACATTTTCTTGACCGAATTGCAATAGTGTAGGATCTTACTCTTCTAAATATGAAAAAAATTACGGGTCTGTCTACTTTAACCTTTACAATTGTTAAACGTGTTACTTTTCCTCTGCTGCCGCGTTCTTTGCATTTCGTGCGGTACGACGTTAAAGTCGTTCTGTTTTCTCTTTCTTAGCCTTAGCAGTCTTACGGCGCGTCTGAATTACATTGGCTAAGTGTTTTCGAGCAAACTTCTTAAAAGATTTCTTCTCTTTATTTACGGCCATTATGACTTTTAAAATAATATATATACTTTGTATTTAAAAAAGCAAAAAAAGATAAATGTTAATATTGGCGTTGCTTTGTAATAAACAGTCAAATTAAAAAATATTGTGTATTTTCCTTGTATATTCGACAGAAGTGAAAAGAAGTTTTTAAAATCAAAAAAAAAAAAAAAAATGAATAAACAGTTTGTAAAAAATGTTTTTATTTATTAATGTTTGTTACGATTACTGATAGTGAATATTAATCAGAATATAACAAATAATTCTTTCACATTATAAAACAAAAAATTTAGCATACCTAAAGGTAAAAAAAATATCCAGCTCATAGAAAAAGAAAATAACAAGAAGAATACGACTATTCGAAGATAAATTTAAATCATACAAAAGACAGCGCACCTATTGCAACAAACTTTTCTTTTTTAAGAAGAAATGTGTAATTCTTATAACAGCAGATAACAGTGAGCACGTACATCGTATTTAATTATAAGAAAAATTCACACAAATCAACAAATTCATCCTCTGATAATTTCAATTTTTGTTAGTTTTTCTCTTTAATTCCTTTAGTTTTTTCTCTTTTTCGAATTTTATAAGCTTTTCTACATGAAGAAAAACTGTATGTAAATGTATAAAGTTAACACAAGTTCTAGTGTTTATTTAATTTGTAAAAAAATATGTAGAAAAACGACGTAATAGTGAAAAAATAGTAATATGATAAGATATCTATTTGCTTTTAAGTGTACACAAGTTTATTGGAAAAAAAAATTATTTCTTTTTTCCATAGTAAATTAAAACTATAATCTTTGTAGGCTTTTATAAATATGTTAAATACATCTTATTAAATCTTTCTATAATTGTGAAGTCTATGATTTATACTATCTTTTATATGTATGATTTTGTTTTGAATATTAATTTATTAATTTTAAAAAGTGTGTCTATACAAAATATATATATTATGTTTATTGGCGTTTAGCACAACGTACATGCTTGACAGCGTTCAAATAAAACTTCTTTGCGATGCAAGTTACTCTTAGCTTTATGTTAACTTGGTGTTAATGTGTTACTGTTTTATTACCCACTTATAAATTTTTCAGGGTGTTTCATATTTGTAATGTTACTTATCTTGACATAAGTATTACCCTTACTTAATTTACTTTGTTACTTAACTACATTGTTGCTACTTTCTTGTATATTATTAAATGCCATCTGGTTAAATTGTGTAACTGTTTCGCGATATTATTGTGCTTTCATTAAGTTAACGGAAGATTGCTACATCGGTGTGATACCCATTGAGCTGGCTATAGTACTTCTAGCAATGACTTCGGCGTTCTCATCACCACCCTTTTTCTTTTAGTCATTGCTTGGTTTGTGTTCGTATGAACGAAACTGTATTTATTGAAGGTCGTTACTGTTTTGGTAATTTCAACTATGATTTATTTAGGCCATAGCCGTAACATATTTTCGTCTCTTCGTGCGCCGTTTGTGCACATTAATAGACCGACTTTATTATTTTTACTATATTTTTTTGCCTTCATTGTTGTAATTATCACCATTTATATATTCACTGGCATTTGTTTTACATAACTTCATTTAATCTTTATTATTTTGATTTTTATTACGCTAATTCGAAAAACAAGTAAATTACTATACTCGTTTTCTTTTTTCAGCTGTGCATCTAGTTTATTATTATTTTTGTTCGCACTTGTATAATAATTATTTTTATTCTAGTTAAGATTACACTTAACTCTTACGTGGTATATTTTCTGTTTTATTATTGTTACCATTATGTGCTTTGTCTTGATCGATATTTATAATAGGTTTAACTGCTCTAAAAGCTATATGCATTTAGTTAACATTAGCTTCTAAATTGACAAATTAAATGTGATCGTTCTCTCGCATATTTTATGATAATTGTGATTCAAATGACTAAACCTGCATGTTTGCAGTTTTGTGATTTTATTGCCCTATAGGTAAATCCGTAACAGTGCATGCTTATTTAAACCTTTTATACATGTCATTGTTACTCTACTGTTATCTTCCATGCACTAGTAATTCTAATGTTTATCGATACTATTTACTGTTGTCATGAAAAAAATTAACGTTGAGCATGTTTTACCTCTGTTTTCATTATTCAATACACCTTTTCTATTAAACATTTTCCTATGCTTTATGCTATTATTTAGTATCAACACTTTATTAACTATTTTTAAAATTATTAAATACTGCTTACTTCTTATCTGACAATGTCGACTCTGACACTGACGATTATAGCTTATGTTACCCATTAGATACAATATCAAACTTACAGTTTTCATTCCCATATGTATTCACTTAGAACTATGTCAACCTTCCTGTATGAACTAATCTTTTTGTGAGATAACCATTGCCTTTAGCAACATTTATTCTTTATCTTTCATGCTCATCATATGGAGTCTTAACATTTATACAATCAGCAATAGTGTTCGTCGCAGCAGCACATTATGCAGCACACGTACTTGTAATCGAAGATGACACATCTTTTATTTGTGTTGCCTTATTGCAAAAATTTTAACTTCCTAGGCTTATCAATCACTACAAAACATACTACTTCACCTTCATAGATGAATTACTACTTACAGCAAATACAATTGCAAAAGGAAAGATTGTATCGTTTATCATATAGCCGCGTCTTGTACAATTACATTTATCAACTCTTGTTGACGACATATGGTTACATCTATTACTAGTTTCAGTGTATGTTTCATGATTATTATGATTATTATTATCAATGTTATTGAATTTTCTGTCGAACAGTGCTAATGCGAAAACGCATTCACTGCAAACTTCTTTTTATTTCTGTCCTTCAGTAACTTTAAATTAGCGATTATTTGATTGCGAAGGCATATTTTACTGCTAGTCCTGATATTTGCATGATGTGGTTTCAGTATTCTGCACATGATTTAAATTATTAGTATTGCGACATTGATTATACATTTTTTGCACTTGCTATTATTCTTTTGTGCTGTCATCAATTTTAATGACTATTTCATCAGTATTTCCGCAAACATCACTATTACCATCAATTTTATTATCCACATCAAATTGCTCATAACTCTTTTACTTTAATAGATTGTATATACGCTACGCTGGAACTTTAATTTTTTCACAGTTTTACTAGTACACGCATGTAGGCTACATGATACAACTTACACTACTGCACAATGAAACACTTGACTTAATCCCAGTTGTTAACAAAGTAAGACTATCAAAAGCGTCTTGTACAGGAAGTATTGCAAATTAACGTGCATGATGGTCTTTATTTTACTATTTTGAGTAAGGATTAATATCATCATTAAGAGTATGCTATCGATTAAATATTTTATTTTCAAGCACAGTGTCAATAAATTGACCTTATTCTGTGTTAAAATTTTTATTATTATGATTATTATTATTATTATTTTAATTATTAAAATTCTTATTAGTGATATTGTTACCTTTGTTTATGTTACTTCTGCAATTAGTGTTGTAACCATTACAGTTAAACTCAGGTATGTTCTAAGAATGAGTGAACATTTGTGTAGGCGTATTGATTAGTTTGTTTGTTACATAGCCGATGACTTGTAAAGAGGAAGGCAAAACATTGTCAAAGCGGTCATCGAAGTTAATATTGAAATGAGAAATTTAGTTTTATTGCGTCTGAGCGCTGCTAACGTGCGCAAATTAATTGCTTGATCTTTTAACAAAAGGATAAACATCAACTTCATTGTCTTTTTACATCAAACTGTTATGTGCTGAAGATGCAGTCTACACTTCACGAAAAGGACGTATTAATGAGGGTATTCGTTACTGTTTGTTATCAAAGTTTTAACACGTTGATGTTTGTTTTTGATCACTTGTTAACTCGTTAGTTTTATTATTATTATTATAATGTCTCTATTTTCTACAGTGTTAATTTACTTCTTTATGCACTTTTGTCAATTATATTATTGTAGGAAGAATAGAATTATAAATGCCAGCATCGCAGTCTTTTTGTTTACTAGTATCTTAATAAAAAATCGATGACTACACATTTGCAATATTATATTTAGCATACTATGTGTAAAAGCTATTCTCATTGTAGTTCTTATCGTCATCACTATTGAAATTGTTTTTATCACCTATGCTAATACTGTTAATATCCATTCCATGCCTCGAACTTTTTCTCGTTGCTCAGTGCAGCTTTACTTATTTTTTATTTGCCACATGCATGTTACACAACTTGACAGTTCGAATAAGTTTAAGCCTGTGTGAATAGCGTAGCGTATTTAGTGTTTATTTATAAAAGCTAGGTGACGGATGAATACAAGCAAGAAACGTCGTACGTGAAACTCCGCGTAGATAACGTTAAAGTAATACGGTTAGTGTTGAGCCTCTAAAATTTACATATGAACGTTTGTCATTAGCAAATACACGTTGTGAACTCAATGCCCGTAGCACTGTACTAAGTTGAGAGAGTGATTTGTTAATAAATATACTCTATTTGTTCAATTGTGCGCTAAAACTGTTTTGCCGTTAACTACCAGCCAAATCAACAAAACATACTCGCATGTTGCTTTAGAGTGATTGAACGATGAATAATGCATGACTTCGACTACTACGCTCATTGCGCTAAGTGGTAGTGGTGCGGCGTGAGTGCATGCCAAACGCGCTTACTGCCTTCCATTGTTGCAATGAGCTAATAGTTATTGTACTGAGGCCTTACACTATTACACGCAAACTTGAAGTGTTGTGTGCACTACCATTTTTATCTTTTTCAATAAAATTGTCATTTTGACCGTTAATTTGCGAACCCAGCTGTGCCACACGACGAACACGTCGTTAGACCCCATTAGCTAACAAATCATACACTCTTTACATATAAATCTAGAGCATTGCTACCCGAACACGAGCATTAGTGCATTCGTTTAACATATACATTACAGTTCGTGTTAGTAAGCCATCATCACCGTTGTCATTCTCACCGACAATACTGTGCGTCTTACCACTGTTAGTATGCCCGTAAGCTAAAAAGCATAGTGTGTCGTGTGATAAGTCGGCTTAAATTTTAGCACTCTGTGCATAATACTATCATGTTTGTCGTTATAGCGAACGCGTGTGGCATTAAATAGAATTAGACACAGGTTCGACTAAAACCTTCAATTTGGGAAGCACTAATTAGTTAAAGAGATCTTAGTTTGTACATGATGGGTCAAACACCTGATCAGGCAAGTATGTCTTGCGGTGAGGAACAAAGTATTATTGACCTACATCACAAAGATGAATTGCGTGCGATATATTGTCAATCGTAACACATGCTGTGCTGGCATTACTAGATTGATGAACACGACACTTTTTGCTATCACTATATTACGAAGTAGTCTAAAAATTTTGAGCTGTATCAATTATTTTGTTTACCTGTTCGATTGAAGGACGTACTCGAACTACCACTTCAACACGTCGTAGTTAAACCTTCATTTTTTTATTTATTTTTTTTGAGTATTATTTAAAAATATGATTGTAGTAGTAATAAGTCAACTGAAAGTTTTTTTCTAAATAAGAAAAAATAATTTATAAAATATTTCAGAATGCAAAAAAAAAATGTCTTGTGAACGAGACGAAGGAAGTTAAAGCAAAAAATTTAGTTCATAAATAATTTCTAAGGCAGAAGAAAAAAATATTATAATAAATATTTAAGCAAAAGAAAAAGATTAAAGTAAAGCACATTTCCGAGACACAATTTCAATAAATATTTCAGATAACATTTTACAAGCAATTATTTTATTTTTTTAAAATAAATGAACATGTTCAATTATATGACAATTTTTTATGGTAAAGAATGTAAGTTTCAATACAAATACTAGTAAATATACATCGTCTTCACTTATAATTATTTAATTTGTGACGACGTGAATTAAAAAAAAATTTTGTTATTATATTTACGTTATTTGTTTGACTTGAAATCGATCTTCACAAATACTACTACTCATTATTTTTATTTTTTTTTTGAAAACGATTAAAGGGAAAGACGGCAGAACTACAACTTTTGACGAGTATTCAAATTTTTTTATGTACACTAATAATATATAAATATGATTACTCGTCTGCAATTCATCAAAAAATTAGACACATATATATACATATAAATATATATATATATATATGTGTGTGTGTGTGTTAATACAATTTGTCAAAGATAATTTTTTAAAAACACACGAAAAACACCTATCATTATTTATGTTAATTATATATTGTTGTTAACATAAATCCGTTACTACAGTTAATTGAAATATTTGTCGAAAACTTTATTTTTTCTGAGTGCAAACCATTTACTTCCTCTTCGTACTTTAAAAAAATATATATCAAATAAATTTGATCGACTTCAAACAAATTTTTTTATGATTATCAACATTTCATTTTTTAAACATTAAAATAACATTTAAAATTATATATATATATATATATATTTATATATTTTAATAATTACAAATTGTACAAAAAATCAACTACTTACTTTTGATCATACAAAAAAAAAATAAAAGTAAAAAGTAGTTTCTTTTCTTTTTCAAAAAAAGGTCACAAAGTTTTCAATTAATCGTGTTAATGTTTACATTACCTATCAAGTTTGTTGTTTGCTTTTAGCGATAAAAAGTTACACAATTTTTCAATGATTGTCTCTTTGATATAGTATTTGATTGATGAACATTTCAAATAGAGATTGCCTAGCATTGATTTAAAGCGTTGAGAGTAAGATAATGAAAGGAAGAACGCCAATAACAGTAATGATGCCATTAGTGAATCTCATAAAAAATACTGTTTACAAGTTAACACTTTTTCTGTTCCGTGCACAAACCGTTGTAAACTACAAAACAGCTTAGACATATTCGATACATTTTTTTATTATAAAGTTTTCTAAATTTGGTCTGTACTATGATCTAGTTATAAATTTTATAGTTAGTTTGCCTTGCGATCAAATGTTGAAATAACTTATTAGATACTATCTGCCTTTTTGTCCCCATTCTATGCTAGTGTACATTTAACGTATAAAATTTTATACTAAGAATCTGCAAAGTAATGACCACAAAAATCTTTTGTTAACTTTTTACTTGACATCAATTTTTTTGCGTCATCGCTCGAAATTTAAATGTACTACACGCGAATATTGGTTAGCTTGCCACTTTTAAGTATATCGGTGTTAGCCCTTAATATAAGATGATGTGAGGGGCATAGATGTTAATTTGCTGTAGAATTGGCTATTTGTTATAGTTTTGAATAAACATTGTCCTCACTTATATCATTAACGTTAGTATTATGCGTTTACTTTAATCTTCCTGCTACCAAAGAAGATGATTATGAATGCTCTTTCTACTTTCCCACTAAAATACCATATGTAGAAGAAAGCAATATTGAGGGGTCTTTCACTCTTAATCTATAAAGAAAATAGTGCTAATGCGATTCAAACTATATGTTGTTAGCATTATTAGTCTGCATCATTTAATTTTAACGTGTACTACTTCAATATTACATGTCTTAATTTATAGAGAGATCAAACTAACCACTGATCTTATTAGAAACCTGTGTCAAATTAATCATCCCTTCTTTCGGGCCCTTGACGAATAAGTGCATACCGTTATAATTTATCAAGTCAAAGTAATGATAATGATTATATTGCTGATAATAAAAAAAAAGATGCTAAATATGTTCTTTTAAATAATGTAAATATATTTTATTAGTAGATTGATTGTGATAATCAAAAAATAAATAAATAATAAAAAATTGATGATAATAAAATGAAATAAATTATGAAATTCGCATATCAATTATATATTCTTTAAAATTTGCAAATTATCAAAAAATTAAACAAGTTGCATAATATGTATTGCCATTACTTTCTTTCTATTAGCAATCTTACAAATACTTTCGTTATAAAAAAAAAAAAAAAAAAAAAAGTAATTTGAACGCTCAAATCTTTTACACATTACCTGATAAATATTCAACAATTGTTTAAATTAGGAAGTGCATGCAAAATCAAACTTTACGCTTCAAAAAAGCGTAATAATAACACAGAGTACTTTTTTTTAAATTTTTCATACTTTAAAGTGGAAATAATATAAGTTGTTCTCGTTCGCATAGTTAACTGGTGTCAAGCTCATATTTTTATTAAAAGAATTTTAAAAAAGTGATAGAATATTCTTTCCGCGCTATAAAGCATAAATGTTTGAGTTAGCAAACATTTAACAAAACAAAATATATTTTTTTTTACCCTTGCATATTTTGATATTTCTTTTCAGCAACTATAATGTGTCTGAAGGAAAAAAAAACTGCAAAATAAGTTCGTCAAAACTTGCAATATTGTCAGTACACAAAAATGTAATAGTGTTTGAAAAATAAAACACTTTTTAATTAACGTTTGATTTTTTTAAAAAAATAAGGCGACAAAGATTAGTGCACGGCAAAAAAGGAAATAACTTTGAGTTTCATCTTAAATATTCTTCGTTGAAATATAGTGAAAGATAGCAAACTAAATAGTTGACAAAATTGAAGGGCAATAATGAAAAGAAGGTGGTTTTATTGGCAAGAACAACTTGAGTGATCATCAATACTAAACAGATAAAAAATATTTAAAATGATCAATCTTAAAAGAATGAAATATTAAATGAAATTGTCAGTATGCACAAACGTACTCACCTTCATAACAAAAAAAAATAATTATTTTATTTATGAGATGTTTACATTACGGTTTTTACTTATTACAAATAGATGTAAAAGTAAAGGAAAAAAATAGTATGTTTTGAGGTAAATAAAAATGTTTGTATTCCTTTTTGGTTTTCTTTTTTAAAAACTTATATTTTATCTTGGGTTACATTTTTACTTCTTTATGTTTAAGTCATGTACACGTATTGTATAGCTTCGATGGGTTCTCGACAAACTGGGCAGCAACCATTTCTCAAACTTTGAGCGCACTGTCAGCAAGTTGAAAAATGACGGCACGGTGCAAATAGTGTGTCTTTCCTATTTTAATAACACACGTTACACATCTATGATTCTATTTTAGTAGGTGTAGGCACATAATCAGAAGGTGGTGGAATAGATTTCATTTTAGATTGTGTAATTATGAACGATTTAGCTTTCCATAAACCAAGCAGTGCAAGACCTATAATTGCAATTGCTTTTCGACGTTTACTGCATTAAATATATTATATCATTTTATTAGATGTGCTATTGCTAGTGCTATCATGACCAGTTAAGTCCTATAAAAGTTGTTGTTGTTTGCTAATAACAATTTAATGATTTTAGATTAATTGTTGTTGCGACGATACCTTTTGTTTAAGTAATCATGCTAAGGCAACAACAGGTGCGACTGCTACTAATTATAAACCTGACATAACGAATACTTTTTGTAATGTACTTTTATTTATATAATATATATATCATAGTATACTGATAATAATAAACTAGTGTTACATATATACAAAAATTATATGAAAGGTATAACAATATTTAATTTATAATAAAAAAATTAGTTCATAATTGCAATTTTAAAAAATTAACAGCATAAACCAGTCAAAAGGGTAGAATGAACCACAGCAAAAGGCAAAATAAAAAAAAAAATTTGAATTCTATAAAATTTATTTTTATGCATCATAGTGCAGCAGCCGCCATAATTACATATGCATAAAAATTTTCTGAACCACAAATATAAAAATAAATATTTTTCTGAAAGTAGAAAAACATTTATTAACAATTAGCATTGTCCTCTTCAACAATTAGTACTAAACGAAAAAAATAAATCAACAAATAACATTATTATTCTCTCTATATCGATCTGTAACGATGTTACTTAAAATCATATGTACTTTTTTTATAAGGTGGTCATAATTAGTTGACTTTCAAAGTACAACTTTGTTAGTTGCCACTGAGTACATGCAATTACTCGAATGTTTGAAATTAAAAACATTCCTTATTTATAGTTGTCAAACTAAAAAAATAATATGTACGTAAGATTGTAAAAGTAATTCTTGCAAATACTGTATTGAAGTCTCAATAATTATTCATTTTTTTAGCCAAATTCATGTTCCTAATAGTAAAAATAAATTATGATGGTAAATTAGTGTTGAGATGTATATCACTCTATTTGCTTTGCGTTATTTTGTTGAAGTGTGTAATTATATTATTTGTTCTTTGCGAAGGTGTACACTAGCACATGCAATTACACTTAAATCATCAATATTTTTAAGCCACTTTAACAATATGGTAAGCAAAGCATTCTTCATCAAATCACTAAATTATGCATTACTATAGTCACAAGAGAACAATAATATAATAATGACTTTAACACATTTGCTTTAGTGTATACGTAATTCTTACACTCATCTTGTTCAGATGTTGCTATTGGTCATAATTCTTAAAATAAAACAATCATCAAAAAAACAAAATTAGTCTATTAGAATAAATACAAAAGTAAGATTTTTGTAAAGCAATAAACCGCAAACCTGTAACTGTAAAAAAATATGTGTGTAATCATCTACACGCATATTGTAGAACTTATTAAAAAACAATTGACAATAGTTATCTCTCTATATAAATTACTTACTGTTAATACATGAAATACAAATTGAACGTATCAATCAACAAGCAGTCTATAAACTACAAAAGAACTTTGATAAACAAAATAAATTATAGATTGTCTAAAGTAAGTACAAGTTACGTTTACGCATAACCGTACAAAATGTGACCACGTTGACGAAGTGCATTTACCACATCAGATGCCGTCACGGTCTTCTTACGAGAATACTCTGTGTAGGCGGCAGAAGCACGAACAACGTCCTCTACAAAGCTCTTCAGCACTCGTCGTACTTCCTCGTAGATCTCACTGGAGATACGTTTCACTCCTCCACGACGTGCAAGGCGACGAATAGAGCCACGAGTGATGCCACGAATGTTATCGCGTAGCACTTTCTTTTGACGCTTCTGACTTCCCTTCGCATCAGCAGATTTCTTTCCTTTGGCCATTATTGTAAATGTCTTTAGTAGAATAGGACAAATAAGTTAATAGAATTGATTGTTGTGTGTATGTAAAAACTGTTTAGTATTAAAGTGGAAAGTTATTTGATTTTATTGTTGTCAACGTTTTCTGTTGTAAATAGTTTGTATTACATACGAATAAATATATATATTTGTATATGAGAGTTATCACAAAAAAAAGAGTATTAGACATACAAAGATATTTTAAAATGAAAACGTGAAGAGAAGCAAATGAAGAGAAAATTATATGTATAAACGTTAGTAAAGTGCACACATGCATCACTTACACATTATGTTTAAAAATCTAATTATTAGCTTCCTTAATAGCGGCAAAAGTGTTAAGTAAATTGCTATTGTTATTTATATTTATACATATCAATTATGTCAATCTGTTTTACTGTAATATATAAGCGTATATATTTTTAATTTGATAATATATTAAATGTAAAAAAATGGTCACATATTTGCTTTCAAAAGTTATAATAAACATCGGCAATAATGAAAGCTACAACTATTTCTTTTTTATTATTAACTATTTTGTTATCTGTTTACTGTAATCATTTTTGAGTATAATATTTTAATTTACCTTGTAAAGTCTACAAATCATTTTTTGTGAGATGGCTCGTAGTTTGTATTATTGTATTTATTTTCTTGATAATATTATAAGAATGCACCATAGCATCATGATAACTTATCAAATCTGAGGCTTTGTTCGACAGTTATATTCATTTGGCATCGTCCATACAGGCTTGCATAAGATTGTAATTATTTTGTAAAGTCTTCTTATCTAACGTTTGTTAAGTGCACGTAATTTTTTTCTAAGTTTTTTAGCGTTGAATATATTTTGCATTAACTGCGCTATAAGTTAATTTTCTTAATATTTCACTGTAAGCAATTTTGGCTTATGAGCACTAAATTTGAGTTTATATCAGCGATTAGGACAGTGATTTGAGCTAATTTAGTTATGATGTATATTCCGTATAATAATTTCGTAACAATGTATATATGTTTTAACGGACGTCAGATTACTTATTATAAAATATAGAGTTTTGAAGATATTTTGTATCTATTTCCGTTTCCGCCTTTGCCCTGTTCATGGTAATTTATCGGCAAACGTAAAGCATTGGCAAGGAAATGCTAGAGCAAGTTTTTTGTAAATCAAACTATGATATATTAAAGGTTTAATTTGCACTGCAATTTGATAGTTTGAACACTTTTTTGAAGAGTTTAGTATAAATTATGTTGTCTTTTCATTTTTATCATTCCACAATATATTATGTATTGCAATTGTAATATTATAGTTGATTTTGCAATAGCAATTTACTAAATTAGTATGCGCTAACACAAACATAACTGTAAAGCTTGAAACACTAACAGCCGTAGAATAGACACTGCAACTATTTGATGATTTTTTTGTACTATTTAGTTATGTGAATGACGTTATCTTTACTATTATCAGTAATATTATTTTAATTTTGCAGTTGTGAAGAGTAAGTCAGTAGTTATTCGAATAATTTCTATTAGTTCAAAGGTTATATTTTAATAAAATCATTACAGAATAGCTTTCATGAACTTTTCAAGTTTCAAGCATATTATTAAATATTTTTCAGTGTACGAGTTTTTAATACTTCTTAAACATCTTGCACTATTTTCCAGAACATTATCCTGCCATCTTCACACCCGGCAGAGAGAGATAAACATATAAAAACTGACAGTGGCGTTGCGTTTCTCAACACAATAGTGTTGAGTTGATCTTGTTTAATTTAACATAAATTTATATTTTCGGTTTTTGCTATCGGACGGATTGTTTCTTTGAGTTAGCATAGCGTTTTTGATTAGTTTTGTGTATATTTTACAGCATCAAAATAATCTTTAAAATATTAATTATTTTTTACTAGTTTTTGCTTTGCTACCATCACTTTATAATCGTTCAAGATAAATGTTACATTTTATTATTACACACCCGTGACAATATCTGTTTACTGGTTAGGTGGGGATTATCATGCGTTATTACCAATACGCATTTGAATTGGCACCTACCAAATATGAATTATTTTTTTGGAAAATACAATTTTTTTTAATTTGTAAAAGTTTACTTGTGTTTTTATATATATAATTTTTTATTTTAATATAATTTTAAAAATTGTTATACTTGTTATATTTATAGAAAGAAAAAATGAATTAAAAAAATAAAATAATACAATAAATAGTTTTTTGTCAACGTTTGTGATCAGAAAGCGTAAAATGAAAAAAATGATAAATGGGTTTGAGGTTCAATTACACCATTACAAATATATTAATAATGATAATTAGGACAGTCTAAATTTTTTAACATAACAAATTTACTATATGCTCTAATTAATTACTTTTTTTTACAATATTAATAAAACATCAACGCATTATTATATTAAGTAAATATTCGTTCATCAACATTAGGAATAGCAATTGTTCAATAGCAAACAAAAGAAGAGGAGAAAAAAAAGATAAGGAGAGTAAGAACCCGCTATATTTAAATAGAGTTAGAGCAAACAAAGCATTATGATAATTTGTTCAGACATACTTAACAAAAACTTTTACTTTATTAATTCTTCGCAAATTAGTGTATAAAACAGGTATAAATTGCTATTGTTATCACTCCTTTCGTACTACAATTTACACATGTATATATCTATTGAACAACTTTAGCATGAAAAGAATGTTAATTGCAACTTATTTGTAAAATTAAACAACTTCACAATTCAACATTAATGATATTAATCACACTCTTTTTGTTGGCATTGTTGTTTGAGATTTTATTTATTTTTTTTGTTTGTTTTTTGAAACAAAGGTGTTCATTGCTGAATATATTTTATTTAATTATTTAATGATAAATCAGTAAATGGATTCGATATAGGTTTCTTGGTTGTCTCTTATGTGATAATTTGGAGGCAATAGTAATATATTTATAATTTGAATGGCAAATACTCCTTAGTATGAGTAATTAGTGATGATGTTAATTTCATCAAAACTTTGCAGATATATCACATACAAAAAAACAAACAACACACATATTGTTTTTCCTGTTATAGCAGTGAGAAAAAAAAAATTCATGTAAATATTTACTTTTTAAATTTATACGTTTATAATTATTTTATCATAGTCGTGCTTATAATGATTTGTGTTGTATACACAAATGAGCCAAATGACGTTATTTACTCAGCAATATTACTTGACGACGTAACACAGCAATACTCTACTGTAGCAGCTTATTCTAGTTTTATTGATTCTATAGCTATTTCTTTAATTGGTAATTCTATTTAAGAACATCTTGAACCGAAATTGTAGAATAACAGTTTGCAAAACGGTGTACAGCACTGGATTATGGAAAAATTGTCTAACTGCCCTTATTGTTTCCTTCCAACTATTAGTCTGTGGTATGTTTTGAACATTATGGGAATTTCTTGTACATTGTAGATGCCTCTTTATATACATTTTGTTTAAGTTGATTCTATCGCCTTTCATTGTAAGCTTTTTTTGATTAATTAATGTTACTTGCTTGTTGTAAATGTAACCACTTGTCTTTTTAACTTTATTTGAGTGGTAGTTGTTTGCTTTCAGTTTACTATTTCAATTGTTAAGAGTTAAAATTATTTTTATTGAGTTAAACATCAATATTTTATGTTTATTGTTGTTATAATTGATAACTAAAATTCTTTACTTTTAAAGAGATATTTGTGTTATCAATTGTATTAATAGCATCATTATTATTATGTTGATGTTACTGCTATAAACACTTTTCGATACTTTGCTTGCTACCATTATTGATATCAATGTTATCACTTTATGAGATGCTAGTCTAACAATTATTACTGTTTCTGTTTTTGATATAATTATTGTCATATTTATTGACTATTGTGTCGACGCGCGGACGATTGATGCATTACTATATGACAAAAACTGTTGATTTTGGTCTATTAACAATTTCTGCCATTTTGTTAACATTTTCATTATACATGCCTGTATAATTGTTTAATGCAAAGCGTTGTTTTGGTGTTAGCAACTGTCAGACGCTGTCAAAACTCTCAGCTCTTCTTTGAAGTTACTGCTGTAACACAACTGCATGGTCTTGTGTTGTTCTAAGTTGACTTTACAATGTAACAAATTCATTTTGCATAATGTCAATACGCTTTTATAGTTACTGTTGAACAGAATACTCACCACCTAGTTTATTTTTTTTTAATTTTGTAATGTCATGTTAATTTGTTGAATTACCATTTTGATCAAAACTGATTACTAATCATTCTGCAGGTGTAATGTGTTGTCATGAAAAACAATCATTTTGATCATTTATTTTTTGCGTTATTTAAATTGCACGTTGCTAATCTGCAATTTGTGATGCAAGCAAACTTAATTACTTTTGTTGGGAATTTTACTATGGTAGGTATTTATATGTTAATTAATATCATGTTCTCTACTTCAGGTACATTTTATCATTAAGTTATTTGCTTATTTATTTTACATTATTTATCAGTTGTTTTATACATTTATCATGAAATGCATTCCGCAAACTAATACTATTACTATTACTGCCGTTGTTATTAAATTTCAGCTATTCTAGGATTACACAGTTTTATTACTGCGGTAGTTCCTGTAATTTTTTTGTATTACACTATAATTGAACTAAAAATTAAATAAGATTTATGTATAATTGTTACATGAAAACTTACGTACATTCCTCAACTTTTTACTTTAGGGTATTAAACGGAATTGTTAGCTTCACTTTTTTACCGATAGATTAAATTACTTTCTCCTCAATTGCTTACCGTATATTGATCTTACTCAATTCACTACGTATTGATTGGCAACTTCATTATTTATCATTATTGTGTGTTTTGTTATCAGAATTATCTGAATCTTACAAGGGACGTTATTATTGCTTTGTCATAGGCAAAATTGTGCAATCAAAGTCAAAATTGTCACATCTGCTTAATAACGCTGATGTAAAGTTCATTTTGACATTTAGCAAGTAGTAAGCTTGATCTTATATTTTATTTATCACCTTGACCTAGTGTTAATTAACAAACAACGTATAACAGTTTTTACAATTATTATCTTCACGATTATCAATGTTGTGACGGTGACCATCATCGTGCAAATAATCATGATCACTATCATTATTTTTAGTGTTAACTTAACTTTTATAGTTTTTGCATTCGGACTATTACTTGATTGCTTTAGGAAAGCAAGTTGTCATAGTTACAGTGTCGTTGTTATTAATTTGACATGCTTTTTAAGTTTAATTCGCGACATTTTCCTAATTAGACGTTTGCTTAATTACTTAATGGTGCGATCGATAATCATACACTTGAAGTGGTAAAAATGTATATAATTAGTCACAGGCCTTTGATGTAGCAGATTGTTATAAAGGCTTTGCCCTACGTTAAAGGCAAATGACTTCTCTGTAGCCTCGAATGTGATTGATCAATTTTTTTTGAACCAAGTTTAATGAGTGCATTTTTAAAATTAATACCGTTGATTTAAAAATTTGTGGTTTTTTACGACTATTCTAGTATAATTCATTAGCACAACACTAATTTTGTTATTCATCGAAAGTGTTTCTTGGATTAATTGATTATTGATCACTCTTTGTGCAAGATTATGCATTTTAATCTAGCTTGACTGTGCAAGTTATGAAAAAATTGTCTTGTTACACTTTTCATCTTAATAGTCGTTGATAAAGAGATAAAATGTCATCCAAACTTTCGACACGTTATTGAATAACTGTCTCAACACATTATTGATTTATCATCGAAAGCTAATTCTAACACAATATTTGCAGTTGTTATTACACGTCCTTTTCATTCTTAAAATTAACAGCATGACAATTTTTTAATTTTAAATTTTAAGTTTACAAGGTGTCATACTATTTTTATTATTTTTCGTAGTAATACGAACACACTATTTACACATATAAAACTTTTTTAACGTCAACGTTAAATAACGAGTTTTCAATACGTTGATATAACGAGTGTCACGATGTGATAGCCACAAACCAAAAAATTTACAGTTTTTGCGATGGCGACATTGACAAGTTCTAAAACGTGCACTAAACAATGTTACACTTTTTGACATCGGCCTAATAAAATATTTTAGCAATATCATGACAAAAGCATAGATGAAACGGCAGAAGCCTCCGCAAAATACTTTTCTTGCAAGTTTCATTTATTTCGCCTTCACATAACTGTTTTTTTGATTGATCTAAGTCGGCAAAATTATAGCATTTTTATTGTAATTGTAAAATAAAACTCGCTAGATCGGACATTTTATATAAAATTTGTAGTTTGACTACTGTGTATTTACTCTTATAGATTATTTTATAAAACAGTAATTTAAAAATGTTTGATTCTAATAAATTATAAGAGTGCTGTATATAAGTATATAAATATAAATCTATTAAAAGAAAATAATTTATATTTTTATTTTATTAAATGCTAGTAAAAATATATTCAAAGTAAGCTGAAGTTGTTCATTACAATAATATTAAATAAGTAAAAATAATGTTTTTATCAAAAAAAAGGGAATTAGATAATAATGTAAACAAAACAAGAAACATTGTTAAAAATTTGTAAATAAATTAGTTATATTTATATACATATATTATTATATTTTATTGTTATCCTTAAGAAAGCAGATAAATTTACTTGTGTATGTATAATGTATACAATTTTATTTTTGAGTAAAAAGTTGATATCTTTGATATTCACGCAATAGACAAGAACTTGATATTATTTAATTATTTTTTATTATAGTTGATGTGTATTAAATGTGCAATGGATACTCATACAAATTCAATAGATGTATATGCTACAAAAACTGTATAATAGAAATTATAAGCATATTTAGATGTTTTAATATTTTGAATTAAAAGAATAATGACATGTGTATATGTTAAAAAAAGTTAAATCAAAACCATCTATGCATGTATAACATTGTATAATAAGAATAAAACAATCAATGAAAAAAAAGTTAAATAATTGTTATGCAATAAGCGCAGAATAAATTTACCAATCTAAACTTTACAGAGTATATATTGAGGGAAAACAATTTATAGAATCATTAAAAACGGAGTGAATACTTTCATTCATAAATGTATAACATACTATAAATTAATGAATTTTGAAAAAATATTTTAAAAAATACTTTTGTTTATATTTTTTGAAAAGTTAATTTTATAATTTCTCCATCACTATTTAAATAATTAAATTGTTTTCGACTGTCATATGATAAAGTACGTATGAGTTTAGTTTAAAACAACAAATATATATATATATATATATATATATATATATATATTTTATTTATTTATATATAAGTATGCTAGATCAGACGTTTGCCAAATGCGTTATGTACTTCCAAGCTAAATTTAAATTAATAAAAGGGTAATTTCACTAATATGCATTAAGTACGTTAATAACAATGAGCTCAGTAATTTGGAAAATAGATCACATATAAAATTTTCAACTTACATATACTTTGATAGAATAGATTATCACAAATACTATTGCTAAATAAAAAAATGTGACATACACATAAGAAATTAAATTAATGTAAAAAAAAATTTTCCGATATTCAAGACGTGATTTACAAAAACATTGTTTATATGACTTAGTATTGCGTATAAAATGATATATTACTAATGAAAATAAAGTGTATAAAAAACTAATTTCTTCAATAATATCCAATGCACATAACACAAAAATTAAATTTCACTTTAACGTAGGAAGAAAAAACAAATTTCAATTCAGCACTAAGAAGAAATAATGTTATAGTCGCAAATAATTGGTGCTAAATGCAAATAGACCGAATAAAATTCTGGAAAATTTTTTTTAAGTAAAATTAAACCTCCGAAAATACGTTAGGCTAGCAGTGACAATGTTTTGCAAAAAATAATAATCAGCAAATATTTATTAAAAAAATTTTAAACCTCCATATAGAACAAATTTTAATTTTAAAAAACAAAAAAATTTATCTTTTATTAATTGTATGGATTGTTCAACGTGTAAGTAACAGGTTCAGCCTAACTAGATGTAGGTGTATAGATCACTAAGGTTGAAACTGTAGACTAGGATGAACTACCAAAATAACCTTGTCGAGCTGCATCACGGCGTAAAGCAGGCAATTTAGCAAATACCGGAGCTGGTTCTTTCCTTATTTTGACACCTTTGTTCTTATCTCCAGGATCACCTCCGTGGGAACTTGAAACACAGCCAAATAAATCTACAGCGTCCATTCCAATATGCGCGATAACTTTAATTACATCTTGTATCATTCACCAGACAAAACAATAAATTCATACTCATAATGGCAGCAAAGTCTAAGAAAGAATTGAACCTCACGCAAGACCTTCAGTTAAAACATCATCAGGGCTAGTTTTGTGCCAAAATGATGCAGCCATTGTTGAGACAAGTAACGATAACAATGCACCGACAAATAAAACTGGACTTGGGGACATGTAGAAGAAAAAGTGGCTTCCCGTACGTGAAGAAAACAATGTCAGAAAGTCAGATATCGATATCTTAAGATACATTAGAGTGACTAACTTACCTTGTGGCAATTGGGCCAGTCCGAGATGTCTAAATCAAGAATTAGGATAAGAATAAAATCCGTATCCTTGCAAACCAATTCATAAAAGCATCAGTGACGATGCACAAGCTACAGCTGCAAGGATTGTAGAACTTACAAAGACAACAGGTAAATTCCATCTTTGAGGTCTTTAGGAAGGAATGACGTGATCATAGCCAATTGTCATTAGGCAACCGTCATTAAGCAAAGTGATCAACATAAACATTATGACCGGTAAATGGAAAAATTGAAAGTCTGGATCAGTACTGCCATAATCACGGGGAGTAAGACTGAAGCAAGCAATAAAGAAGAATGTTACTAATTGTAAAGTTGCTGCAATACGGTAGGTGAGGAATGATAACATACGCTGAAAGACTTCGCGCGAAACAAGCATAGCCTATACAACAACGCTTAGACCAGGTTCAGTTAAAACCATATCAGCTGCTGCACGTGCAGCATCAGTTGCACCATGCACTGCAATACCGACATCAGCACGTTTCAGGGCAGGAGCGTCGTTTACACCATCACCAGTCATTGCGCAGGTAAAGCCACGTTGACGTAACGTTTCAACAATCATATATTTATGTTCTGGAAACACTTGAGCAAAGCCACCAACCGCCAACATCATATCACCATACCTCTATCCCATATCTGGAGGAGATAATTATGAACATCCTTGATTTTAGGCAATTTATCTGCAGTCAGAATATTAGGATCAAGATCAAGCATTCGGCACATTTCTTTCGCAATTAGTAAGTGATCTCCAGTAATCATTTTCACATCTACACCATACTGTCTACTGCGACGAATAGTTTCTTTAGTATCAGGACGTGGAGGATCAAGGAAGGTAATAATGCCAATCATGTGCCATCGTTTCTATTGATCTGTCTTTGCCAAAGCCAAACATCTAATACCTCGAGAAGCAAGGCTGTCAATAATTTCGACAACATCATCATTAATTTCATCTTGATTGTAAACCATTTGTAATATAACGTGAGGAGCGCCTTTTGTAACACTGAACACTTAGCCTGTTCGCTTATCACGCAGTGTAGCAGCAGTACGTTTAGTAGTTGGGTCAAATGGAATGAACTACGTTTGTTCATAATTATCACACTAATCAAGATCAGCAGCATTTAACACCATTGTATCTAACGCATCGCGAGGTGGTTCACGCCATTTTGCAGCCAAGGCAGAAAGTATTAATACAGTACGTAAATTTTAGCCTTCTTAAAATACATATACTTGATCTTGAATTTGCATTTTATTTTGCGTTAGTGTACCTGTTTTATCAGAACACAACATGTTTACTCCTGACATCATTTAAATCGCAGATAATTTAGTAACAATAATTTTATGTTTGGACAAATGTTTTGAACCAACGGCAAGAGTTGTCGTGACAACAATTTCAAGGGCAATAGGAATAGATACAACTAAAACAACAACTGCGAATTAAAGTGATCGTCGAAATGTTTCGTAAAATTTAGCAAGAAGATAAATGAAGCAGCACATACACATTATGAAGGAAACAACACAAAGAGCAACCATTACACGACCAAGTATAACGTGAATATTTCCCAGATCAGACTATACGGCTTGAAGAAGAGCAGCAGTTTTACCAAAAAAAGTTCGTGCACCGGTAAACTGCACTGTACCTTCTACCTACCCTCGAACTACATTTGAACCCATTTTCGGCATATTTTCAGGACCCATTGTCACAGGAAGAGATTCACCTGTGAGAGCAGATTCATCGACATCAATAATTCCTTCATTAATACTACAATCTGCAGGGATAGCAGAACCTGCCGCTAACTTTACTAAATCACCAGGGACGAGTAGTGTTGCATTAATTTATTGTCACTGTCCATCTCTTTTGGCTGTTGCGACAGGTTTTAGAGAATTTTTCAGTGCTGCCACTGCATCACCTGCTTTGATTGTCTCATACCATCCAATAGTAGCATTAGCAATTTGAATAGCAAATAAAATAGCTCCATCAGGCCAGTTTTCAAGAGCAAATTCAATAATGATAGCTACCCACAAAGCTGCGGGCATAGGTCCCCATAATCCACGCACAAAAATAAGCCAACTTGGCGTCTTCTTCTCTGGCAATTAATTCTTACCATATTTAACCAATAATTACTGAGCTTACTGAGTTGTTAAACCTTTGGACGGTGGAAGTAACTTTGTCTAAGGCCCCGAAGCGTTTTCGTTATGTTATGAAACTTATCTTGACGTAGTGGATTTTTTTCTTTTTGGCTTTTGAGGTGGTAACTCGTCTGTATCTTTTTTGTCAGGTTTAATAGTCACATTTTGTGCAGATACATTAAGAGGTATATTTTAGTTTTGCTAATTCGGCATTTTTCTTTAACGAAATTTTTACTAAGCCAATATAGCACAATTTACTGAATAGTATTCTGTGTTACAAAAATGTCAAGTAAATAAATATATGTATTGTGTATTGAAATAAATAGATGTAAATTCAAAGATAGTGTAAACCTAATATAAAAAAAATTTGTTATAAGTTATATATGATTTGTTATAATTAAAAATTAATATATCTATATAAATTATTTTGACTTATACTTTCTAATATATACAAAAAAAAATTAAAAATAAGGTCAAGTTAATTTTGATTGAGAATATACCTTATATTCTAACAAAACTGTTTATTAAGGCGTAATTTTAAAACTAAAATAAAAATAAAAATTTCAGCTAGAAAATATTTTGAAATAAAAAAAATATAAATTTTTATACCTTTGATTCATGTATGACTGTGTTACTGTGATCAAAACATTCAATCTTTCCCAGAGAAAAATTTTGTAAATGTATAATAACGTACAATTGTTCAATAGTTAACAGTGAGATATTAACTATTATTTATTTTTCACTCACGGCCGTCAACTTTAAATCTGAAGTAACAGTTTTTATTTATAAAAATACTTATATTGGTGTGGTTTTTTTTTTATAGAAATTAAGAGCATATAAATCTTACAATTATTTAAATTTACAGATTTGATAGTATCATGTAATTCAATGCCAAACTGCAAATTGTAATATTTAACATAAAATACCAAAAACATATATTTGATTGTTTGTTAAAAACACGTGAATAATTAATTTCGATTTTCCTATTTATAATTTACGATGTTTTCGTCAATGTATATATTAATTAAGCTTAAAAAGAAAAGGTGTTATGATATTAAGTGAATACAAGTTTACAGATAAAAGTTAAATGAAATGAATATTTTAAATTTTTTGAATTTGATAGAGTTAATAATGATAATAATAACAATAATTACTGCTTAACTTAAAATAAAGATATATCTTAAGTGATTTGCAGAGATGACATATAATTTTGAAAAACATTTTGACTGAGGTAGCTAAATTAATTCTGTGCACTTTTACATAATTCAAACTGTCAATAACTTAACGTAACACATGACTGATAAAATCATAATATAAATAAAATATTATAACATACTTTTGAAAAATTTGATTATAAAACACGTGATTTACTATATTTGAATAAGAAACAATTAAAAATGATCAAATATCAAAATTATATTTCTTTTTTTTTGTTTCATAATTTTAATTGACATTAACAAAGATGTATTATAATATAATTGTTATAGTCTCACACAATTGAAAAGTAATTATGTAAATTATGATGATAATGATAATAATAATAATATTCTGCATCAAAATGATCTTCAATCTCTTTTGAAACTTTTATTATTACGTCTGTAATCATAAATACATTATTTCTTACATTTTTTTTTCAACTAATTTATCACCTACTTTATTTATTCTTATTTTTATTTTTACAAATTTCTCATTATATATAAGGTTTTTTTTCGTACTTTGTAAAAATTAAAGGAGCTTGAGTTTAATGAAAAATTTTGATTTGAAATACAGATGGAGTATAAAAAAATGCTAATTGCATAACAAAAGTGTTTTTTACTTTATTCCTTTACCAATGTCTTTCACGAAAAATTATTTTTAATTTTACAAAATACTTATTATTGATGATGCATGTAAATAAAAAGATGCGTATGTATAAAGATAAGAAAATACATTTTTTCATTCTTACTGCTAACATTTAAAAATTATTTTGATCAATACAATAATCGAAAAATGTATGACACTGATATATATTTTTTTAAAAATTAATGCTGAACAATAATTTGTATCCATTTATACATTTCAATACTAAGAACCACTCTTGTTAATACCTGTTCTATGTCATAGAACAAAATATATTACTTATGCAAAATTTAATCTGTATTTAATACATTTTTTGGCATTTTTCTATTCAAAAAAAAATCAGAAAAGTATTAAATGAAAATTCTATCTTATGTGTCCTATACTCTCACAAAGCAAATATCAGCCAAGCTACTTAATATTTTTCACACAGAAAAGAAATTTTGCTTGAATGTTAAGACTTATTTTTCAAAAGAAAATACAGTTTGATTTCTACAAATTCTCAGAATTATTTTTTTTGATAATCAAACTGTATTACAAAACTATACACAATTTAATAATACATATACATATATATATATATATATATATACATATATATATATATTAAATTGCTCACAATTAATAAAAATAACAAAGTCGACTTCAACTTAAGTAGAAGGGTAGAGATACATAAAAAATCAATTTCTAAATCTTTTAAGAGAAGAGTGAAGGAAAAGGAAGATTTAAACTGTTAGGAGCATAAATTATATATATATATATATATACTTTACTATCAACTTACTTATCACCAAATACTTTAAAAAGATTAACGCAAGCAATCTTATTAATTTAACGCTTTATTGTTTAAAGAATTTTTATAAATTAATTTATCAATAAAGTAAAGTAAATTATCAACCTTATTTTTTTTTTGTTTTTATAGATACCTATTAATTATTTTTTTCTTCTGTTACGGGCTAATGGTTTTGGACAGCTGAAGTTAAGTTAGTACTGTTTTGTGAAGTTTCTGTATCATTTTCAGCTTTAGCGACTTCCTCTTTTATAACTTTTACTTTTTTCACCTGTGTGGACATATTCTTATCTTCTTCGGACATCACATGAGGTGCATTGGACCAGAACCGCACCGCGGAAACACCGCGGAAACACAGCCAAATAAATCTACAGCGTCCATTCCAATATGTGCAATAACTTTAATTATATCTTGAATAAACCACCAAACAATGCAATATATCCATGTCCACAAAGGCAAAAGTTTCTCTGATCTAGAATTGCCCCACACAAGACCTTCAGTTAAAACATCATCAGGGCGACTTTTGTGCCAAAATGATGCAGCCATCTCGGAGACAAACAATGAGAGAATAGCACCGACAAATAAAACTGGACTTGGGGCCATATAGAAGAAAAAGTGGCTTCCCGTACGTGAAGAAAACAATGTCAGAAAGTCAGATATCGATATCTTAAGATACATTAGAGCAACTAACTTACCTGTGTGCAATTGGGCCAGTCCGAGATGTTTGAACCATGAATGTGGGTAGTGATTTGGATCATATCCTTCTAAACCTGCCCAAAGCAACATTAACGACGATGCACAAGCTACAGCTGCAAGGATTGTAGAACTTACAAAGACAACAGGTAAATTCCATTTTTGTGGCCGGAGTGAAGGTACGACGTGATCATAGCCAATTGTCATTAGGCAACCGTCATTAAGCAAAGTGATCAACATAAACATCAAAACTGGTAGATGGAAAAATTGAAAGTCTGGATCAGTACTGCCATAATCACGGGGAGTAAGACTGAAGCAAGCAATAAAGAAGAATGTTACTAATTGTAAAGTTGCTGCAATACGGTAGGTGAGGAATGATAACATACGCTGAAAGACTTCGCGCGAAACAAGCATAGCCTATACAACAACGCTTAGACCAGGTTCAGTTAAAACCATATCAGCTGCTGCACGTGCAGCATCAGTTGCACCATGCACTGCAATACCGACATCAGCACGTTTCAGGGCAGGAGCGTCGTTTACACCATCACCAGTCATTGCGCAGGTAAAGCCACGTTGACGTAACGTTTCAACAATCATATATTTATGTTCTGGAAACACTTGAGCAAAGCCACCAACCGCCAACATCATATCACCATACCTCTATCCCATATCTGGAGGGAGATCATTAGCATCCTTGATTTTAGGCAATTTATCTGCAGTCAGAATATTAGGATCAAGATCAAGCATTCGGCACATTTCTTTCGCAATTAGTAAGTGATCTCCAGTAATCATTTTCACATCTACACCATACTGTTTGCTGCGACGAATAGTTTCTTTAGTATCAGGACGTGGAGGATCAAGGAAGGTAATAATGCCAATCATGTGCCATCGTTTCTATTGATCTGTCTTTGCCAAAGCCAAACATCTAATACCTCGAGAAGCAAGGCTGTCAATAATTTCGACAACTTCATCATTAATTTCATCTTGATTGTAAACCATTTGTAATACAATGTGAGGAGCGCCTTTTGTAACACTGAACACTTAGCCTGTTCGTTTATCACGCAGTGTAGCAGCAGTACGTTTAGTAGTTGGGTCAAATGGAGTAAACTCAAGCTGTTCATAATTATCACACTAATCAAGATCAGCATGTCAAGCATTTAACACCATTGTATCTAACGCATCGCGAGGTGGTTCACGCCATTTTGCAGCCAAGGCAGAAAGTACAAGAACTGAACGCAAATCATGACCCTCTTCAAATGTAAAACACTGATCTTGAATTTGCATTTTATTTTGCGTTAGTGTACCTGTTTTATCAGAACACAACATGTTTACTCCTGACATCATTTAAATCGCAGATAATTTAGTAACAATAATTTTATGTTTGGACAAATGTTTTGAACCAACGGCAAGAGTTGTCGTGACAACAATTTCAAGGGCAATAGGAATAGATACAACTAAAACAACAACTGCGAATTGAAGTGATCGTCGAAATGTTTCGTAAAATTTAGCAAGAAGATAAATGAAGCAGCACATACACATCATGAAGGAAACAACACAAAGAGCAACCATTACACGGGCAAGTATAACGTGAATATTTCCCAGATCAGACTATACGGCTTGAAGAAGAGCAGCAGTTTTACCAAAAAAAGTTTGTACTCCAGTATATTGCACTGTACCTTCTACCTACCCTCGAACTACATTTGAACCCATTTTCGGCATATTTTCAGGACCCATTGTCACAGGAAGAGATTCACCTGTGAGAGCAGATTCATCGACATCAATAATTCCTTCATTAATACTACAATCTGCAGGAACAGCAGAACCTGAAGCAAGCTTTACTAAATCACCAGGGACGAGTAGTGTTGCATTAATTTATTGTCACTGTCCATCTCTTTTGGCTGTTGCGACAGGTTTTAGAGAATTTTTCAGTGCTGCCACTGCATCACCTGCTTTGATTGTCTCATACCATCCAATAGTAGCATTAGCAATTTGAATAGCAAATAAAATAGCTCCATCAGGCCAGTTTTCAAGAGCAAATTCAATAATGATAGCTATCCACAAAGCTGCGGGCATAGGTCCCCATAATCCACGCACAAAAATAAGCCAACTTGGCGTCTTCTTCTCTGGCAATTAATTCTTACCATATTTAACCAATAATTACTGAGCTTACTGAGTTGTTAAACCTTTGGACGGTGGATGTAATTCTGAAGCTGGTCCCGTAGCATCTTCATCATGTTCGGAAATGGCCTTTGAAAGCACCGATTGACGTTTTTGTGGCTTCTGAGGTGGTAGCTCGTCATTATACTCCGAGGAATTTTCAACTTCTCCAGTGTGTTCATTGAACACCGCTGGTTCAGAATTTTTCTTATCAGAAGACATTTGGCGTGGAAAAATAATTTTGAAATACAAAAACTTAAATATATATTAAGATTTAACTATCTTAACTGATATATTTATTGAATAAGAAACAATTAAAAATGATCAAATATCAAAATTATATTTCTTTTTTTTTGTTTCATAATTTTAATTGACATTAACAAAGATGTATTATAATATAATTGTTATAGTCTCACACAATTGAAAAGTAATTATGTAAATTATGATGATAATGATAATAATAATAATAATATTCTGCATCAAAATGATCTTCAATCTCTTTTGAAACTTTTATTATTACGTCTGTAATCATAAATACATTATTTCTTAGATTTTTTTTACAACTAATTTATCACCTACTTTATTTATTCTTATTTTTATTTTTACAAATTTCTCATTATATATAAGGTTTTTTTTCGTACTTTGTAAAAATTAAAGGAGCTTGAGTTTAATGAAAAATTTTGATTTGAAATACAGATGGAGTATAAAAAAATGCTAATTGCATAACAAAAGTGTTTTTTACTTTATTCCTTTACCAATGTCTTTCACGAAAAATTATTTTTAATTTTACAAAATACTTATTATTGATGATGCATGTAAATAAAAAGATGCGTGTATATAAAGATAAGAAAATACATTTTTTCATTCTTATTGCTAACATTTAAAAATTATTTTGATCAATACAATAATCGAAAAATGTATGACACTGATATATATTTTTTTAAAAATTAATGCTGAACAATAATTTGTATCCATTTATACATTTCAATACTAAGAACCACTCTTGTTAATACCTGTTCTATGTCATAGAACAAAATATATTACTTATGCAAAATTTAATCTGTATTTAATACATTTTTTGGCATTTTTCTATTCAAAAAAAAATCAGAAAAGTATTAAATGAAAATTCTATCTTATGTGTCCTATACTCTCACAAAGCAAATATCAGCCAAGCTACTTAATATTTTTCACACAGAAAAGAAATTTTGCTTGAATGTTAAGACTTATTTTTCAAAAGAAAATACAGTTTGATTTCTACAAATTCTCAGAATTATTTTTTTTGATAATCAAACTGTATTACAAAACTATACACAATTTAATAATACATATACATATATATACATATATATAAATATATATATAAATTAAATTGCTCACAATTAATAAAAATAACAAAGTCGACTTCAACTTAAGTAGAAGGGTAGAGATACATAAAAAATCAATTTCTAAATCTTTTAAGAGAAGAGTGAAGGAAAAGGAAGATTTAAACTGTTAGGAGCATAAATTATATATATATATATATATATATATACTTTACTATCAACTTACTTATCACCAAATACTTTAAAAAGATTAACGCAAGCAATCTTATTAATTTAACGCTTTATTGTTTAAAGAATTTTTATAAATTAATTTATCAATAAAGTAAAGTAAATTATCAACCTTATTTTTTTTTGTTTTTATAGATACCTATTAATTATTTTTTTCTTCTGTTACGGGCTAATGGTTTTGGACAGCTGAAGTTAAGTTAGCACTGTTTTGTGAAGTTTCTGTATCATTTTCAGCTTTAGCGACTTCCTCTTTTATAACTTTTACTTTTTTCACCTGTGTGGACATATTCTTATCTTCTTCGGACATCACATGAGGTGCAATTGGACCAGAACCTTGCACCGCGGAAACACAGCCAAATAAATCTACAGCGTCCATTCCAATATGTGCAATAACTTTAATTATATCTTGAATAAACCACCAAACAATGCAATATATCCATGTCCACAAAGGCAAAAGTTTCTCTGATCTAGAATTGCCCCACGCAAGACCTTCAGTTAAAACATCATCAGGGCGACTTTTGTGCCAAAATGATGCAGCCATTGTTGAGACAAACAATGAGAGAATAGCACCGACAAATAAAACTGGACTTGGGGCCATATAGAAGAAAAAGTGGCTTCCCGTACGTGAAGAAAACAATGTCAGAAAGTCAGATATCGATATCTTAAGATACATTAGAGCAACTAACTTACCTTGTGGCAATTGGGCCAGTCCGAGATGTTTGAACCATGAATGTGGGTAGTGATTTGGATCATATCCTTCTAAACCTGCCCAAAGCAACATTAACGACGATGCACAAGCTACAGCTGCAAGGATTGTAGAACTTACAAAGACAACAGGTAAATTCCATTTTTGTGGCCGGAGTGAAGGTACGACGTGATCATAGCCAATTGTCATTAGGCAACCGTCATTAAGCAAAGTGATCAACATAAACATCAAAACTGGTAGATGGAAAAATTGAAAGTCTGGATCAGTACTGCCATAATCACGGGGAGTAAGACTGAAGCAAGCAATAAAGAAGAATGTTACTAATTGTAAAGTTGCTGCAATACGGTAGGTGAGGAATGATAACATACGCTGAAAGACTTCGCGCGAAACAAGCATAGCCTATACAACAACGCTTAGACCAGGTTCAGTTAAAACCATATCAGCTGCTGCACGTGCAGCATCAGTTGCACCATGCACTGCAATACCGACATCAGCACGTTTCAGGGCAGGAGCGTCGCCTACACCCTCACCATCATTGCGCAGGTAAAGCCACGTTGACGTAACGTTTCAACAATCATATATTTATGTTCTGGAAACACTTGAGCAAAGCCACCAACCGCCAACATCATATCACCATACCTCTATCCCATATCTGGAGGGAGATCATTAGCATCCTTGATTTTAGGCAATTTATCTGCAGTCAGAATATTAGGATCAAGATCAAGCATTCGGCACATTTCTTTCGCAATTAGTAAGTGATCTCCAGTAATCATTTTCACATCTACACCATACTGTTTGCTGCGACGAATAGTTTCTTTAGTATCAGGACGTGGAGGATCAAGGAAGGTAATAATGCCAATCATGTGCCATCGTTTCTATTGATCTGTCTTTGCCAAAGCCAAACATCTAATACCTCGAGAAGCAAGGCTGTCAATAATTTCGACAACTTCATCATTAATTTCATCTTGATTGTAAACCATTTGTAATACAATGTGAGGAGCGCCTTTTGTAACACTGAACACTTAGCCTGTTCGTTTATCACGCAGTGTAGCAGCAGTACGTTTAGTAGTTGGGTCAAATGGAGTAAACTCAAGCTGTTCATAATTATCACACTAATCAAGATCAGCAGCATTTAACACCATTGTATCTAACGCATCGCGAGGTGGTTCACGCCATTTTGCAGCCAAGGCAGAAAGTACAAGAACTGAACGCAAATCATGACCCTCTTCAAATGTAAAACACTGATCTTGAATTTGCATTTTATTTTGCGTTAGTGTACCTGTTTTATCAGAACACAACATGTTTACTCCTGACATCATTTAAATCGCAGATAATTTAGTAACAATAATTTTATGTTTGGACAAATGTTTTGAACCAACGGCAAGAGTTGTCGTGACAACAATTTCAAGGGCAATAGGAATAGATACAACTAAAACAACAACTGCGAATTGAAGTGATCGTCGAAATGTTTCGTAAAATTTAGCAAGAAGATAAATGAAGCAGCACATACACATCATGAAGGAAACAACACAAAGAGCAACCATTACACGGGCAAGTATAACGTGAATATTTCCCAGATCAGACTATACGGCTTGAAGAAGAGCAGCAGTTTTACCAAAAAAAGTTTGTACTCCAGTATATTGCACTGTACCTTCTACCTACCCTCGAACTACATTTGAACCCATTTTCGGCATATTTTCAGGACCCATTGTCACAGGAAGAGATTCACCTGTGCGCAGATTCATCGACATCAATAATTCCTTCATTAATACTACAATCTGCAGGAACAGCAGAACCTGAAGCAAGCTTTACTAAATCACCAGGGACGAGTAGTGTTGCATTAATTTATTGTCACTGTCCATCTCTTTTGGCTGTTGCGACAGGTTTTAGAGAATTTTTCAGTGCTGCCACTGCATCACCTGCTTTGATTGTCTCATACCATCCAATAGTAGCATTAGCAATTTGAATAGCAAATAAAATAGCTCCATCAGGCCAGTTTTCAAGAGCAAATTCAATAATGATAGCTATCCACAAAGCTGCGGGCATAGGTCCCCATAATCCACGCACAAAAATAAGCCAACTTGGCGTCTTCTTCTCTGGCAATTAATTCTTACCATATTTAACCAATAATTACTGAGCTTACTGAGTTGTTAAACCTTTGGACGGTGGATGTAATTCTGAAGCTGGTCCCGTAGCATCTTCATCATGTTCGGAAATGGCCTTTGAAAGCACCGATTGACGTTTTTGTGGCTTCTGAGGTGGTAGCTCGTCATTATACTCCGAGGAATTTTCAACTTCTCCAGTGTGTTCATTGAACACCGCTGGTTCAGAATTTTTCTTATCAGAAGACATTTGGCGTGGAAAAATAATTTTGAAATACAAAAACTTAAATATATATTAAGATTTAACTATCTTAACTGATATATTTATTGTGTTTATTTGTATTTGTAAATCAATAAGATTTTTAGTTAGTTGTTGAAAATAGATTATCGTTTAAATAGTTTGATAAAAAAAAGTTGAAATTAATGTGTGATTTTTTTTTTAAATAAATTAATTCTATTTGCTATATTATATTAATTATTTTTTCATTTACTTTTAAATATATTTTTTTTATCGGCTGTGGTTGATAGCTTTTATTATCTTAAAAAATTCAAATTTTTCAAAATGGTCAAAATCGAAAACAATATAAATTTTTGTGTTTTTAAAATATGTATGGTCTATCATATTATTTGAGAAGAAAATTGTTTAATATGTGAGAGATTATATATTTTTTTTAAACAATTTTATTTTGTTTTTTTGTAAAAAATTCTCTCAATTATGTTATGTGATTTATTAATTATTTATGTTTATTATTTCATAAAAGTGACAGATAAAAAAATAATTATATTATAGTTTTTCTCCTTTTTGCTTTTACAAACATGATCTTCTTTTAAGCATTAAGTTTTCGCATTCACTTTTGTTAGTTTCGTACTTAATTTAAAAAAGTTTGGTGTGCTGTTTTATTACTTTGATTAAGCTTTGCTTCGGTGTTGATTGCAACATGTGTAATAGTCCATGTCGATCATTCAGTATAACCCTATCAGTGGCCTATTATTAACTTTTCTTATATATGTATTTGTAGCTTGTTATTTGTCGAGTTAATCGATCAAGTATTTCTTGTAAATATTCATAATTATGTGAACATGTATGTCTGATTAGCAAAATGCTTAAATGTATAATATCATCCAAATCTGCACGGTTTGTAAATTTGCGAATAAGCATTTTGTCTTCATCTAATCAGCAAATAGATCCATACATGCGAAGTAAGTGAGCTATACGTTGCAGATCAATAATTTAATTTTTATTATGCTGATCATTCTTATGATCAACATAAGCCTATTAATTACATTTATTTACCTGTAAAGGTTGGATAAGTTGTTCAAGTTGTTACATTGACTCTTTTGACAATTTGTGCATTATTTTTTATAATGGTATTCACGTTGGCTTTATATGTCTAACTAATTCATCAGGAAGCTCTTATATATTCAAATTGTTTGTGCTGTTAGGGGCAAGTAATAACGGTCTTAGTCGTACATATTGAGGTTTAGTGTTAGTTTTACTTTTTACCTCAATGTTATTTGTATTACTATTGTGATTATTGATATCAGTGATCGTCAGTAGCAACGCATATTTTGTTTGGCTTTAAGCAGTAGGTGACGCCAGATTATACATTTAAGGCAAAGTACAATTACACATTTAAGCAGCCTGCTTAACAGTTACAAATCGTTAGTATGGCAGTGTTAATGCTGCACGCAAAAATAAGGGCAATGTTGTAATGTCTGGAAAATTGAAATTTTTGGCGTGATTCAAATAATTGCTTTTTTCCTTGAGACATGAGAACACATCATTTGTGGGTTTTACGTCAATTTCACGTGTGTCACGTTGCTTTGGTAAATTATTTACACCAACTTTATTGTGCTAGCTTACCACAGTTTAAGGTATGTGAGGTTTATCACAACAATGGTGTTGTGCATAGTATTCCGTTATTGTACTACATATGGTTTGCTTTGTGTTTCTGCTTTGTTAATTCTATTGGGAACTTGTACAATTGTCAATTTCATTCTGTTGACGATAATGCTGATCACAAGACGCAATATTTTTGTCGAGTTGATGCAGCTTACTTTTTTCAGAGAGAGGTTGTAATTTTATTCTACTCTTGATGACAGTTTGTAATACAGGAAATTTTTGTGTATTCACACTTCTCTCTAAAATCAATTTGCTGCATTTCTTTTGCAATGAAGCACTATATTATTTTTTTTATAAGTTGTTTGAACTGTCAACCGATTAATTTTTTTGCTTTTTGGTTGTTAATTTAGCGTGTTATTGTTATTGTTAAATTTACCTCTTCTTTGATTAATATTCTTAGTAGTATTATGAACTTTTTTTGGCAACAACTTAGCCCAAGTATGTCGTTGGCTAATTTTCTTTTCAATTTGACAAACGATACTGCTAATAGAATTTGTTTGCTGTTCCTCTGTGAGGGTGAACAAGTGATTAGTGCAATCGAACCAGTTTCGTTTTATCAGGTGTTATTATCGTCTGAAAAAAATAACTGTATATACGTATAACAGTTCCTAATGCATTTCGTAGTCCGAGTGTATGTGCTAGCACATCACTTATAACTAACTTTGTTACCGGCACATAGAAAGTTGGAATGCATTCTACAAATAGTTACAAGAGTTATCGTGGTGTGCGTCATCCCTTTTATAATGCAATTTTTGTGTGCCTCTTTTACATTTATTAAGGCGTTAATGTCATTTAGCCTTTTGTACGTTTTTTCTTTTTGTAGTTCTCAATTGTCTCTTACTACTTATGTTAGCCTAATGTCGACTGTAGACACTGTCTACATAACTAGTTTGATTGAAGATCGTTGTGTAAAGTTTTATTACCATTAATTTGCATGTTTAAATCACTATTGGCTGTCGCAGTTTTCTACTTGATTGCACTACTGCGATGAGCTGACTATTTTACACTATGCACAATTTGCGGGGCGCTGGCCAATAATGCTCAATTAAGTTGCCCTATTGATTATCTTATAACCGGCTCTCGCTGTGCTAAATGTGATTAATAATTATCAGCGTGCATCATTCGAAACATAGAATTATTTTCATCTTCTAGGCCTTTATATAAAACGTTTTTTCGACCTAAACTACCAAGTTGTGTACTGGGCACAAATAACGTATTGTCCATTGCGTTTGTGTCATCTTCCTATTATCTTTCTTAAGTGTAAGACGTAATTACTTGTTTACTTATTGCGTGTTATTTGCATATACGTGCGCTATTTTTTTATTATCTTAATGTTAACTACAAGAGAGTACATTGTGATGCGTTTTCAGCTTTGCCTTTATGTTAATATTGCTTTTATTAACTGTTTCGATGTTATTATTAGATGTGATGGACAAAATTCGTCGGAGTTAATTTTTTATATTATTAAAAAAATTTTTCAAAGTTTACACCAAAAAAGTTTTCATTTTCATCAGCGTCATTGTCGTTCACATCAATACTATTAAAGTTTATAGTATTTAACGTCAACTGTTTTTCTTAAATACCATTACTAAACTTTCTTTTATTAACTTTTCCATTTATTGATATCTAATCATCCTTCACGTCCTATCTCTATTCATCTTATATTTGTCTTTGCAGATAGTCTTCTTTACACATATCATTAACATTATACAAAATTGAATTCCACAATTTATAATTTTCTCTTAACAAAATTCCAGTTCGTGCGATACGATAGCTATCACTCGATAGTTAGAAGTGACGAGATGCATCTTTATAGTGGGTATGAATAAGACGTAACACACCACTGGGCCAAGTGTTCAGTATTTTGATAGTGGCAGCACTAATATTAATAGTATTAACTGTACGATCTGCAATTTGCCGACTAGACAATTATGCTTTGTGCATGTATGCAGTTGAGCCACATATCGTTAACCGTTATGATGATGATGATGATGATAAAAATTAAGATAATGATGTTGATGATAAGACCTATTATAACCTTTTTTATTAACTAACATTTATACTTTTTTATGAGATACACATTTTCTGAATTAACATTTTTAAATTTTGTTTAAATTATACAAAAGAAATTGATGTATTAAGAGGCAGTAGTGAAGACAATTCGTTTCAAACCTTATCTGAAATTTCTATTTGAGTGGATAAATTTTGTAAAGCTGGTCGCCGGTGCGTGCATAATTATTGTTAGCATTAAATCTAACGCAATTCTTTATCACTTCGTTAATGAGTGTTTCTGTAGTTATTGTTAATATATTTTTACGTATTTTGTGTTATAAGTTTATTTGGTGAATTTTTATCTGCAAGTTACAAAGGCGTTTTAGCTTACTACGACACAACTGACTTTCTTCGATCCTGCAGTGTATATAAATGTTTCTGATTATAATAATTTATTTATGATGGTTACAAAATTTATGAATTGTACAGCTCTTACTACCATTATAACTATTATCTTGATTAATGCTTTGCGTTTTGTTTAACAATTATGTCATTTTTATTATTGTTGTTATTACTATCATTATTATTATTGTTCTCATTGTTATTAATATCTTTGATATTATTTTAGTAAAGGTTTCTATAACTGCAGCCGCTAATATTATCATTAGTGACATTATATTTGAAAGCAGCTGACGTAGAAGGATTTGATAATTATATCTATTACTATTTCCGATTTTAGTTTTTCTAACATTATGTGAAACATCTTCTCTTCACAAACCATCGAACACCGTGAATATCTGATACTTTCTCACACTCAAAATGGGCCGGAAAGCGCTGTAGAAAATTGAGCACTGAACCGAAATGTTAACAAATAACTTACGCATTTATTTTAAATGTAAATTATGTTAATTTCACAAAGGTACAGTTGCTAGGTAAAGCAGAGAGTGTTTCTTGAATTAGTTATTATATTTACTCCCATTAGTTAACGTTCATACGTTCGTTATCTTTCTTTATTTCCATTTCATTCAGTAATCTTTGCGGTTTGCTTTAAATTATGCTTTACTATTTAACTTTGACATGTTCAGCTTTTACTTCATCTTTGCCTTGCTAACTTTCAAGTGAAGTTTGAGCGTTCAAAACTAGCTGTTCATACTATTTTAACATAAAATCATCATGATCATGATCATCATCATCATCATCATTACCATCGCTATTATGTTCATCACTACTACTATTATTAATATTATCATTATAGTTCTTGTCATCATCATTATCCTTAACAGAATATCTTGATTAGTTAGTGTTAGTAGTAGGTAATTTAAATTCACTTCCGACAAGCGACGTAAATAATTATACACACTTACTTTAGCTAGTAGAGTTAGTCAAATCAACCTATTGCTAATTTTTGTAAAGTGTTCCATTCCTATCAATTATACTCAAATTATCTTATAAACATTTGATAGAATTTCTACTGAAATGTCTCACAATACAGATTTGTGCACGTTGACGATTTATGTTGAAATTGAGCAACGAGCATATTTTGGGATGTATGTAAAAATGAATGAATTTTTGTGAAACGTTACAACAACCAAAACAATATTTTTTATTACTGTAATGCTGATAATTTTAACTGAAATGTCGAAGACACATTTCGTTAACGGCAGCACAACATGAAGATGTTGTTTTTTGACGTATATTTACGTTAGTTCTGCTACTGATGATACTCCTGGTGCATTTCTGCCTAATAGTATGAACAGATTACATCAAACAAAAATAAAAAAGTTAATATTTTTTTTTTGCAAAACTTGGTATAAACTAATTTTAAATTATTTTTTTTTTCTAAAATAAACTTAATCGTGTCAGCGTGCAACGATATCAGTGAATGCACTCTAAAAAAAACTTTCCTTTGATTTACTTTTTAAAATTTTTCGATTGTAAAAATAATGTATAAATATAAGCAATGGTAATTAAATATTTATATAGATTACATGTATAAACATTTATCAGCATTTGATATGGATTAAATGATGGCATGTACACAATATCAACCCTTCTTTTATTTTTAAAAAAAAAATAAGTAAATTTTACAATATATTTCATCGTAATTTACACATATGTATATAAATATTTGGCAATAACCTCAAGTATGTTTAGTTAAGCAGTAATGTCATTGTCTTTTCCAAATAAATTATCTCAAATGTGAATAAGATGCTTAAATTTTAAATGCGAAATAATAAATTTAAAATTTTCAAAGATTATTCTTTATTAAATTTTCACGTCTATCACTAAAGAACAACTATCACACTCACATATCACGTGCTAATTTGGTGTCTAATTCGTCAAATTTTTTAGATTATAAGGTTGAAATAAAACTACCTCGTACCATCCACCACATCGGCATTACCTTCTATAAATTTAAATTGTTTAGCAAATTCCAGTAGTTTGTTTCCTATTGTTGTTTGCATCTTATTGATTTGCACTATTTTTGTTTCGATGCATACATGAATAATTTCCCTATTGATGATGGGTAGAGTAGTATAGTTAAAAATCTTCACTTAAATTGTAGCACTAGCTAATCGCACCAATAAACCGAATTGAAGTTTGCAATAGTTTTTGTTTGTACAAAGTACGACTTTCGGGATCAAGCAAAAGCTATGCTGCTTAACGTATAAGATAAAATGGTAATGATACTTCGCAGTGTTAACTAGTGCACTATTAGTAATGATGTCGTTTATCAGGATGTGTCAACAATGCTTTCCGTTTAAATGCTTAACGTATTTAACTTATCTAGGCATCTAGCTTTAGGTCTAACACATCATACGGGTTGATCTATTAATGATCTCACAACTTTGTCATTGAACTTTGTTTGACAGTTATACTTTCTAGTATTGATATATTTGTTATGTTTATTAACGTTGTCTTTTAATTAAATGAAAAAAAAATTTTGTTGCTGTTATTGTTATTATTTGACAAAAGGAAAGAAATGCCGGGAAAAAAAAATGCAAGATTACAAATAGATTTTACAATATAAATGTAACAAGCTAATAAAAACTTCAACCTGCGCCAATCAGTTTAACAAACAATACAAGACAAGTTTGCTTAAGAAAAATTTTGTTTAGGATATTATTATATTAAAATAGTAACATATCAAAATCAGCTTCTTAATAACAAAAAACGTATAGCAAAAGTTAAATAATACTCAGATTACTAGTCAACATAAATTTCGAAATATATTGTTGTTTTTTTTTAAAAAAATCATAAAGTGAAATGTACATCAACTACATAAAAGATTATTTTTTTTGTAAAGAAAAATGTAAATACGCATACTCAATTACAAAAAATATATAGTGCGATACTTTTATAAGCATGATGCTGAGAAGGATTTCACTTTGTGCGTGCATACATCATTTGCTTTATTACAATAAAATCATACATAAATCTATTTAAACGCTAATAATAACTACAAATAAAAACATTTCTTTTCCTTCCTCGTTCCGTACTCAAAAACTATAAACTAATTTATTTTTATGTTAAAAAAATTGAATACTAACAAACGACTGGTAGAGAATAAATTTCAATATAAATTTTCAAAAAATTATATTTTCTACAAAGAACAATATAGAGAAAATCGTTCGAACAAACAACTTTTTTGTCAAGAAAACAAAAAAAATTTTATGGAAAAAAAATATCGACGTATTCATTATTGTTTTTATTGAGTTACTAACAAATTTGCATCGCTACAATTTTTTATTTTACTAGCTCCCACAAAATTGAAGCTAACAATACTGATTGAGTCTGAAGATAATTGAAAAAACTTTGTGATTTGACGAAAAGCATAAATTATATTAATCAAAATATATGGAGTAGATGAACATTTGATTAGTAATAGCATTCCTTTACTACAAGCAGTGAAAAACAAAAAATTAATTAAGAATAAGTCTTTACGCAAATACGAATATTACAGCTTTTAACTAATTTATACTATTTTATTGTGTTTTGGCCAAAAAAGTATATATATATATATTTAAATATAACATATTCTGCATTGATTTTATAATTAATTACAGTTCTTCACGCTTTTTTGTTTTTCAAGCTAACGTGCTATTTCGTTGTTTTCGTCCGCTTCTCCGAGGTACAAACTTCCTACTGGGCATAACTGAGATACGGGTCTTGTAAATTATGTCTTAACCTACAATTCATCTAAAAACGTAGAAATTTCACTAAGCCCACCTCGGCCTACCTTGCCTAAACTAAAATCTTGCGTATGTTAATTTAAAAATCGTATGCACCGTGTACAGTGAATGCATCTATTCAACACTACACGCGTATGAGGGTCAAAATAAAAATCTTGCACAGCTCGTTTATCTTCTCTATATCGTGGTATATCAGAACCATAAGTCATGCTAATGTGTTGCAAATCACAATTAGTGCACTGCTCGCAAATTGGACAATCGTTAGGATGATTGATCAAGATTAGCTATACATTCCCCTCGCGAGCATCTCTTACTAATCTACTATCCGTGATAATTGACATTCCTGGCAGGGCAACAGTTGCACAGCTCACAACCAAATTTTGTGTTCCATCTACTTGTACCATACACATTCGGCAGTTTCCTGCAACAGAAAGTATAGGATGATAACAAAACTTCGGAACACGTATGCCCTCACGCTACAGCACCTATAATAAATTTTCTTACTGAGGTATGATCTAAACAGGTCTTTTGTTAACAAACATGATGGCACGTGGTTTGTGCTATTTATATTTTCCAGCTGCAGCTTCGTCAACTAACATTGCAGATACATCTTTCAACATGTGCTAATCCAAAGAGCTAAACGATTCACTGCTAGTATCAACCTAATGAGACGTGTCGTTAGGAGAAAAAAATCGACGTACACTCTTGATTGGTGATCTTACAAATGAATTTTAACGCAGAAGAATACCCTTTAATGCATTACTTAAGATATTATTACAGCTTGAAAGATGTAACATGATCTTGATGTTGACTATATCAGTAAAAATAGAAGAAAAAAAAAGGCAATGATTTAATGTATTGAAAGTTTGTTATTAATGGTAAACGTCTTTTACACCCTTTATGGAAAAAAAAAGGTCAAGCAGTGTGCGAGTAACAGGTTTCCTATTTTTACAATTTATTTTTTCGGTAAATACCGCAAAAAAAGAAAAACAACAACTTGAAAAGTAACACCAATATTAAAACAAACAGATATTACAAATTTAAGTGCTGAATGTATTTTTCTTTAAAACTTTTTGTAAAAAAATTTAACTAATCTTCATTAGTTATAAACAAAAAAAAAGTATAAATTTTGTGAAAGAGGCAATGAAGACATAAAAATTATTACAAAAACGTATAGTTATTGTTAATACATTTTAGCTCACATTTCAGGCTCGGGAGTTAATAACATGTACAGCATGAAAAAAAATACAGCTATACAATAACATTTTTAATATTGTTATGCATATATAAAGTTTTGCCAAAGATTAAAACGTCGCACACACCACCATCATAGAAATACACGCAAAACAATAACGTTTATTTATTAATTGAGTGATTATTTCAAATTGAATTGAGTAGGAATACTGAAAAATAGTTTTAAAAAAAAAAAAAGGAAAGATTGTTCTTTATTGTTTAATATTCTGAAAAAAGAGAATACAGTTTTAGAATAACAAAGTTAAAGAAAAAAATATAATGAAAAAGGAAATATAGTAGGATTCGTAATTACGACTAATTAGCCCATCTTGACTAAGAATTACACTTATTTCTCTAATTTTTAAAATTTAAAATATAAATTTTTTGTAACATTCGATTGTGAAATTGAAGAAAAAAAAAATATATATATATATAATATTAGGTATTTTTTTCATACACAATACATGCAACTTTTGAATTTACAGATTGCGTAACCATCAATATATTACAAAAATATTGCTGCAACTTTGCAGAAGTATAAATTTTTTTTTCATTACATCTTATAATAGCTGACGTACACCATATTTTAAAAAGTCTATTTTCTACTATTTTCCTAAACAGCTTTAAAAAAAAGATTAATAGTCAGAATAATTTCTGAAAAGTGAAAAGTGAAAAGTAAAGACATGAATTGTTTTCTTGAGTTGTTAGATTGAGGTATTTCAGTCAAGCAACTTACTTCGAAGTAAAAAGTCAATCCCAACAAAATAATGGACAAAAAAGGAAATAGAAAATATTAAAATATATAACAGTTCAAAAGACTATTGTATTAATACAGATCAAACTATTTTCTTTTGGTTGGTATTTGATGAATAATATGTAAATGTATACATTAACTCTGAATTTTTATTATAGTAATAAGTAGCAACGTTTTGTTGCCTGAAATTAAGCTCGCTGTTAATACTACCTCTATAACATAATAATTTAGCTTATCTCATTAAAATCCTTTTCATACTTTTTTTAAAAAAATCAATATTGAGAATAATAAGATAGTAAAAAACGTAAATGTAAAAGAGTTATTACAACTAAAAGTAATTCTATAATCCAGAAAAAAAAAATATACGAATTAATATTTAACGAACATAAATAATTCAATAGAAGTTTTTTTTGTTAATCACCTACTTGAGATGAAAAATTCATCTGAAATTGCATATATATATATATATATATATATATGTATATATATGTTGTTCAAAGTAGGAATTGTGTGAAAGTGTATAGAAATATAGAATTGTAAAGAAGGCAAAGTAGTGAAAAACTATAATTACAATAGAGGTTTTGTAAATAATTAATCGATCAAGTAATAATGAACAGATAAATTTTATTAAAAAATATATAATTATATTGCTTGTGATCAATCCACCCATTGTCTATTTTTTTTTTGACACTTTCGTGACAAGCAAAAAGTAAAATAAACAAGAAAAAAAAATCTCTTCACACTCGTTTTTAACAAAGACAATAATTAAATTAAATATCTCGAAAGTGTTGCACAACAAAGGAAAAGAAAAAAAAGCTTTAAAGTAAATATGTACATACTAATAGAAATGGAAATAATAAAAGATATATAAAGTATTAATAATATTCTCTATTCTCTTTCATTTATATACAATCATAGACTTCATTTACTTCTTTCTTTAGTTAATTACTTCAAACCATTAAAATATCTATACATGTAAGTTAAATACTATAACCAAGATGGAAAATTAATTCAGCAATTTGTTTGACACAAATGTGAATTAGATAAATATTTGAATTTCACTGAATATAGTTACCAAAAATATTTATTTATTGTGAAGTTTTTCTGTTTTTTCCAGAAAAGCATAATTCAGTTCTAGTAAATTTTTTATTGTTTTGTTTCAGCTTTATTTTTAAAAAAATTCATATGACGAGGAAGAATATACAGCATATTACTTTTGTTATTTAATCAAATAGTTTGTGCCAGCTGCGTATTTTTTCTTTACCTAAATTAAAAATACATGTAAATATAATGTATATAATCGAACACCCAACATATCTATTTTTTTTAAATATATATATTTTTTTATTATAATTTAATGTTTGTGTTTTATATTTTAATCATAAATTAGTAATTATTATTATTGAAAATTTCAGTAATAATAATAATAATATTTTTTTTAATTTAAGTGTAAAGTATTTTTTAATAGTTCTTACTGACTTGGTAGCTTATTCTTTTATTCACTTCGATGCTAAAGAAAATATGGACTTCTACCAACTGCAGCTTGCCTTCGCAGTTGCAACAAAATGGCACGTTGTCGATTTACGCGCTGCTAGCGAGCAACTTCGTTGTCACAGTAAAATCTATCATCGCTCAGTGGATTGAAAACACACATGCATGAAATTCGACGCTGTACAAACGGGTAACCCTCAACATATAAATCATTTTCGACAAAACGCTCAATATCGCGCCATTGAGTATCATGCTATCTCTTGTTTTACCATTACAGCTTTTGAAATTCGCTGCCCTAGTTTGGCATTTATTTATTTAGAGTGCATTTACTGCTACTATGACTATCGCCGTTAGTCTTATCAACAATATTACTATCTTTACCAATGATGTTGTTGTAATTACTGCTTATGCTCTCATTGCTCGTTTTGCATTCTTCCACTTCATCAATGTGTTGCTATTATTAAAAAATAATAAAAGATTAACTTCTTGTTCGTACTGCACGTAATGGTGCGCTTTTGTTATCATCTGATGTAGTACAAATGTTATTTTATTCAAGTGCAGTCGATTCACATTATTAAAGCTTGTTGAAAGTAATTTATTTTTGATATCATTTGAAGTCATCATCTTTATAATCTTAACAAATAATAACTTATTGCTGTCTGTTGTTTTTATTGTTGTCATTGTTAACATTTGAAATTTTTTGATCTATTTACGTTTGTTATGTGTTAGTTGTGATTGATTAAGGATGACAATGTTTTTGTATAACTGATTAAACAGTGCCCATTTCATTTTATTTAATGTTTTTCTAATTCGTAAGACATTTACGAGAATTTTAAAATGTTGGCCTGTTAAATTTTTCCGTAATTTACACGTTGTTTCTTCTGACGTTAAATTGTTAAAATCGTTTGCGATAAACACGATGCGCCTCGTTAAGTAAAATTTTACACGCAATCATTGCATCATGCGCGCTTAAGCTCGCAGATTTTGTCATTAAAGTGCAGTACTCAGCATGACGTTGTCGATTTTATATTTAGCGTTGTGTTTATTGTCAATCAATATTAAAGAAAGGGTGTATGTATGGAAACTCTCTCAATGCATTTTTTATCTATTTTATCTTATAACTACATCGTGATGGAAATTAACTATTTGCAATAGTGAAAACAGATGATAAATTTGTGTGATAATTGAGAGAGCTACAATTGGTTGTAAGCGTATTTAATCTGGGCTATAAGCTGTAAGTCTTAGATAAATGCACTCCGTTATTTTAATCTTCATCACAACTCGTTGATGAAAAAAACGTGTCACTGAAATCACGTGTTCGATTATCACAAGTATATTCTACTTCTACGTTATTGATATTTGTGTTACTTTTGGCATTACTGTCATTGTTATTATTTATATAATTGTTGTTGTTATTGCTTTTGTTGTTATAATTTATTTTTTCACTTATATCTACTAATTTACTTAATTCGTTTAGTGTTTAATTATTAAACATATTTTCAGTCTCTTTTTCACGATTATTACGAAAATCATCAGCATTTTTTGCTGTACCTTCGCACAAAGAGTTGGTGTTTACTTCACTGTTGAATTATACTTTACAAAATAAATCTCGCCCAAGTGGGGCTAACAAGTGCCACGTATCACAATGTAAGTTATCTGCATCGTTATTCACGCAAATGTTAGTAGCTACTATATCATTGCTCATTGTTGTGCTGTAATTATCCTACTTGTCTCAGTTACAGTAACTGCTAACGTCAAAGTTTTTGCGAAACGCAGATTGTTGTTATTACAAGGAATATTATTACTACTACTCATACTGCTGCTACTATTTTTATAGGAGAAACTACATATTTGACATACCATTAGTGCTCATACCAAGACTACTGCAAGAGGCATGCGAATGTAAGGTGCCTAAATTGTTCTCGTTTACTTTACAATTTTAATCCTAAACGAATGAGTTAGAGCATGATTAGTACATATCATTATCATATTCACATTTACTATCACTAATCTGCTAAATATGGTTAACAAGGTTATTTGACGATGTTTTTAATTTAGAAAGTGCAATATCAAGTGTAGTATGTGAATCGTAATCGTTGTAAATTTCACTTATCGTCGAACTTTAATCTTCACATTTTTAACTTTACGTTTTTGACAGACAATTTGTTTTGTTTAAGGTTTACATATATGTTGAGTTAAATATTAACTTATCTGCTGCTTTGTTCTCATTACTGTTTGGCATATTTGTATCAAATAAATTATTTTTTTTACAATTAGTTGTTACACAACTTTATGAGTTGCTACTTACATTTGCATTCTTACCAGCTAACTTAACCTTTTCACAAATCGAAACTGTGTCATGATAATCGTCAATCACATTTTCTGCCTACTGTCCCTCTTTACAGAATAATTATTCGACTACATTCTATTCTTGATGGTAATGATTGAGGCATTTTAGCATACTCTATTGACCAGTATAATTATTTATCTTCACTTAAAATTTTTTGTTTTCATTTTTTTTAGTATCATCATCATCAGCTTTAAACTTACTTAGCGGATGTGTTGTATTTGCATCAGTCTAGTTGTTCGTATTTGTAACATAACCATCACCTAATTACAAACTAAACAACGTCCTTTATGAGCAAATAATCTTATGACAGTTTTTGAACAACTATACATTATCTGTCATTTACGTTTACGTTTCGCTGTGATTAACCCAACACTACTTGGGTAAATAATATATTTCACAAGCAGTATGTGCACTAGACATTTACTACTCCTTCCTCTCTTTACACAATAATATTAATATTTATAAACAAATATATAAATATTTCTTATGTATAAATTTTCTTTTCAGAAAAATAAATCAACGACTAATATAACAGCTTTTAATGAATAAAAAAAATGTCCAAAATATTGTTTATAATAATTACTGATATTTATTAATGTTCAAATCACTACTGCCTGATATGATACGCTATACGCTTATACGAGTCCAAGCTTACAAATAAGCAAACCTTTTTTCGTGAATGTGTTTTACTACTCTTACTTTTATGTAAGTGGCAAGAAAGAAAACACACTTTTTTAAAAAAATAAATTAAAATAATGTAAAATAAGAAAAAATTACAGTGATAAATGTAAATGAGATATTAAAAAAATAAAAAAGATAATGCTAAATAACAATAATTAATACTAATAACAGATAGACCTTTTTCGTAAGAGAAAGCTTTGTTATGTTAAACGAACTTTTTTTTAATTTATAATGTTAATCACACACCTTTTATGAGTAAAAGAAGCAAAATAAAACAAAAAAAATAATAATAAGAAAGACGCAAATGGAAGTTGAAGGTTAGACTGTTTTGTATCAACTACTGCTTATTACTGCAAATTATAAAAATTAAATGAAAGCACTAATAAAATAATTGGACTTAAAAAAAGAAAAAATTTAAATTTAAAAAAATTTTTACAAAATAAGTAGATGATTGAATAAAGTTGTGTAAATATCAATAATAACAGCAGAAACACTAAGGTTCATCTTGTAGTCAAAGCATTTACTTTTTATGCAAATAATATACCTTTTTAAAAACATTATTTTATATACTACTATTATCATTACTACATAAATAAAAAAACATATCATATGAGCAAATTACACTTGACTAAAAACTTTGTTGATCCATAGCTAAAACACGCTAGTCAATATTGTTTCTATTTTAAATGAAAATAGTTTATCAATCTATTTTTATTAACCAATTTTTTTTTCATTTGTTTGTATGTCACCTTAACTGTTTTACATGTACTACTGTTAGTTTTTGTACATTGGTATATTGTCCGCAGTAGGTTTTTTATTGTGTAATACACCAACACAACTGGCTCAAATCAAAAACAATATAGTCCCACACAATAAAATAGTGCCACCATTTGAATACAGCCAAAGCTGCCTCTTGATAGCTTTACACTCGCCTTAGCTTACAGGACCATCAATTTTTCTGAACACTATGAGAGAGCAGAAACTTTGGGGCTGGAAGTTGTTATCAATCAGCATTTCATGAAACAATGGCATATGAGCAGCACCCCAAGGAATAGCAAATGATTTGTAACCATTATCATGTAGCGCATATATCAACGAAAGACAATGCTTCTCACGTTAGAAGGCACCAATAATCGGAACGTTGAAGCGCAACGAACATCATCATGGGATGTTTTCATAATCGTATTTATCAGCAGCATGCAGCATGGTATAATTTTCATTTTCGTTTGATAGTGACTAAGATGCGTTAGTTTGAACATCACGAGTATGTCTAATTAATTAGCTTGCAGTACAATCTTATTCTTACTTAACACGGTTTTTACTACTTTATATCACTCCTCATGAAAAGGGTTGATAGAACGCTGTAAGTGATGTAGGTTATCAGCCCTCGTCATCTTAATGCTAAAGTGGGCGAATGCCTTCTGGTGAATATTACCTAGCCGGTACAAACGTGGAGTGTGGAGCAGAGCTCAAGGGTGTTCGGCCCTCAACTAGGACACTTTAATGTTGTCGACACAAGGCGTCAACTTGACGATAAAACTACGGATGTGCAAAATGTCGTACTGGGATTAATGTTACGGCTAAATTTTAAATGGTAACGTGATGATATGTTCGCGCAAGTGCTATGATACAATCATTGTGATACGTTATAAAGTCGTTCAACTAAGAGTTTCTGAAAAGAGGCAAATAACTTAGCCGTCTACGAAACAGAAACTATGTTTTAACCTTTTATGACGATTTATCTGAAAGTTTCTGATTTGACGAACGAGAAAGTAATCTGTGAGATAAGCATTATTTTAATCATCACCATCATGCTGATGACGATGGCGTTGCTCGATTAAGTTCTCGGACATTACGCAGAAGTTTACATGTATATTTGATCATTTTTGTTTTAGATAATACTTTGAAATTTTCCGAATAAAGTATACTTTTACATGCTTTTTGATAAATGAAAAAGCAATCAAGATAAATCAAACAAAACAAGCACACACAAAAAAAAAAAAAAATATAGAAAAATGTGTGCATTCTTCTCACACTAACAACAAAAATCACAGTATCAACCGTATGAAGGATATGTAGTGGTTTCTCATTATTATATGTAAAAAACGTGTTACTAAACACACAATTCCATAAAACAATAATATATTTTTTAATGTAATATAATAAAACACAATAACTGAAACGATAAAAAACAAATATAGTAAACGTAGAAAACTAATTACATATATATTGGTAACATTGAGAGGGAGAAGTGTTTTTTTGCATCTGTCAGCATTTCCTAGCATAAACTTGAAACATTCAAAACTATATATATATATTTGTTTTATAGAAAGTCACCAAAAAAAATAATAAGCTGAGAAGATTAGCAATACGCTTGTTGCAAGAATTACATTCAAGTAATCAGTTTAAACAGAAATTTGTGTAAATAATAAATTATAACAAATACAATTTAGTGTAACTTTACACATTTCCTTGGTTTTCTACTATTCTATCTTTCCAGCTATTTTTTAAATTCTATTTTACATTATATTTGTTCATTCGCTTTTCCTATTGCAAATAATACTAATAGTAAAAATATAAATATGTATAATTATACAGTAAATCAAATTTTGATTTTTTATGTCTGCATGCACATGTTCACGCACGTAAATGTGATATTTGATAGCAACTTCAAAAAACTAGCATCGCTTCTACAGACGTGGTTTTTTTTTAATTATAAGAACATTATCAACAACAATTCTTTAAAAAAAGTTACTATTAAAGAAAAAAACACAGAAAAAAATAATAGCTATCTACCATCTACCATTTTAATCATTTTAGTTGAGTGCTTGTACTCTTTCCTTTTTTAGACAAGTTCTTATCTATTTTTAGTTTACTATAAAACTCAGCTCATTTATATTACTCTGCTTTTCTACGCAGTATTACGCATTATAACTTTTTTTTTGTTGTGTAATTACAAATGTACATGTATTTTTCTCAAAAAAATTGAAACAAAAATGTAATAGAAAATTTCCAATTAATATATATAAAAAAATAAAAATATTTTCATTGTACATACGTAACGAGAAAGATATAAAGTAAATGAAACAAACATAATAGAATACACGTTGATGAACCTATCGTAAAACTTTGTGAACTTGTAACTTTTAGTATACTTCAATCAAATTTGAAATAAATGAATTTGAATAAAAAATTTATATTTATTTTCTTTTCTAATCATTATTTACATACAAATTTTATTTTAAAGTAATGCAAAAAAATTGATATGTTAGTCATATCAATATGCAAATTAAGATAACATTCAATCAGCATTCCGCTCGTTTGCATTAGCTGTTATATTTAGTTCTTCAATTAAGCCATACTATATACAACCACTCGTGTACCCTAGCATAAGTAAATGACAGATACCACTACCGCTGTTATGACCGTTTACATTTCCACTATCAATTTTTGCATAGCTGAGTGTCTCATTATTTCATGCACCAAGTAATGGAAAGTGAAAGTAACTGCACTGACCCTTCTTTACAAATGTTACCGTAGAATATTTTACACTCGTAGTGACGGTTGCAGTTTTGTCTTCACGTATCGTCTACATTTCCTTGTTTGTTACAATCGTCAGAACTGGTCCGTTTTGTCGTTCTGTTTTAATTGCAAGATCGTAAAAGAAAAGTGTACCCTTTTCGTCTAATGCCGTAAATAGCCATTTCGAATATGGATTTCACTCCATGTGAATTATTTTGCTACTATTTGGCGAACCAGTTATCGTAATTACCGGTTTTGACTGGTTAACACAAAATAACCGAATTGAACCATCGTCGTACCCGGCTAAAAACATTTGTCGATCAAACAAGTTAAACGAGAGGCAGCGAGCGGGCAAAATAAATGCACCTGTGTTAATGTTGTTAATATTATTACCATTGTTGCTACCAGTGATCAATTGGCGTGGGCACGTTGCGTTGTTATTGAAACTAATTGTGTGTGGTGGACCATACGTCATGGGTGCCACAAACCGAGCGAATCGACTGCGGTGTTGCACACCATACGTACAGGCGATCATGTACTGTGTGTTATCGCCAACAGGGAAGTGTAAATCAAAATTGTACACCTCAGACGGCACACGCGAAGTGATGGCATCCGTACCACCTCGCAAGTTATTCACTCTACTATCATAGGCGGCATCGTGCGTAGATAGATCCATCATATCATTATACTCGTTATGGGTGTTTGCGTAATTTCCGTACTTATTTACTATCCCAGTGTTAACATCACCACCATTACTATTCATATCCGTCATCACATGTTACACGCGTTGCTCTCGTAAATGTAACGTCGAATTTATTTGAGTTTCTCTTTTGTTCTTTCTATTCGCAGATGTAGATGCTCCATGAACTTACTCGCTTAAACAAAGTTGATGTACATATCCATTTTTGCATAATACAAATATCTGCTCGTTGATGTCCAGTCTATCATTTGAGAAACCATAATCATCAAAGGTTGTGTTGACTCCACCAGTATTATTACTTGCACTGACAGAAAGTCCACCGTTGCCATTGGAGGAAGAAGAAGAGTTGTGGTGGCGTCGGTTCAAATTACACGTTACATTAGACAAAAACATCACTTTGGAAATTGTATAGTTGCTTGACGTAGTAATGTGTGCATGGTCAACATCGTTGTTCATGGCAAATGAGGAGAAGGACGAAGGTGAAGTCATTTCCATTTATAGCGTTGTCACACATGATGGTAATCGTAATATTGATTGCTGCAAGAGCTGTGCTAGTTATTTACTCTCACTCACATAATTCATTGAGCTTGATTGATCGGAGTGCAGATTAGTCAATAAATCTGTCATTGGGTTGGTGGAAGAAGAAGAAGAGGTACGAGTAACGTCTGAAGGTAAAAGTGAAGATGTGTTCTTCTATGATAAGTTTGAGCGAAGTATGTTGGTATTTACACACACAATACCATCTACTCCAGTATTCCCATTGTACGTATTGTGCAAATCCCAGACCAACACCGATCCATCCACGCCTCCTGCAACAAGTAAGTGAGGTGCGTTTTTGCACACAGTCATGCAAGTTAACTCATTGTACGAGACACAAACAAACACAGGAGCATTACATTTTCTGTTTGTAGTAATCGTACTGAACATGTTGTTCGGCCGCTAAGATGACAAATTATACTTTCAAATCATGATAATTGAAGTAAACTGCGTGAGTGTTGATGGTGTATTGTTTGTGTGTTTTGTGTGAGCGCCGTATAACACAAACACCTGTCGCATCTGCTCCTACTACAACACAACTTACTCTATCTGTAAAACTGGACGTGAAAAGACGCTGTAATGTTGAAGAAGTTCAACGGTTAAATAAAACGCTGTATTCTCGCACTGTACCTGTGTGCGACTCGTTAATGCAACTTTTCCATTTTCATTTGCGTGTTTACCTTGTTCAAACGATTTGTTACCACCACCATCACCATCATCATTACTAATATTATCATTACAGTTTTACTTTGACCCATGGTTGTTTTACTTGTTATTATCTATATAACGTTTGTCACTATTCATGGCATTGACTGTATTTGCGGCTGCATTTTAGTTTAACACCGCACTCATCACGCGTCCTACGCGTTTCAGGAAAAGTCGTAATGACGGTAATGTGTGCACGTACGTTTTGCTGAAAGCATCAGCATCGTTATTTGCTATTGCTGATTTGGTAGAAGTACCATCAACTTCACGAGTAGCTATGTTATTAGTATTATTGTTATAATTCACCTCTAATCGTTTGCCAGTCATGTCATTTACACCTGCATCACCATTACTATTCTTATCATGACTGCTACTATCCATTCGCCCCGGTGCGTTAAGTTTATCGTTGAATGAGGCCGGTTGCATAAATGAAGAGGTTTGTGTAGATTACGGATATAGACCTAAATCGTTTGGGGCTTGAATACTTTTATTTTTTGTCTTAACTCGATCAATCTGAATGGCAATGTTATTACGAACAAAACAATCACTGTCATCGTTAACATTATTTTCATTATAACTATTACTGTTGTTTTGCATGTACGTTTTACCATTTGTAATGTTTTTGGTTAGAGTGGCATACATGTTATTCTACTCAAATGAAGAAACGTTGGCATTGCTTTCTCCGTAAATGTTATAACTGTTCATGTAGCTTTATTCAACATCATCTCGTCAGGTAGGGACCTGTGTCGAGGCTTGCACTTTACCACTCGTACGAAAGTTTGTCAGGTACAAGTCATACGACGACTGCGGAGCAGCATCGTATATAACAACGGAGAGATCATCCAAGTCAATCAACCGTCGAAGCATTAATCCACGTTCCATGTCCTTGGCGTACTGTAATCGATAACCTTGTCGGTTTAATGCGGCTTGACCTAATAGTTGACTAGTTGGTTCATGATACAAGTTGTTTTTTGAAGTGCCAGTAGCATCAATGCCACCAGCTTCGTCTGACTCATGCATTAATCCATGAGAAGCCGTTTCATGACTGGATGAGTATTTGTTCATGTGCATATTTGAATTTGATTATGAATGTTATTTTGAAGCCTCACTTCGCAAACGACGTCGTGCTTCTCGTTCTCTGTGCCGTCGCTACCGTCGCTGCTCACTCGTCTCATGAGTCTGATCACTAACAACGTTAGACGAATTATTATCTGCAGAAGAGGTGTAACGTCTCTGTTTGCCATCGTCATAATCGGTAGTTGCCTCTTGATGCTACGACGGATGTGTTTTTTTATTGTTAGTATCATCATTACCTTTACCATCATTATTAGTGTTGCTTGTATTAGCTGTTCGTTTCACACGTGCGTTTTCAGCTGCAATAGCGGCCAACAATTACATCTTTTTCGTATCCCTTACGGTTGGTGATTGTGTGTGTGCGCTGTCATTGTTTAATTTCTTTGCACCAATCAAATTTTAATTATCATTATTTGTGGGTTTTTTAGTAGTAGTAGTAGTAGTAGTAGTAGTAGTAGTAGTAGTAGTAGTATCATCTACATCTGTCTCGTTAGAGCGACGGTGATGACGGGAATGACTCTTCTGGTGTGATGAGTGCTACCGCGTTTGACGTTCATTCTCATTTGCGTTATTTTCTACTGTTTTCGTGCTTTGTCGTCTACTGCTTTACTAGGACACCTTTGTAGACGACTTTTAACCTTACCGATGACGACGATGTGTTTGCTTGTTGTTATCATTACTATTAATTTTACTTTCATCATGATTTGTGCGTTTCTTCTACACATCATGTTAGTCAGCTTGTGTTTTACGTACTGCTGCTATTGTTGTTGTTGCTGCTGTTGTTTTGGTCTACTGCCTATCCTTTGTGTTGTCACCACTAATACTTTCTGCTTTAGAGCTTGATTTTGTCTATTTCTACATTTTTTTCAATTTTTTTCGTTATGCACGTTCACGTTAGTGTTTTGCGTGACGCTCCTCGTCTGTCTCAGCAGCTTTGGCCTTCTTACCTTGTTACTGCTACTATTTGTTTTATGTGTGTTCATGATGTGATTTGCGATGATTATTGGTTTTATCACCATTACCGTCATCATTATTACTGTTACTACGAACATTTTTATTGTTCTTATCACTACTAACAACACTTTTTGTTTTATTTTCTTGCGTATCTACATTTTTACTTTCTTTTGATAGCAATTATTTTTACTTGGCCTATTTTAACGCACGCTAGCGTTCTTTGCGAGCTTTGCGTTCTTCTTTAGTCTCACTTTTTTTAACCTACGTGTCGTTACCATGACTTACTTTGCGTTCTACTTTAGCGCTAACATCTTGTGTTTTGTTTGCATTTGTTTCTTCATCATTCGATCGACCTTCATGGCGTTGAACTTCACTCGCCCGCTACTTACCGTGACGCTCTGCACGCTCTTTGGTCTTTCGTGCACGTCGTTGTTCCTAAGTTTACGGCATTTGAACTAATATTATTATTTACTGTTTAACAATTCACTAAATATTATAACTTGATTAACATTCAGTAATTAGCAATTATAGAAGTTTCAAGAAAGAGATATGTATTTTGTATGTACATGTTGAGAATAATTATAACATATTTGACTGTTTTCTTTCGCAACATGACAATACTCTACAAATTTCAATAATTACAAAAATAAAAGTTCATTTCGGTTAAAATAACTTTTTTAATACAAGTGATTGCAACTCGGTTGCTTTAATTATTATTTATGTTATAAATAAATTACTTTTGTTAATAATACTAATCTTTTTTTGTGTTAATTGTTAATAATCGTTTAACAGAAATCACTTGAGATCGAATTGGTCTAACAAAAAGCAAACAGAGGTATTTGATACAACTCATCAGCCATATTGTATAATAGGACAGTACTGTCACTATCAAAAATGGTTTGACGTTCAGTGGCATGAGAATCTCTAGCGTAGTGAAGACTTTTATTTGACTTACCACAAATTTGTTTATTGATATAGTGTGCACTCGAATTAAGTTGCGTATTTACGTTTTGCAATCGCCTACGTTTACTACATCTTTTGCGCTATATATACTAAATTGAAGTACGTTGAATTTGTGTTACTAGTGATGATAGCGTTAACGTTAGCTCTAGATTGTTATAATTGTAACAAGTATAGTTTGCAAAACTATCAAATACGTTGATAATAAAAAACAACTTTCAGAATTGATGAGGCAAGTTGATTGCATCGCAGTGAGTTACGTCGTCATTGTAGCCAATACAGTCCTATAACGTTTGCCGTGTACAAGCATTTTTTGGTAGAGTGCAACGACTACTGTTATTTTCACTTGAATTATCGTTTTTGTACTTTGTCTGTTATCTACACAAAGTACTACACTTATTTTGTGAAATTCTTGTAGTATTGCATGTGTTTTATAGTTATTTGTTACAATAACTTGAAACACATTTTTGCAACTCTACTATTAACATTAAAGTTAATAATCACTTTACGATGCACACTTGTAATTTCTTAAAAGCTTTTTGCAACTTGTGCGTTACACAATTACACTACACAAATTTATTTAGTTACAATTTTCTTACTTGCCGGCTTTCCTTTGCCGTACAGCTGTAGCTATATTCACTGCTATCACTTTTTCTTTTATTACTGCTGCTTTTGTTTCGATTGTTATCATTTCAGTTTTTTTGCACTCGTGCCGTCAACAAGGTAGCCTGTATTTCAGTCAATTCCTTCTCAAGTCAACAAAACTTATCAAATAAACTTACAGACACTTCTTGACGTTTCCTACGAGTTGTAAAATGCAAGTATTTTGACTGCGGCTTTTCTTGTTGCTATCCATGTTAAAAGTGATTTGACATTAATGTTTATTTAGCGAACGAGCATTCATCAAGGATAGCAAAGGCATTGCGTGCAAGTCTATTCAAATGATCGCGATACGAGCAGCTTCTTTTACAGCTGTTAATTTCATGTTACATTTTTTTGCACCTTTGCTCACAGTTAAATTAGTTTTTCAGTAATGTGCATCAGTTTTGTTTGCATTTTTACACTTATTCACAAAATCTATGTTCAAGCTATAGGAGACAGTGAGAGAGTGCTGCTAATGTTGAGGCAAACAGCTCATATCATACTTGATTATCTTTATTGCGCGATGTTAATGTAGCATTTTTATACAATCTTTCTTTGCTGACTTAGTCATTACTCTGGTGTTATTATTCACTTACACACTAGGGCGAAATATTGTAGCACATTGGCATGATGTCATGTAATGAATAAGTTGATTAGGTATTATTGTCATTGTAAGTGTTGAACTACGCATTAACATTTTGCACGCTGTAAAAATTGTTGCAAAGTGTGTTATACGCCGCATCTCACAACGCACAACCTGCAAACGTGGTAGCAAAATACAGCTTGTATAATGAACTTTATTTTGTAATCACACTAACATTATACATTTATGGTTTATTAGCAGCATCACAGATCATTTTTGTATTTTACATAATCACATTTGCATTATTCTTTGCATCAAACTCGTTATTTTACTTGTTTGACATAGCTTCGGTGTGCATCTAATCACTATTTGCATGGTTTGATGCACTTGTCATATTATCATCTTATTTTATACAATTTCACGGTAGTTCCATTCAAAACTATTTTGCATATTACTATGACTTCATGCCAAAGACACGTTCAAACGGAAACGACGCAATACGATCTGCGCGTTCGGCTTTTCAGTGTTGTAATTTTGATTAATACTATCGCTATGATTGTACTTTGTCTGTTGCACAAGTTAATAATTTATCTTAGTTCTTCATTTACTTTGTATTACTATTAACTCGTAATAATGAAGAGTATAACTGCTTATAAGACATTGGTGAACAAGTTAAAGCTACATTTAATTTCGATAGTGGACATCTTTATTGTTGTGGCGGTAATGATGCTGATGATAACGACGAACGCATATTTTCAAAAATCGTGTAAAAAACCGCACCTTGAGTAAAATTGTCTTACAAGCCAAACAACTAATAGTGTGTAACGTAAAAAGAATAACGCTTGGCAACATACTCACAGTATGACCGTCACTGTTTAGCGGTAAACTCAAAGTAGTGATCGTCATGTCGTCGATGAGGTAATTGATATTTTGAACTGTAAATACTTCGCTAAACTAAATAAAGTTACGAATCCTTTTTACAAAGAAGTAGGCGCTGGCGTCTTTCATTTTTTAGGCGTAGTTATTACTGTTATTGTTATTCTTACTTTTATAGTGAGTTTTGTAATTCGCATGCTTGTGATGGCAATCGATCACCGTTTTGTAACGATTGTAACTAACTTGTCACTTTCACCTCTTCACTTTCTTCCGCACTCAATTACGATTATTGCAAAACATTTTAACAATGTAACTTTGCAGTTTTGACTAGATGCATTTTTTACTCATTACAAATTTCACTGTAACTTTCAAGGTTACCACTTACACCCTTATCAGTATTACTATCATGAATATTATTATTACTGTGATCTGCTCGTCAATTTTCATCTCTGTTAGGAGTAGTCATGACAATCATACGTGATTTATGTGATGCGGCAAGGTTGACGAAGATGTTGTCGGTAAACGACGAGACAAGATGAGGCGCAATATGTTCAATGACCTCAATCGAAATAACGGCATCGTACTCTTATCGATTGTATTGTTGCTCATGTTGCTAATATCATTATTAACAAACTTTCTCCTTATCCTATCACTACGATGTACATGCCTAGATGTTTTTACAAGCTTTTACATGATTGTGATCGACTGCAGCATTACTATCATTATATTGTTTATTATTTATATAACTAGCCTCATCATTACAAGTTTCACAAATATTGATATCAAATTGAACATCATTACACTTACTTTTTCTTTTTAGCCTCACGCTGCTTTTATCAGTGTTCTTTTCACACAAGTGTTGATCAGAATTTTACATTAAGTTAGGATTTTCAATTTTAACACTCTAATTCGCCTATTCATTTACCACCTCAATATTTGCAAACGGTTTTGTCAAATCACCCTATACTAACTCGACATTCACATCATGTAAATAGTGTGCAAGTCGTATCGTAGGATCTGGTAGTAAACCTACTGCTTCATTCAGACATGCACTATTCATGTCTATACCTCTAACGCGTCTAAAATGAAATTATTCGAACTGCGACGTTGTCAAGTACGCTAGCATTTGACCATTGGCGCAACCAGCGTCAATAAATGATCGTACTGAATGTTATTTGAGGAACTTTTGTATAAATTGTGATCGTTGAATGTACAGCGGTGGGTGAAACGGCGGAGCAGAAAGCATCACAAACTCTTTTTCTTCAGTAACATTTTAATTTACCGTTAGCATTATAACAATTTTGCTGAATATCTTAAAATTTAAAATGTATAACAAGTTACTTTTTTTTTATAACAACGAGTAGAGAAAGATATGTCTATTAGGCTGATTTTACAAAATAGAAATTGATAACAACGTATAGTTCAACATCAATTGTTTTAAGGACACAAAATGATGTTATGTTTAAAAAAATCATACTTTTATGTTTGTAATGTATAGCATAATACTTACATTCATATGTAATATTCCTTTGCATAGAGAAGGAAATTATGGTGATAAAATAACAGTGTTAAATTTTGATCAACTGAATGCGTGCACGTGTATCATCGAAACGTTTGATAATCGATTGTAAAACTATTTTTCAACAGGCAGTCATACAAGCACGATAAATTAAGGCAACTTACTAATACTTTATTTATTCAATGTAAGAAAAATAATATGCCAGTATTTGGAAAAAAAACCACTTTAACAATCTTCAAATAGTTAAAGTAGTAATAAACGTGAAAGAAATAAAGCAATCATTAATGGGATGTTACATGTTTTATTAGAACAATTACAACAATTTTGTAAAAGTATAAATATTCCGCTTATATTTCTTCAACACTATAATTTTAGTTGAGGGGAAGTATTGATTGTGAATAATTTCTTTTTTTTTTGGTAAAAATAAAACTAATACATTAATTTATTTTTTTAACACTGGGTAATTGTTATGTACAGGTCTTGCTGATTTCGCTTACACCGTTATGTAGTTAAATTACTGCTGGTCACTTATCTGTTGAGTTTATCTCTGATAGCTACAACTGTTTACTTGTCCGAAGTGCCATAGAGTTGTGTAGACTTCGAATTCTTATGTGAATTGGTGAAAACGCATTGTGCTGCACACATACAACTAATGTCAGGTACACATAATATTGACGGAATAAAACACGTTTGACACGACTGTGATGACTAATTTTTGACAACACCATTACTTGTCATTTCACCCTTGCCATGTTCGTTTCAGTCATGCCCTTCTGTATCATTACTGTAATTTTGCTACTTACTTTGCGATGACTTTTACTACTTATCGTATTTTGATTGTAATTAATGTTCTGCTTAAGCTACTACGTGGTTTAAGTTATCTCATGGGAAGTTGACATCGCTATATTTGTGTATCATGTGAATAGTGTTGCCAAATAAGTAATGTAAAACTTTGCGTTATGCTTAAGTACATTGTAAAGTTGGTAAGTTTGCATTGTTACTATTGTCATTGATATTGTTATTACTATTGTTACTATGATTACTACAACTGTGATAACTTTTCTCGATATGTCATCGCATGTCGGCATGTAATAGTACATTAGAGTGAGTATGGTCATTGATAGATGTACTTTTATTTGATAAGTTACTTGTAGATTACATATTTGAAATTGCGGATGTCATGTTTGCACTTTTCATTTCCGTGTTAGACGTTGGTGTTGCCATCTCAGTTTGTAACGTACCACCATAATGTGATGTGTCTTCGTTGTTTGAGCGTACAGGCTAACACATAGTTCTACGCATATGTGATCTTCTCAGAATACTTGAAGCACGTGCAAAACGTGTGAGTCCTTCAGAGAATGCCTTCAAAATTCGTTGTGCGTGATTGCGACAAATACCACGGACCATGTTAGAACTCCATCGAAGTGGGTCAAGCACATTCATTGATCGAATAGGAAACAACAACACATTGCACGAAGGGCAAATAAGATGCGTGTCATCCACTGCTGCCCGCTTGACTCAACCAGAGTGCAAATTTGCACGGTCTTCATCATACACATGGTAGTGGTGTTCTTACATTGGTGTGCTGTGTTGTGTAATTGCTTGACCTTTTTAACACTATGAACATTGGATAGATTATGAAATATTATTATTACTGTTTAAGTCAGTCAATTATATTCCTTCCTTGACGTTGTCACTGTGACGTTTAATGGCAGAATTATAATCATTATTACTATTTTTATTTTTGATGGAAGTTCTATCTGCTTGTATTTCAAACACTTTGCCATACGTTACGTGTGAGTGTGTTGAAGTAAATCAATTTCACCGTTCACTTTCACGCTATGTGTTCATCTCATGTAACAAATACTTTATTTCCTGCACCGTAAACAGAGGAGGTGTACGTCTGCGAATTAACAACCCAAATAACTATTTGCCTTCATTTGTTAGACCCAAGTCATTTATATCAAGATAATTTACATTTTCATTGATAATTTTGTTAGTATTTGCAGGTAGTACATCGTATAACGCCTAATCGTAATCACTTGAATCATTTTTATTAATCTTACTATTATTTTTATCTTGTACACGCACAGAAACGTTACTTCTCGTATTGTGTTGGTGATTGTGTTTGTCAGGAAATTGGAAAGAAGTTTTGCAATCTTGTTAAGTAGCAGTTGTCTCTTAACGTTATATTTACGTACTTTTGGTTTTTCTGCTGTGATTTTCCATTGTGACTGAAGCCTAAAGGCAACTCAAATCTAGTGGTATTTTATTATTAATGTGTTCGCTTAGCACGGAAAGCTTGAGAGCACCAAAGGCGGTAACGCAATAGGTGTCGTAATCAAAATAACGATAAAATTTTATAAAACGCGCAATTAGCTTTAGTGGGGTAATTGACGTTGTCCTTCCATGATGCGTATGTGGTTTTGTGTGGTATTTCCTTGCCCTCTTTTCTAATGAGTTATGAAAACTTGTGCTACCATTATGATCACACGCAATCTATTACTTACTATCTGTATTTTTATCGCTATTTTCAGTTTGTTTTGAGTCATAAGTTTCACAATTTTATCTTTGTGTGCTAATAACTCTGAAATCGTCATCGTTTTCATCTTCGACAAAGTCGACCGTGTTTAATAACGCAATGAGCATAATCGTCACAGCATACGAGCTTAGATAACCGCCTTGTCCTCCTAAAATGTGCGCCTCATAAGACGCTCAACTCTTGAGAAGTAAAAGAGTTCGCTTTAGTAGGTGTGCATGACCTATCAATCGATCCATCTCATGTAGGAAACGCACACAATTAACACCACCAAATTGATTTATTGTTAAATCATATGAGCATCCTTACATGACCACTTTCAACACACGAACTTAGGCTGGTACAAAGGCCTAAACAAATATCTATGGTATTTTTTTACATTTACAAATGGAATTACTTCTACGGCACTTCTGTTACCGATTATCATAGACATCTTTGTCATGTTCATTATCGATGTAATTACTACTAGAATGAGTTTCAGAACAAGTAAGTTTATGATTGTCCGCAAGATTTGTAATGTTGTGATTTTACTTGATTTACTCATAAACATCTTCTGTGGTGTCTACTTCATTTTGCGTCATAACATTATTACTACTATTATTATTATTATTATTATTATTACTAATATTGGTGTTAGAAATATACGATGGTCCATTAACATCTGCATACTCATCGAGTGGGTGATGAGAATGAACAGCAACGTTACTATCATGACTGTCATGGTGCTCATGCTCTTGATCACGTTGTTGTTCATGTACAAGATAATCTCTCACCTTTGACAATAATTCGTTTCCTGCGATGGTAAGTGCAGCTGGTGGTGCATAAATAGGCCGCCCATCGGCCAACGTGCCCAACTGCAGCGAACCATCCACGTTAGCGGCATTGCTGTCTGTTGTGACTGGCAAAACACTGGCATTGGCACTGTTTACGTCATCAACATTAGTGAAAGTTTTTTTGTTACTACTATTTACATTCTTATTTACATTATTAGTGCGAATAGAAGTATTAGTAGTATGAGGGGTAGTGGTATCATGAGAAAGAAGACGATTATTTTCAGCAACAAAATTAGCATCTTCAGTTACTGCCTGACACAATGGCTAATGACTTGAATTTGTTTGTTTATTCGCTAATTGTTATAATGACTAATGTTATGTGAGCAGGGGCGATTGCTAGGTAGTACAATGTTATAAGGGTGTTATAACTAATGGATTAGGAGGGTAGACAATCTGATTTGTCTTGTGCGGTGAAAGTAGACCATCTACTTCGATGGTTACATCATTGTCTCCGTCTGGTAACACGGTACGCATATTAACACTACCAAAAATGAAAAATCGAATATCACCAAAACCATCATGACAGGTGTTTTTATTGGTATTCTATTATTAATCTTTATTGTCCATTGTAGAAGGAAAGTGATCGTCATCTTGGTCATTTACACATCGAATAGCTTATGTGATACACGATGCAAGTTGCTACAGTTGATGACGACGTCGCTACATTCCACGTTCCGATGGCACAAGACATGGAATAATTTCACGATCAACAAGCTACGATAACTAATCACTAACTTATGGAGTAAAACACAAAGCACTACTTTTCATACTTTCGTGTTACTATGAACATTACTAATACTATGACTAATACTACTATTATTACTACTACTGTTGCTAGAAATGATACTGCTAATACTATCGTTCACTTGTAACAACTTCTGTGTTATGCAACTAGAGTTGTTAAGATCGCATTTTCTTTTCTGATCTTGACTTTGTGACTGTACGAATTGCAACAGCAAAAAAATTATACAGTTTAATTAATAAACGACGACTACTTTTATATTCTTCAAAGCAATTATCTTATTTTTTGTTATGAAATATAATAATGTAACCTATTTATTTTTATAGCCTTTCCAGTAAAGAATAACCTTTTTTATCTTTTTTTTAAAAAAAACGTGAGCTCTGCAACTTTTATCAATTATAATTAAACGAAAACAATTATATACACTTATATATATAATAATGTATAACGTGATAGGAAAAAAAAGAAAAAAGAAAAAAATAAACAACGTTTACTGTAAACACATTATTTTAAGCTGAACTACTAACAGCCCATTTTCCAACTTTACTGAATAAGCAGCAAGTAAAAAATCAACTAAGAAAAACAATTAATGATGATTTTTTCTGATGTGAATGACTAAGATGGTAATTACAGATACAGCAAGCAATAAAAATTATATACGTACATTTTTTTAAATTTTACTGAAAATATAAATAGCAAAACTATAGCACAGATTTTTACCGACACAATAAAAAAATGTAACAATCTCTAATGATACAATACAATGATAACTACAGATTTAAAATAAATAAATAAATAAATAAATAAACTATTCAATAGGGCATCAATAAATGAAACTAGAAAAAAAATAAATTTCATGTTATATTAAATGTTGTTCTAGCTTTTAAAAAAATTGAAAATTAATTCTTTTTTTTTTTTTGTATATCAAGTTCAAAGAAATTTCAGTTAATATAAAATTTAACTAGAGCAATTAAGGCTATAAAAAAATAATTTTTTTTGACTATTGTGTTTTACAACACTAAATTGTGCTTTACATCAAATATTTCATCTTCTCTAAAATCTACGGATATTTCTGTGTGATTAATTTCATATCATCCATTCGAATTAGTCCTTCTTTACGTATATCTAGAAACGCCATGAGTCGTCGTGCCTCATCTGTGATAACTCGTTGGACTTCTAAGTTTGTTATGTCATAATCACCAACATACCTTGTTGCTGCTTCAATCACGCATCGTATATCATTAAATGAGATAAACCCATCACCGTCATCGTCGTAGGTGTTGAAAATTATATAGAATAATTCCTACGTACTATACACCATCGCGCAATGATAGAGAAGAAACTACTTGAATGTAATTACACCATCCCCGTCAATGTCGTAGCCACGAAATAGATGCAAGTACAAATCATCAGTAGACGACAACGTGCGAGCGCTATACGCATGACTGTTGTTGCTATTAATCTTGTTGTTGTTACTATTGAAATTAGTGTTTGTGCTTGAACGTCGAAAGTTGACTATGTTTCTGCTACGTGCTAATAAGTTTCATGTACGAGTACCAAACGTGGACACTTGGTTTGCAGAGTTTTGTTAGAGTTACGCAATTACCTCATTCTTGTACACTCCCGTTTATTCAATGTATCGCTTAAATAATATTGGTGTCATACGTCCGTTAGGGGCTGCTTTCATAAATTTTGAGTACAAAAATGCAATAGCCTAATCAGACAGTCTATCTTTCACTACCTCACGGTATTCGTTTAGCTGCTACTGCGACAGTGTTACGCCCATTATCACTTATTTCAAAAATGTGTTATAAATACGTAGAAGAAAAAAAAAAAAGCAAACGTATTCGCAAAATAAATAGATATATATGTATGTACCGATGTAAGACGAAAAGTAATCAATTTACAAACTTTCACAATAAAAATAAATTGAATCTATTATAAATCAAACAGATTTGCTTTATGCAAAAAATTATTTAAAAAAAAAGAAAAATGATATAGGAAAGCTACAAGTTTCTCACATGAAAAATGTATAAATTTACTGAATTAAAATAAGTTATTTAGCAACAATCACAAATGTGCCAAGTCAATACATATTAATTATTTCATACAATCTTATCTATGTTTTATACTAAACTATATATACGTGAAATGGAAATGTAAAATGTGCAGAGTGACTAGTATAACTTAGCTTTTCAAAAGCAAAGATTGACTTTACAAAAAAAAAACAAAAAACGAAAGCATCACTATGTTAATGGTATTTATGCGGCGAAAACCACAGCAAACACTAACTAACAATAATAACATATTTGCACTCACTTAAATAATGATATATACACACTCTTGAAGGAAAAACTATTCTGTCTTACATTTATTTATTATAATTACACGTTGGAAAGAAGATGTTCATATTTATTTTGACGTTTACATGTGTTGTCCAACGTCTTTACATTGTACATAATTATATAGTTAGATCTAGTTTATGAAATTAGTTGGGTTTTTTTGTTTGTCATAATACTTATGCTTTTTGATTTACTATATATAACCACCGTTAATTTTTAATAAATTCAGATTTTACGTATATTGTATCAAATTATAAGTATATATGCTCATAATAGAAAGGCTAAGACAAAAAAGTGAGCTAATAAAAAATCAATACTTTATATAATATTAACACAAATTTTTAGTCATAATTATCTGAAGCCAAAAAAAATTTTCTTTAAATTATATATATATATATATATATATATATATATATATATATATATATATTATATTTAGCAGATTTTTAGTTTTATGCGCTTCGCTAAAATTTGTTATATTAAATGTTGTCTAGTGGTATTTTTACAAAATTGCTTTGCTGCTGCGTTATTAATTTAGCATTTTCTGTGTTGAGTTTATTTATTTGCTGCATCATCTATCGTGTTACCTGCTATACTGCCTTGTTTTGCTAATGCATGTATAACGAATGACATTTGTTGCACTTTTGACGCAGCAGCACTATGCAATTGTTCTACTCATACTATGTTAAGTCACAACGTTACAACGTCTACAATGCAATTACTTCTGATAAAGTCATATGTGCACTATTTGCATTCACGTTTTTAGACTAAAGTTTTTTTTGCATATCAATATCTACAGTATGCAATTTATCTTTGCGCGCTATCTAAGTGCTTTGTTATGTGCTGTGTGAGGTGCGGGTTGACTGATCAACACTGGAATGGCGAGGCGTGCTAGTGGTGGCTGTAGTGGTAATCGTGTCATGTCGTTTTATGTGTTTGCGCTTTTGATGTTTTTCACCAGTAGACACTTCTTGACTTGGCCTCTCTTTGTTTGTTTTGAGCTATTTTTATGACGTTATCTATGACTGTTGTAAGTGTTGCTCTTGTCGTTGTTCTTACAAATTCCGTTGTTACTGTGAATCGTGTAATGTCTATGACAAATATGATTACTGTGATTACCTATTTCGTTACTTAACTGATTATAACCTTTTAGCCTCCTAACTTCCTTGTCTTGACTTTGCCTTCATCAATTTACGTGCGTTACGTGATAGCTACAAAGTATTATCATTGTTCTTGTTGTTGTTATTGTTAATTACTTCAGTAGCGTTATTGTTTTATTCTTATTGCACCGAAAAAGATTTATTAACACTTTCACTACCTCCGTTAAGCTAATTAGCAATTGTAGAATGGCAAACTGAACTTGAGGCCTATATTTTTCTTGTAGCAAAGTACATGGCACTAGCCTACAGGCCTAATAACTGTTTGCGATGAAAATGCTCTGCTTTCACGATCCGTTAACGATTATGCACTTCATTAACAACTAATTTGATCACATTTCATGCTCTGCGCATATCACCTAACAAGTTATAACGTTACACTTACTCACTATCCATCAATGTTCGCATTGGACGGCCAAAGTGAACATCACTCATAATTTCAATACATGAACGTCGTATTCGATTTCGTGCCAACACCTACTCACGCTCAATAAGCTGAACACGCTCCATCTATTCATCATTCGAGAGTAGTGCAAGTAGAGTTTACGGGTTAAACACCGGAGTGGTAGGAGCCGCCTACACTTGTTTCACTTCTTTAAAAATAAATGGTCGAGTATGAAAACGTCGAGAAGCAATCACGGTGCTAGGGTAATTTGTACAAGTATTACTTTCACGCTTGACGCGATCTGTAAGTGGCCGAGGTGTCTGAAACCCAGCAAAGCGTCCATCTGACGTATAGTGTCCTGTGGTGGTACTGGTGCTATCATTACAGCTAACATAGCTGGTTTCCTTCGGTGCACAATGTCCATTGATGCAATTAGGTGCTGTGTGGTCTATTTTATTAAATCGTGACAAGGAGGAGGTACGAGAGCTTGGTGATTGTCTAGCACTTACACGATGACGCACACTGGTAACGTTTGCAGTAACATTACTATATATCTCACTATTATTATTTTTATTATTATAATCGTTATCTTGGTCACTACTTGTAAAATTTTTAGAATTATTGCACTATCAGTTATTAACACTAGTTTTTTCGTCAGTTTAATCATCATGATCAGTGCAGCCGTTGCATTCTTTCCTTTTATAAGTATTACGAGGAGTGAGGTTTGTGGTTATTGGTGCTGGTCTCTGTTTGTATTAATGACCTATGAATGATTTGGCTTTGCCCTGCGTTGATTGATGATGTTGTGATTACCTTTACTTTTACGTAAATTGATTATAGTGCACCTGTCCTTCTTCAACTTTTTTTTCTTCTAGCTATTCCTTTCGGGTAGACTATACTCAATTTGTTTCATTGCTACTGTTTTAAATTTACACTTGTTCATCTGCACTTTTATGTTTATTCGCAGACATGATTTTTTTGTTTGGTAATTTTTCAAACTTTTGATTGGGTAATGAATTCGTTTGATTTATCTCCTTTGATAGCATTTTTTATTATATTTTACAGCTATTTTTATTGTTGGTGTTACTGATCTCATCGTCGTCATCAACACCATTATCGTTAAGATTATCATCATCATCATTGTTGTTGTTGTCGTTCTACCTTCGACTAAAGTTGCTAATCTTGTTGCCATTTTGTTTTTACGCTTACGAAAGGTTACGCTAACAAGATTTATTAAGTTCATTGTCGTCACGTGCACATGTTCTACGCTAAAAGGTATTGCGAAATTGTGGCATAGAGCTTTTGGTAGTGTTGGCAGATAGCTCACTAGGTGAAACATTCTACCGTACAATTTTTACATTGCTTGTGTGTTTGTTGGCATCCCTACTTACCTTGATGTTTTACTTACTACTCTTATTGATATTAGACGTTACCTGCAAACTTGATCGGCCATTTGATTATGCTCGACGTACACGTTGCAGATTTAAAGATGGAATGCGTACACCATTGAGTGATGTGGATGCTTATCGTGAAATACTATTCTGCGGTGAAATCAATTTTTACTTTTATTACTGTGGCGTTGTGCTGCTTCCTGTCATACTTGGACTAACTGCACCGGACCTACTATTACCGCTATAAGTATTGCTGCTATTATCAGAGTTGCCAAGTACATTATCAGAGGTGCTACTTTTGCGAATAAACGTACGTGCAGACATGTTATTGCTTTTTGCGTTGCTGATATTACTTTTTATATTGTTTTGTGTAGAGAGGATTACACGAGAGGAGCGTACATCGTTATTTTTAGCATCGTTTCTCTCGTGTCGAGTGTTACTGTTGACTTCACCAAGTCTAACCACACTAGACAGGTTTATTGATTTTGCATTACTCTGTGTTCGTCGTCGTTCTTTTCTCACACTTGCACTACTTGCCCGCTGATGTTGAGTTCAGTGTTCATGCAATAACTAATACTTTCGCTCTTGTGCTAATCGCATTTTTTATCGCTCCTCATCTGCGTGTGTAAAATGTAATTTGTTTGTCTGCATATTTTGTTCATTCACAGAATTATTATTATTATTATTGTTGTTGTTGTTGTTGTTGTTGTCATTAGGGAAACTATTCTGACCGCTTTTGTGCATATCAGCATCGTCTGGCACGTCACTGCATTTGTTATGTTAGCCTTATCCATTGGTTTCATTATTATTATCACTACTACCAATGTTGCCACTTCCATTAGTAGTGGCATGAGAAGAACGGGCTACGAATTTTTTACGCGATCGCTGACTTGTTCCTTACTGAGCCTAAGTACCAGCACTGTTCATCTCATTTTCATTGGTGTTGTTACTACGACCATTATTACTACTTTTGCTGAAATTATTGCTTTTCGTTCATGTCGTATTGTTACTATTACTATTACTATGGTTAAATTTACTATCCTTGTCACTTGTGCCATTACCTCGATTAACGTCTTGACAATTTTTATAGGCTTTGGCATAGAAATTATTATTATAATTACAACTATAGCTACGTGGTTTGTGACTACTTTTGTTCACTCCACTATGGTTGATGTTGCTTTTGTATGTGGTTCCATTTGAAACAGGTGAAGTACTCTTGACGTTTGCTTAAGCAGTGTACGATGTAGAGGTATAGTTACGTGGGGTTCGTCGCAGGTAATCGGACGTGTTTACACCTAAATAACTAAGATAGACTCGTAACGAGGCATCATACCTGCGCTTTCTTTATTCATTCGACAATAATTAGTAGATTAATTTGATTTCTTTGAATTTCTCTGTCGATTCTACATCACCACATGTCTTATCCGGATGATACTTTAACGCTAACATTTTGTACGCTGATCTGACATCTTCAATAGAACTAAAATTACTTAAACCTATGAGCTGGTACAAACGTTTATTGTTCTACAGTGAAGACAGAGTGATTGACATGATTTATTTGTACAGTCAAAATTATTCACGGATAACAGATAAATAATTATAAGGATACGCTTACGTGAGGGGAGAAAAAAAATTCACTATAACAAAGTCCTATACTTCTTTTTTCAGCTTTGTAAAATAAAATAATTTAGGCAAAATAAAAGGTTTAGGTAGTAAGAAATACAGAAATATAAAGAAAGTATAAAAATATGATTAGAAAACAATTATAGTAAAACATTTCATGTGAACTGTAATAAAACATAATGGTGTCATAAAGCAAAAATATACTATCCAAACAATAAGTACATTATAATATATTTTATTTCATGTGTTTGTTTATTTGTTTGTTGTTGGCCCAGAGATTACCATTTACACAACATATCAACATGTGCATTTTGTGTGTGTGCGTACTATCATAATTAATAGAACTAATAAATTCGTCTTTCTTGATCGGCACTTAAGTATTAGTAATAGTAATGCAGCAATAAACATAAGTTTTTTCTTGTACACATAAGTATTTTTGAAATTATATTATCTGCATCTTTCTTTTATGACTACAAGATTGATTTTATACGTGCGTTAGCTTTTGTTGCACCTTATCAAGAAAAACTATATATATATATATATATATATATATATAGAGAGAGAGAGAGAGAGAGAAAGAGATATATTATTTTTTATCTAATACTACTATCTTCAGTACTACTGTACAGAAAATGTACAGCTATAACAAAATACACTCACAAATAATATGCAGCTCTCCGAATGCTCACATCACATTCTTTTTCAGAAAAATATATATATTATTTGTAGTAACTATCAATATAAAGAAAAAGTAATTTAAACACAGACAAAAAAAAAGATTTCATGGGAGGTAAAACAATTAAAAACAAGTAAGAATGAAGATTAATCTAAAAGAAGTCAAACACAAAGCATCTTTTTTAAAAAATAATGTAAAGAAAAACTAATTTGCTTTGCTACACAATAATAAAATTTTGCATGTGTGTGTTCGTGTGTGTGTGTGTGTGTGTGTGTGTGTATGTGTGTGTGTGTGTGTTGGTGTGTTTTCATGTGCATCTCATCTTATAATATTGCTACAATTTTTTGTCACACCCTGAAATGTCGTGAGTAATTCTTTTTAAAAAAGTTCAAGTGAAAAAAAGATAACCGTCAATATAAACTATACATAATAACCACAATTTATATAAATTTTATTTTTTCATTACACACTATGTTATTCACAACGACAGGAATATACATATTTACTGGAAATAATGTTCTAACATATCAAGAATTCTCTTCTACTTCAATAGTTGTGTAAGCAATTAGGAAAACCGAAATTTTTTTTCTGTAAAAGTAACAAATTGCGTATGTACATTACCAGATATAATAAGTATATTGTACAGACAAAAATCTAGCAACAATACTAAAGCACTAAATCAACAACATTACGAGTAAACGCGACAATAACTGATCCATCAGGCACATCATTTATTTTACGCCACCATTAAAAAAATTATAAATTAATTTGCTTTGTAATACACCGTCTACTTTTGTGGATGTTTTGGTTTTTGCATAAACGTCACTCATATCTAAACACGTAATCACGTAAAAAGAAAAAAGAAAATAGTCAAAAATTAATACTCAAACAAATATGTAATATAAATAAAATTGATAATTTTCGTATAAACTCGTTAATTTTTTTTTCGAAAAAGAAAAACAATCTCTTTAATCACAATAAACCGGCTATCACAAACTTTTTGTATTACATCACTATCTTTCGACATGTCAATTTTCGTATTTACAAATATTACGATTTAAAAAAAATTAATACGAAATATTATTGTCATCAAAATTGAATGACGTATATTGGCATACAGGCAAGATAAAGTAAAACTTCAAATTTATTTTTTCTAGAAAAAACTGGTGACATGTTTGCCACATAAGCTCAGTGTAAGATCACAGCATTCACTTACTCAATCCACATGATATACTAAACACATTTACACTTGCACATATACATGTATAAAAGCACCAAAATTTAAAAACAAACTTTTAGTAATGGCCATATTTATTTATATTTAATAATCATCACATTCTGCTTCTCTTTGTTTTTCTTAGTATTAACACAATACCACATTCTTTTTGTATGTGAGTTTACGAAACTATTGATATGAATTTATTTTGAAGAATTCACACATGATATTTGTATTTGACTGTAATTAAAATAATAAATAAAATTTTTCTCACATTATTTTTATTGGTATGCTTGTCACTGCTAATCATATTCAATTTTTTGTTGTTCTTGTTGTTGTTGTTGTTGTTGTTTTATATTGACATAGTAAAAATATTATAGTTCAACAAGTATATTAGCATCACATAAAGTTTCAGACTCAACCGATTAAAGTAAAAGTTGATTGTTGTTTTTGACTACAGATGAATTAAACTATTTTTTTTTTCACAAATATATATATATATATATAAGTAGACTAAGTGCTTAGTTTGATTTGTAGTTAATACATTTACTTTATCTAGAATAACTTTTTTTGTGTGTGTACAAGTGTGTATATGTGTGTTTTAATGTGCACTTTGACTTAGACTTTAAAGATAGGAGAACAAAAAATTTTTTGTGACACATAATATCAAAATGTTTACTCTCGAATATCAAATTTTCTTCCCTTTAGAATAAAAGATTAGTGGTATAGATAAGAGGACAGAATAAGGAAACGAATATTTTCAAGAGAATATAAACCAATAAAGTTTGCACAATTTTTAGATAAATATATATGTAGAAGTTATAATACGAAGCAAAAGAGAATATACAGTAGTGTTTTATCGCTGATAGACTTGATTTATCAATTATATAACGTAACGTAAAATAGTGCAACATAAAATTGTTATTTACACAGTTTGTAAAGTAGCATTGCCGTCATAAAACACATGTACTATAGAAAACGTTTATTAACAATTAAGAGTCAATTAATATAAATATAAACATTTGTACATTATGCACTATAAACATCTAAGTATTGGGCGCAAAAATTATTGCAAGACAAGGTAATATCTGGAACTATAGATAAAAAAAGAGAGGTTAAAAATTGTAGTAACAAATATGAAAAAAATTGGCTGGAAAAATTATGACAAACGTTTACGGTTTATAAAAAAAATGGTCTAATGAATTTTTACTGTCAGTTTTATAAGTTAAATACAATTAACATAATTTCGAATGAATGTAGTTGAGATAAGAGGATCAATAAACATACTAACAAAGTATATACATATTTTGTACGCGAGAAAATTGAAAGAATAAGAAAAAAAATAAAGTAATCGCTGTCCTATCGTATTCAAATTACACGTTCAGCCACACCGGAAATCACTCTTTTTCACTCTTCAAAAAGTCAAAAGTAGGAAAATATGTAAGTGAAAAGAGCAAATTATATGATTTGCTTTTTTTTTATTTGGCGATTCCACTAAAAATGAAAATTACATTTATGTATAAGTCAGATTTGTGCTTATATGAATATATAAAAACAGAATTTGAGCGCGTATTCTGATTTTTTTTACTTTCACAGACGTGATTTAAGCTTTGTAGTCAACACAGTAGTGAAAAAAAAGACGAAGTAAACATTTTTATATTTTAATTTATAAATATTTGATACATATGGGAAAGAAGGCAAAGATGAATGTAGCGAAGCTTCATTTTTCAAAAGAAGATTAAGAAACTTGATAAATATATATACAAATTCATTTTTTTTTTAAAATTTTAATTGCTTATCATTTTTATTTACGCATTGATGTCATCAATTTCTTATGATGCATTTATGTTTGTATTCACTACAATAGCCGAGTTAGGAGGCGTTGCGTTAGGCGGAATACCAGACTGCTAAGACGGAACAGTAGATACACCAGTCAAAACTGGTTGTGCTGATGGAGATGTGTACAGTGACGTGACTGGTGGTACAGCGATAGATGTGGATGGTGTTGATGCACAGTTAGGTGCAAAGTTATTTGTCAGTGTGGTATTAATCTGTGGAGAGATGCAGGTCATTGTCGGTAACTGCGTTGTATAGTATGTGGTAGACGGTATTGTTGGGTTGCCCTGCATGCCAATCGCATTGCCTGCAGGAAGAGAAGAGTTACTCGCCGAGTTATTCACAGTGTTCTGTGAAACTGGTACGCCTGCGGCTAACTGGGCACTTGGCGGTGATAACGTGAATGACACATTCTGTGCATTCATTCCTTGTGCTATTGCATGGGCTTCATTGCTCATCATGACATTTGCGTTGTTCATGTTGTTATTATTGTTGATATTACTAAAGTTGTTGCCTGTTGTGACGTTCATAGGTTGCGCCGCAAGATTAGACCCAGCCGAGGTGTTAATGTAATATTGTCCGTTAAACGGAACATCCATTCCAGCTTGTGAGGCCGGCATCGCTGTCTGTATTGGGTATAGTGTGGTGGTAATCGGTGATAATCCTACTGGTGCCTGTGTGGTTGTGTACACAGTCGCCGTGCCAGCTCCATTAGGAGACGACGAACAAGTTGAGGTGAGCACTTGACCAGAGATGGCCGGGTTGGTTGGGGTGAGTTGAATGTACTGTGTCATTGAAGTTGCAGATGGATTGTAAGGCACAAAAGTTGCCGTAGACTAAGGAGACTGAGACAAATTATTATTGTTGTTGTTATTGTTGTTGTTAGGAGGAGAAGGAGCTTGTACACTGCCGAATTGCGGATAGCTCTGGGTAGCAATGGGAATGACATTCCCATTAGATGAGGTGTAAAACTGAGTTTGTGTTGGCTGTCCTGGAATCGATGTGGTTGGAGCAGCAATCTGATAAATGTACTGTGGCTGTACTACTTGTTGTTGTTGTTGTTGTTGTTGTTGTTGTTGTTCCTGCGTAGCTTGGTAGTATGGTTGAGTTGTAACAATTTGTGACTGAGGCACTTGCGTAGGGATAGTCTGGATGTGAAGTTGCTGAAATTGATTTTGACCCTACATAGGAGTTGGAATGGATATAATTTGAGCAGAGTATTGTTGATCTGGTAAAAATGACTGAATAGGCTGCTGCTGTACTTGTTGTACTTGTTGTTGCATAGAAGGTGCGGCTATCATATTTACATTTCCATTCATATTACCATTAGCCCGAATGAATGTGTTGTTGGACGTAGCACCAGCTATCTGCGTTGATGGTGCTAAGAAACTACCATCTGACATCATCATTGTGCTGTTGTTATTATTGCTAATCATGTTATTCACCCCGTCTGTTAACATAATATTATTATTACTCATATTATTTGTACCTGTGTTCATGTTGTTGTTATTCGTATTGTTGTTGCTGTTTCAGTTGTACACGACTCCACGCTGGTTGTTCATTGGGGCCTGCACTACTCCACTGTTAATATTGCTTGTGTTGATAATGTTTGCATACAATGGATTGACACTGGCACGCTCCCCAGCTACGCCGTTTGCACCTCCGGCTTCTACATTACTGTTCACATTCACGTGTGGATTGTAATAGTTAAAGGCATTTTGTGATTGGTTGCTCTTTGCAAATGAATTTATGCCGCTAAAGTTGCTATTATTATTATTGTTATTCATATTGTAATTGCCACTACTCATATTCATGAATTTACTGTTTTTGTTAATATTCATATTCATATTCATATTCATACTCATCATCCTATTATTATTACCACTACTACTATTACTATTATTATTTATTCCAGAGTGCATATGATGATACACGTTAGCATGATCTATGGAATTCATATTTCCACCACTCATGTTGCTCCCGTACGAATAACTGTTTACCTTATTATTATTATTATTGCTATTACTGTTACTATTCACATTACCTTTATTACTTGGCCCGTGAGCGTTGTAGTGATGTGAACCAGGTAGCATGCCTTGCTCATTAACGTTACCGTACTGTGAGGCGGTAATATCTACACCTTGTGATTTAAGAAACTACGCCGTCAACACCTTCATCGATTACATCTTACGCAGTAAATGACGTCCATAGACGGATTGATGAATGGTGACCACAAATGGGGCAATTAACTATCCCACACGTTTACGCTGTCCCTACGAGGCCGATTACAAAAACCGCTGCACCACATAATTCGCATAGGTGTCCTGCATCATGTGTACCAGGTAGTTACCACCTTGATTTTAACCCAATGGTTGAGTGAGTACACGAATAAGTTACTATCGCTCCTCCTCATCCGCGGTAGTAACGACTTTCTCCGCCACGTTGCTGGCAAACTTGCTACAGGACAACGCATACACCTGTGGGATCAAGTGTTTGATAAACTAATGACGAATGTCCTATGGTGCGTTGAGCATGCCATGCTGTACCACGTAATTACCATACTGGTGAATGGTAAACTAACTAATGCAATTCATCACCGCCTCGAGCAAGGGGCGAATATTTACATCGCTAACATTGTGGCACTACTCAAACGTACGCTGAAGTACTCGGCAGCCATAGGCATGACAGGCTAACTATTTTAGACGTGGCAAAAAGGCATCAATAACGTGTTGGCACTTTCCTGGTGCGATTTAGATTATTTTCTGAATAACATGATTGGCGTTTTGGTCAAACACGCAATCCACAATACAGCCGTCTAACTCGTGCACTAAACTTTACCGTGATGGCGATGACATATTCTCCAGGGCTTTTTGCATTACTCGACAGCCGTACATCTCAAACGCGTATTTCTTCAAATTACCACGCACGTTATTAATTAATTTTTCCATCACTTACTCACTACTTTGAGTTTCATTGGGTGCATCCACGTTGGTGTATGATGGGTTACGTGGGATGACCTCAAATAACTTTTGTAGAACATAATTGCCAAATACATCTGTGGCAAGTTACTCAAAGTGAACGAGTACCTCATTGGTAACAGGAATGATATTTTACGGCTTCTATAGTAGCTTTTGCACAAATCGACTACCGTCCTGGTCTTTACTCAGTTCATGTATTTTACCTTTCACATCGGCGTAGTCCCACTACGAATGTGGGTGAAGTGACTAAGAAGTGACATTACGTGTCTTTGACATGACCGTAGATTCTACCAAGGTGTTGGGCACGACAGCAGGCAATGGCTGTGTTTGTTGTGGTAAAGGTAGCGGTAGTGTTGAGTTGGGCATCCCAGCATTATTGAACATACTCATTCAATCTTGTACATTTTTTGGTGCAAAGGGCATGTTGGTTTGTACGGCACTATTTGGTCCATTGCTATTCATGATATTTGGATTTGCATAAAACACATTTCCATTTGCTAATTGAACGGCGTTGAAATTTGCATAATTGTTTGCTATATTTGGGAAAGTTGTCATATTATTATTTGTTGTGGTAGCAGTAGCATTACCTGTGGTTGCTATATTTGCTACTCTACTCACTGCATTACTACTTGTCATTATTTCAGTGTTGTTGCTGTTGTTAGCCGTGTTGCCTTGAACTTTACTCTGACTCGTGTCGGTAGTAGTACTTGGTGCATTCTACTATAGTGCCCTTGTGACCGTGTCATAATCTACAAATTGTTTCGCTCCTTCTGTGCTGTCATGGAAGTTGTCTACATTGCCATTGCTTGCATGTGAACTGTCATTGGCACCTAGTACTGCTACTCCTCCTTATTGTTGTTGTTGTTTGTTGTTAATTTCCGTTATAGAAGGTGCTGCAGCGGTAGAAGGAACACCATGACGTCGTCGGGTAAGCGGTAATGGCATGCGTGGATCACGTGGTATCTTGGAGTAGTACAGGGCATGATACTCATCCGTGTACCGGTACTACTCACCTGGAGCAGCTTCCTACAGGGTCTCATTCACGCAGAGTGTGCCATCGGCGTTGAGTATGGTGAGTACCATGGGTGCGGTAGAGGCACGCTGTACATCACGCGGGTCTACAATTAAGAAATCGTTGTCGTTATCTAGATCAAGTATCTCATGTGCGTTGTCCTAAATGTGCTAGTTGCTTTGTAAATCACTGTCGTTGTCTTGGTTATTAAACAAGTCTTCGTTTTCGTTGGTGTTTCAGCCAACACTGCTGAAGTGATGCAAGTCATCGTCTTCCTCCATGTCGTTTCACTGATCAGACATAATTGACGTCTGTTCTCTACCTTTCCGCGAATGGACAAATTTTTTTTTAATTAGAAATCAGCTAAATGATAAAATCACAATTATATTGCAATAAAACTAAATACACAAATATAAATAAAATTTATTAATTTCCTTTTCACAAATTAGTGACTTGTAAGATATAGATAATATAGGTCAGGTAAACAAGCAAGAGTGAAGAAAGAAAGATGCTGTGTTTAATTATATACAAATTATATTATAAACAAAACCAGTTTGTGCTTTACTGAAATATAAAAAATACTATCATGAAAAAAAGAAATAAAGTAAAACAAAATCAAAGGGATTGAGTAACATGTGACATACCATGCAAAAGCAATAGTAACAGCGTCAATACACTATTTGCATAATAATGCAAACGTACTAAGTAGTATATTATCTAATTCTTTTGCTCTTGTGCAGACATATGTATGTATGTATATTTATCCATGTATTGTATGTATGTGTGCGTTATGCTGCACATCACTCTTTTGTTTTTGTGCGAGTTGATTTCCTTATTACATGTCTTGTACACGAACTTGCATGAATAAAGAAAATTAAACAACTTCACACGTAAAAAAAAGGGAAAATTAGATGTGCAATACAACACCCACACATAGCAAGCATATGGATAAAGATCAAATGAAAATCATTGTCAAAAACAAAATAACAAACATTTACAAAACGAAAAGTAACTGAGAAAGATTGCTGTGATTGTAGTAGAAGTACAACGTATACTCTTTTCATTTGCTAACGCTTTTATGTAAACGTGCAATCAACGTGCATATCTACAGTAAATAAATTTGTAAACAAAGAAATTTAGCTGAGTCTTTTTTGTTTTTGCCATTGTAAAACGACAGCTTACCGTTTTTACTTCTTCAAGAGTTTTGCACCTACTGGTACACGTGCTGCAGGTGTCTTCTTCGTCACAGGTTTCTTTGTGATTGTTCGACCAGCTAACTTCTTCGTCAATGCTTTAGCAGCTTCTGTCTTCTTCTTCTTCTTGTTTACTGCACGTTTCTTGTTGCGTTGATATTTCGCATGTGCCGCCAGGGCCTGCTTGACAATACGTTGCTCTTCAATCAAGAAGGCTCGTACAATGCGATCACGCACTTGGTCGTGGCTTAGCACTCCTCCGTAGGCACGGGAGACGGTCTTGCGGTGACGTGATTCTAGTCGGGCATCAGAGTGGTGGAATGCTTTGGTGCCACCAATGCGCTTGTGACCTAGAACCCATGGGGTGTGAATTCCTTGTGAGGTCTTGCAACGCTTTTGCATGACCAGTTTATTACCTGGTGTTCGCACTAACTTCATGCGGTTGCCACGGGTGGCATAATGCATGCGGCGACGGTACGAGACACGTGGACACGACATTGTACTTTTCCTTTTTATTTTCTGTATTGTTTGTCAATAATTTACTTTGAACAGTCGACTACTCAAACACTATAATGAATGCGTAGAAATGGCATACATGCAAATATTACAGAAAATATATAGTCAATAATTTAAAAAAAGTATAATTGTAACAAAAAATAAAGATAACAACGAAATTATATATGACAAACCAGAAAGTAAAGTAATGTAAGTAAAGCATTTATTGTCATGATTTAAGCGCATATAAAATATGTTAGCAAAAAAAAATATATAACGATGAGATTACAATGTTTTGAATCTGCTTGCATTTATGAGTGTAAACTATCCGAAACGCAATTTAGTAACACACACATGTACACTAGCATATAATGAGATCAACAAAAAAGAAATGTGAAACGTACATGTTAGATTTTTCGTTCAGACCTTATTAGCTTGAAGTTATGTCAAGCTGGCAAGTGAAAAATTTGTGTTCACGTACTTCAGCAAACAACCATAAATTAATCAAAGACAGTTATTGGAGAAAAAAAAAGAGAAAAAGTATAGTAAAAGAAAATAGCGATAATAATATATAAAAAAAACTTAATGATTTATTTTGTTAATTTATTTCTATAAATGAAAAACTTACGCTAGCTTTTATTTTTATTATAAATGTATTTACAGCCTAGATTATCTTCCATGGAAATTGACTAATGAAATGTAAAATGTACCCGTATTCTTCTCTGCGATGTGACGTGGCTGTGGTAATTGCTACATCAGTAATAGATCATTCATCTCGTTATCTTCGTTATTATGTATAGTAGAATCTTTTCTGCTGGTGCTATTTTGAGGTGAGTGCACTTCATTGCCTATTTCTCTATCATCACCGGCAAATTGAACATAACGTTAACGTGTCTTTCGTTGCTGCTCTAACTATTTTAGTGGAGGGAAGCGGCTCTAGAAAAACGCACCCGATCCGGTAGAGTATCGTCCAATGTACATTATAATTCAATACATGATGTGAGTAAAGTCTTTTTCCTCAAGTGCCGAAAGTGGATGCATTTTTTTCAACTCCACAGACCAGTCTACCTTGTGCCATCCTTTTCGTCTACACGCTTCAATTAGCTCATGACATTGCGCGACTAACGGTAAAGCGTGCAGTGGGTCTTATTTCGCACATTCCTCCTACCAGGCTTTACGAATGTCACTGTAACGCATACCCATCACCAAATGCAAATAATCCCGCTGATCTTATCGTGACAACTGCAAGAAGGTGCTCAGTTCAATATAATACATGCACACACTCACGGCCAAGAACATCACCAGCATCAGTATAATACCTCCACCAGCGATCATTCGAATTTGTTTTACCTGTGACCCGGTTCATTTGGCAAAGGGTAAGAAAAACACACCATATCATTTTGTTCGCGCATAGGCCTTGACAAACTCTTGTTGTTGCTACTCGGTAAGGGTGTACATGGGATTTTTGTTTTGCATCTACTACTTTCACATCATCTTTTTACGAAAGGCACTACTGTGTACACTTCCTTTGGCATTTGTCACAGTTGACTGGCGTTTCAAGTGATACTTCCGTAATGCCGTAATTAGCTTTACATTAATTCGCTCATGAGGGTTTAATTTTATTGCGTCTTTATTTTCACCCAAGGCCGTTTTCTTGTGTAGTGGATTGAGAGGCAAACGTCGAATCTTAAATAGTCCGAGCAAACGATAAATAACTTAACGATTATTATCTGCATTAGAACGTGTATGATGAACATTAAAAACGTTTTACGGTGACGATTATCGTGTTTTTAGCGCAAGTGAAACTCGTCGTCGAAGTCACTCAAGTTGATTAGGTCACACTATACCTCGTCCTCTTGGCTTCTCAGAATTTGTATTGTCATTAACATCTTTATTGTTGTTGCTGTTGCTACTGCTACTAGTCACGTTATCGCACTATAGACGTAAACTTTACAATTATTCATTGTGTACTGTATTACTCCTTGCGTTACGATCGTGTAATTTATGTAGTTCTTCTGCATGACTGACTTTAGCGGCTTAACGCGCCGCAAATAAAGAACGACGTCGCTGCTCTCGTCGTTTGGCTGCTGCGTTAGAATTAATCACTTACTGCTGTATCTTGTCATAGTATTACGTTTTCTACTTTCACGTGCTATTACGAATTCGCGACGATGTGCTACGTTCATAGCGTACATTCGTTAATAGTGTTGAGGAAGAAATACTATTTAGAGGGTAATACATGTGCAAATTACTGTACCTGTGCAATCGTGCATTAAGTTGTTTACCCGTGAAAACACTCTTTCTGTTTATATGTATTTTATCAATTATACGCACACTTCTGTTGCCTTGGCAAAGCAGTGCAAATGTGCACAGCATTTACAGCAAATGTAACTAATACAACTAATTTAAATCAAATATGTATCGGTGTGAAATACAAAAATTTACTTGTTAATATAAAAATTAAGAATATCGCCGACTACATTATAAGACAACGTAAAACATATAATTTTTTGGAAAAAAATAATTATGTTATACATATTCTTTTATATATTTACACGCACAGATTAAAATTATTACATATATACTTAAGTGTGTTGCACTCCTTCTTTACGTTGATCACACAATGCAGTGCGCACGTCAATTTTTAGCAAAACATACTTTTCATTTACAACGTTTGAACGAGAAAAGGAAAAACGATTATATATATTTATTATTAATATTATCAACATGTACATATTTTTTGAATAATTCTTTTGATCCATTGTGATTGCACATGGTAAACTACCTATTAATTCAAACGTTGAAAAGACGTGGAAAAAAAACACCTACAAATAATGTTAACAAACAAATAATATCATTTGTACACACCAGGAAAATAAAAGAGAAGTCGGAAATTGTGTGTGTGTGTGTGTGTGTGTGTGTGTGTGTGTGTGTGTGTGTGTGTGTGTGTGTGTGTGTGTGTGTGTGTGTGTGTGTGTGTGTGTGTGTGTGTGTGTTCGTGATAAGCACACAATAAAACACTTATTATTGTTACATTGATTTACAAAAGAACATAAAAAGTTGCACCATAGTTCAGCATATTAATATTGCTTTGTTCTCACATACTAACAGATCAATTTCAATGTACGTTTATCATTCTTTCCTTTTTTTTTGTATGTACAACTGTTAACCTATTCATTAAAAATTTAAAATATAATAATTAATTATATAAAATTATTTTTGTCTTTATTAAATCTTTTGAGGATGTACACACGTTCACAAAACACACTACCTAATTAGCTTCTATTGTACTAATACTAGTTTGTTCGCAACATATGTTACTCATTGCAAACTTCGGTTCATTGAGTAAACATCAATAAATTAGAATATGTGTTTTTGTTCATGAATGTACATCAATACTATTTTTTTTAAAAAAAGTTGACCTTACGGTAATCATCTATCACTCAAATGCATGACATCGTAAAGAAGAAAATAATTATAATAAATAAGAAGAAATAAATACAATCACCATATTAATATTTGCATTTACCTTTATTTCTCATTAACAATTGTTAGCATGTTTGTGTAATATTTTTTTTTTATTAAACCGTTAATGAGGACAAAAACTAATCAGCAAACAAACAAACATTTTTACAATTATGTTTTTTGGTTTACTTATTTTGACTAGCAATATTTTCATTCCATATTCAATGAAAGTAAACACTATCAGTAAACGTAAAACTTAGCAAATTGAAAGAAACACGCTCATAAAATAAAACATTAGTGTACTTTTAAAAGTTACATTAATATGTAGATCCTTCAATTTTACGAGCTAATAAACTTAAAGTGCAAAAAACAACAACCATAAATATGTAATTTATTTTATTTTATTATCAAAGCAGAAAGTAGTATTAGTATTTGTTGCTTGTATTGTGTTGATAAGCAATTTATGGTTTGTTGTACACTTGTCCTTGACATGTTCGGTGCTCGTACTGCTCACCAACATAAATGTCGGTGAATAGCTCAGATAGTGGAGTTTGTGGCATCTTCTGTGCTTGCTGCAAATCTTTATCAACTTCTTTTTTGATGGTCTTCTCAAGCTGGTTCATCTCGTCTTGTGACATAATACCTTCTTTTTCCATAAACTACTTCATCTTACGCACGCAATCGCGCTCATTCTTGACAAGCTGAATATCATTCTTAGTACGGTATTGACTATCTGGGTCTGACATACTGTGTCCCATGTACCGGTATGAATCAAACTCAATGACTACAGGACCTTTACCAGCGAGGCAGTGCTCTTTAGCCCATCGTGTTCCTTCCTGTACCGCCAATAAATCCATGCCATCAATCAAGATACCAGGAATGTAATCACCACGACGGTAAAACTATGGCTGATAGGAAGCACGCTTCTTACTCGTACCCATGCCAAACTGATTATTCTCACACGTAAAAATGACGGGTAAGCGCTGCAGTGCGGCGATGTTCATTGACTCATAAACCTGACCCTGGTTTGCCGCACCATCGCCGTAGAACGTGACCGCAACATGTGCCGGGTGGTCTCGATTCTCCATCGCATACCGCCAGGCCAAACCTGCACCCAGGCTGACCTGTGCACCTACAATACCATTTCCTCCATAGAAGCCATGATCAGGGTTGTACATGTGCATTGAGCCGCCTTTACCTTTACTACACCCAGAAGACGTGCCAAACATTTCAGCAAACACCTCAAACGGTTTGCCTCCACGGGCAATGTACCAGCCATGATCACGATAACCGGTAATCATAGGATCTTCTGTCGTCAAGACGTTACACATGCCAGCAGGGATGGCCTACTGACCAATGTACAAATGACAAAAGCCACGAATCTTCTTCAGCTTGTACGACTGATCACAGAGTGATTCCATTCGTCGAATACGAAACATGAGCTCCAAACTCTTCTTCATTTATTCTGGATCATAAGTGGCCTATGTAGGCAGTGGTGCCAAATCATCTCTACCAGCGGTGTGCACCTTGAATGCAACCTGCGGCTTCAGCGGGATTGTTTTTGTGGCAAGTAAAACACGAGTAGCGGATTGCAGCATGGTTATTTGATGTGTTATGACGATTTAAACAAATATGACTGTGACGACTATTAGATGTTATTAGTTGCTTTTTGATAATTTGTGTATAAATATTGACTGTGATTACTATTGTTTTATTTTGAATTTTTGTTGCTATGTTGTAATTCTATTATATATATATATATATATATATATCAAAGAAAGACAATGTTAAGAATATAAAAGAATAATTATCATATAGTCCAATCAACAATATTATTCAACGGTTTATTTGCAATATATTCCTAATCGATATCATATTATGAAAAATAACTGGGAATGCAATAATATTTAGCATAATACAAACTCTTCTGTCTTTCTGCTTTAAAAAGGATAGGTTGTTACAAAAACATTACTGTAAACATTAAGATAAACACATGATTTGATTAACAAATAACGTTTAATTGCAAAGAATATCATTTCGAATCACTTCATAGATTTTCACTCTTTCTGTGTGTCTCTCTCTCGCTGCATATAATTTGTTATTGCCAAGTTGTTTTATAAATAAATTTATACAAAAAAAGTAAATATAACAAAATACAATTATAACTATCTGATTTGTTTAGACAAAAGCCCAACAACATAAACAACAAATTAGAAAAACTGTGTAGTAATTTGCTTTTTGTATTTAGTATATTCACAGATCTTAGATAATAATCTTAGATTGTACATTCATTAACACACAGCATCTGTAATCACGAATATATAATAATTTTTTTTACTGCCTCATCAAAAAAGAAATTGCAAATATTTTTTTTTTAAAAATTTGTAATTTTCGTGAACCATTTCTGTTAATTGTTAATGCTCTTCGTAAATATAGTGTTATAAATATCGCACTGTCTATATAATTTATTTTTGTTTGTACTAAAAAATGACTAAGGAAAAAATAATTAATTTGTAATATGATGCGTATCAATTAAATAATTTATCACTTTTTCCCGTATATATATTTATAGACATCATATATAGAAGTTTGTTTCTTAAAGAAAAAAAGCTTGCAACGTGCATTTATTAATAAATATAGAGTCGTGCCTTATTTGATCAGTTAATATATATATTATTTTCTTAGAATTACGTTATTAACATAATTTTGTGTTGTTTTTTTTAAAAATTGGTTTTTTGTTACAAATATAATTATATTATTTGTTTTCTCACATTCACGATTTACAAGATCACTGATAATAACTTCGATACAAATTTAATTTTTTGCGTACTTACTAATAAATTTTGCTTGCTATCATTACGTCTTATTTTTCTCAATTAACCACTAACTTCAGCAAATTTCAGTGGAAAAAAACAAACACCTTAATAACAAAATATCACTTTTTCCTTTTCCTTTTCTCCTACGTTTCATATCTCAGAAAGTAAATCATTGTATAAAATTTTGACAAAAAAATATAAAGTATAATAAATTAGATGAAAGATATACTTTCTTGTCACTAACGTTTTTACTCATCTTTATATAAATGACATGTACACACAAACACTTTTGGAGGTGAGAAAATATATATTTTCTTGTAACAAAAAATTGTATTGTTGTTTCTGTAAAGTGAAATAATAAAACATATCTGTATGTATAATAACTATTTTTATAATAAAATTAACATATTCAATTAATTTATGTCAAGTTTCTTTTTTTTTAACTGCCAACTTTTTAGTCCAAGTCATCGTCACGCTGCTGTTGTTGTTGTTGTTGTTGTTGCTTTTCACATTGCTAGTTCTGCATGTTGTTTCTTGCATTTGCATTCATTACGTCTTCTTCCGCCTATGAGCTTTCAACGGGTGCAACACACTTTTCATCTTGGTTATTACTCACCTCTTCGTTCTACGTCGTAGGCTGAGTGGTTTGCTGTTTATTTGCCGCATTACCAGCTGCGGCCTCTTCGTCCTCTTCGGCTTTTTCAACCGTAGTACTGTTCTTGGTATTTGCTTCATTAGATGTTGTAGGGCTGTTCGCTGTAGACGGTGAGACAGGTTTTGATTCTTTCTTTGGTTTTGGTGGAGGTGGGGGTGGGGGTCGGTTAATTATCGCATGGACACTCTTCGTGATGGACTTTAGCTTTTCGTCTAAGTTGCGTGTGGTGAAATTACCATCTTGGTATTTTGGCATGGTCATTAGTGTATTCACCTCCTTCTGAGCCCATAATATGGCTTCGTCGACACTCATCGCCGCCTTATTCAGCTACTCATCGGTAATGTGAGCAGATTTACCCTTGGCATTTAGTGCACTTTGCCGTAGCGATTCCATCTTGCTTACAAATCCACTCAATGCAAAGTAAACATCATCACGTATTTTGTGTCGGTTGAGTGCTGGATCACCAATCGCACGTAGTGCCTTCACACGTTCCTCATAGGCTTCCAATGAGGCATGCTCGCCATCCTCGTAGAGCCACTGCTCATCCTGATCACACTGCTGCGTAAAGGACTGCTGCTGTGTTGGTGTCACGTACTAGGCCAAATCTCCACCTTCCGCAATACGTGGACGGTAATTCAGGATGTAACTTTCCAGTTCATTCTTCTTCTACCGGGTTCGAATAATCTGTACATCACGCTGGTGCATTTCGGCTTCGTGCTTGCGAAAGCGCAAAACACACTCGCTCGGGTGACCAATCACATCAAGGTTTGGTGTCACTGGGACATCAGTCTGGTGTGAGATGGTTTTCTTCTTCATCACTTTCGGCACCTCGGCTTACGGGTTGGCAGGATCTTTCTCACCATCCACCTCCTCCTCCACCTACTCCGCCGAAATCACCCATGCCATGTCCACATACAACAAACCATCGTGACGAATGTTAATACGTAAACGTACCTAACGAGGCTCACCTTTCACACTTGATGCGGAAGGTGCGGTCACTTACCACTCACCAATAATATACTGCGATGGTGAGACCATTTCCTTAACGTGGCTGTTTTAGGCATCATAAAAGGCGTAAAACTTGAATGGGGCAGTACGTGAAATTGTCACATCTAACAATTTTGGGTAACGATCATGTGCACCGAGCAATGTTATAGCTTTGTTGATGTCCGGTAGGAACGAAATAGAACATGGCACTTTGGCCTTCTCAATGTAATAACCGAGCATAATTGGATACGAGGCTAACTAGGCCACTTTAAACTCACGCACCTGAAACTTGGGAGAGAGCATGGCGGCCGAAATAGCCGCCCCACGTGCGGTGGTCTATGAGGCGTTTAATGTGAAACTCGGTGGTTTGCCTAACATCTATTCCACCATCTTCTTCACTATTGGAATACGACACCCACCACCGATCATCTCAATGGAGTGGAAATTGGCCACCTCTTCATTGCACTCTTGCATTCCACGCTCTACCACGGTCTTAATACGGCTAACCACGTGGGCAATGACCTACTCAAAGGTCGATCGCTCAAACGACGGGATGTTGACATCAATGTCCATGAGATTCTACACGTTGAGTGGGGCCTTTTGGTTGGCCGAAAGTAAATACTTGAGCCGCTCACACGCCTGCAACAAACGCAATCGTGCCCGCTTGTTCTCCATCACGTTGACCTTGTACTTGGTCTGTACCTCACTGACCATGTGTTCAAACAAGGCGTAATCCATGTCACGTGTACCGGTGTTTCGATCATACGCACGGCCCACAATCTTACAATTACCCTTTCAGAACTTGGCGATGGTGAAATCGGTCGTACCATAGCCAATGTCTAAGATACCCACCATCTGGGCCTACTCCTCACTTTCTTTGAGTGAGGTGCCTCTGAAAATGCCATAATCCACTGCCGCCGCGGTGGTTTCGTTGACGAGTGACATACAGTGCAGACCAGCCACCTCAGACGCCTGGTACATGAGTCGACGCTGCTATGCGGTGTAGAAGCTCGGCACCGTAATCACACAGTCCTTGACATCAGCAGGAAAACGCGCATCCACGGTGGCCGCCTCATTGACGTAGGAGCGTAATTTTTGCAGCATCATCGCCAACACCTGCTCTGGGTAAAAATAGTGTGGTCCATTGCAGTAGTTCACCGAGAACATGAGACGACCACAATCATCGCCTTTCACGGCACAGGTCAAGAAGCGTTTCTCGATTTACAAGTTAGGGTCATCCATTCGCATTCCGATAAACCGCTTGAGCAGGAAAATGGTATTCTGTGCGTTACGTACATACCGGTCAAGGCCTTGTTCACCAATAAACCGCTCATCATCGAGAAATGACACAATTGTGGTGGTTTCACGTTTGCTGACCTCATTTGTGACAATGTCGACACCACCGTAGCGGGTGATTGCCACGGTGGAGTTTAAATTACCGAAGTCTACACCAAAAACGGACATCACGTACACTGCTGCTTTTTGTATATATGTGTTTGTTTTTGTGTGTGTTTTGTATAATTATTATCAATATGTGCAATAATTCACGCACAATATTTCCGGTTGGATTGCAAAAGCACCTGTAATCGTAAAAAAAAATAATAAAAGAAAAAATTAGATGAGGCTGTATAATTTTTATATATATAAAGAGTTTTTGCCAACTTACAATAGTCTGTGATCAAACAAACAAACAAGCCAACAGAAAAGGATTTATGATATCTATTAACTAATTGCTTAGTGTGATGCTACTGTTATTGCTAATATTTTTATTAGTGTGTATTAATGTTATAATAAGTTATTAGTTTATGTTTAATCGTTAATGCTTATCGTGTAGTGTTGATTGCTTATGACCTTTTGTTTAGTTAGAGTAATAACAATAAAGGGAAAAAAAAACAGAGAAAAAAAGATGATGTAAAATGTTTGCATGCCTACATGTTGCAAAATTAACTCATATTGTTAAGTGATAGCAGTATTTTGAAAAAAAATACTTATTATCACTACTTGAAACAACTTAACATGTTTTTAGTTGTTAAAAAAAAAGGCAAAAAAGATTTGCTTTACAGTTAACACGCACAATATAAATAAAAATGAATAGAAGTAGTGTATATTGCTCTAACATTCTAAAATTTCTGTGTGTTAGTGGAAGTTATTTAGAAATAATCTAATCACGTTTACTGTGAAGGTAAAGAAAAAAAAAAACGATATACACTGCAAAAGAAAAAAAAAAGGTAAATGTACATTATTATCAGTCTATCAAAAATTATTCTTATCAGCTGATTAGCCTGTTTACGATCATTACACACGTTTTTTGAGAGGAGAGAAATGAACGGCTTTTACATTACTATTTACAATAGGACTGCTAGTATGGTGACTTGCACTAGCGTCATTGCCTAATGCAAATGATGTTTTTTGTCCAGTTGGACGAGTATTGGCAAACACTCCCTTGATCTCACTTCGTTCACGGTCTGCTGTATCTGTTTTGTGCACTTTGGCTGATTGTCGTTGCTTAGCACTCATCACCTGCCCACCCAATCGCTGCACCACCGCACCGGCCTAGTGAATAATACGATCAAAGTCTGCGTTATTACTCTGTACATGTTTATTCTACTCAATCAGTTTGTCTAAACGAGAGGCAAGAGCATCACGCTATGCACGAAGTGCACTTACTTCATCTTTGGCCATACGAGCCTCACGTTTGGCTTCATTAACCAACGTATGAAGTTGAGGCAATTATTTTAGTTTGTCCTGCAATTCCATTAACTATTTGGCAATTTGCTACGAATTAATTTGTCGGTGATGCATTGCCTATAATTTCTCATGGAGCATGTTATTTTCATTTAGTGTCATTTGATACTGCTCATGTAATCGCAAGTTTTACTTCATCAGCTGCTCCTTGTCGTTGGTGTTGCGCTCATGTGATATTACTTCCTTTTACAGCTGCTCATTTCGTGTTCGAAGTGTCGCAAGCTCATCCTGCAAGTTAGCTCGAGTAGCTTCTGCCGTTTGCAGTGCACGTTGCAACTCCACCACACGTTCATCTCTTTCACTGCATTGTCCGTTCAAACTGGTTTGCAGCATCTCATACTGTCCTTGAACGATTTACAGCTGTGCGGTCAGTTCCATTAGCCTGGAATCACTTTCACTACGCTGCGCCTTTACACTTGTTAATTCACCTTAGATTGTACGCAGCTCATTATGTGCCTTAACAAGGGATTATTGTTGTTTGCTATTCTACTCGCGTAGTAATCTCAAGTCTGTCTATAAGCTAGCATTACCTGCTCGTAAAGCAGCCAGTTCACTGCACATTTACTGTTGAGTTCGTGTAGCATAACGAGTACGTGTGGCGCACTACTCTACTTAATGTTGTCACTACGCTAGTTGCGTTTACAAGAGTTACCTAAGTTTGGTCAAGGCCTGCAGCTGAATTTGTGTAGTGCTGGATAATGCCTCACTCGTAGATATCTCATACACATGCATCTCATGTTTGGCAGCCTCCAACTCTTTATGTAATATCTCATGCAAATGTGTTCTTTCTTATACATTACCGCGCAACTGAGTTAATTCACGTTATGCCTAATTCTTCTCATGCGTGAGTGTTTGTATTTGCTGCTCATACTCTCGCTGTATAGAGGTGTTGTTGCTGTTTAGACGAGCTATTGCCACATCACTGCTATGGCGTTCTTCTGTTAATGTAATTTGTACTTGCGCTAGTTCCTACTTGGTATGTAATAATTCGGCTTGTGTGCATTATAAGGAGTGATGCATTTCATCCGTTGCACGTATAGATCTACTCAGTTCTTCTGTCATCTTGCCTAACTTGTCTTGTAATTCATCATTGGTACAGAGTAGACTTTGCATCTCTGACTCATGCTCACGAGCTAGTGTGGTCTGTGCTGAGACTAACTGCTGAGCTTTGTTTAACTTGTCTGTCAAGCCTTACACTTTCTGCTGCAAAAGTTTATGCTACTGTGCCGAAAACGCACCTCTGCGTTTATTCTTACTTTTTTTTCTTATTCTTTCAACTTTATTATCGCTACCACAATAATTATTACATTGTTACTATTATAGTCTGTCTAAGTCATCACCGTCACCGTTGTCATCCTGTGAAAATTGCAGTTCATTCACGGCACACTTCAATTCGTGATGAAGTTATTTGTTCTCGTTCATGATAGACAGTATAAATTCACTTGTAGCTCGGTCAAGTTGGCTGAGCTGGTGTAGTTGATCCTGAAAGTGCTGCAACGTCCGTTCACCTCGCTGTAGACGTGTGGTGAGTTCATTAGACGCTGACATAACCGCACTTCGGGTGACAAAGTATTAGGTTTACTCTTGTGTAACTTGAGTTAACACGTTTTTAATAACTTGTTCATAGTGGGAAGTAGTAGATTGAATGTTTTATAATAATTAATGCTCTCTGTGTTACACCTACTAGGTAGGGATATACTTACGACGATCATGCATTATTCGCTGAACAGCCGTCTCATCTAAACCTTTTGCTGCTTCTGCCCTAACTAACAAGTTGCTAACTCGTTCATTCTATTTTTGCTGAAGACGAAGCTCCGATTGCAAGCGATCATTCTCATCACGAATACGACACAATTATTGACGCTATCTTGACAGTAAATTATCTACGTTGTGTAATTATGCCATGCAGGATGACAACTTATCACTCATGACTTGATATTTGTGTTACAAGGATTAATTTGCAATTTTAAGTTCATTGTGATTTTGCGTAATATGAGACAGTTGTTGACTTTGCTCATCTATCTATGTAGTCAGTCGACGATTATACCGCTCTAACTGTTAAAGTTGTTGCTGGAGTAAATTTCGCTGAAATTACGCCCCAATAGCAGCGGACAAGTTATCGCTACACATAACATTTCTGTTATTACTAGTTGATATAATGTTACGTGGACATTAATTACTTGAACGATCCGTATTTACATTTTACTTTACATCTCTCTACCCACTAGATGCTATATTATTTACAATATTATTATTATTATTGTTATTAGTATTATTATTACAACTGCTAATACTATTAATTTTTTTGTTTGCTGATATAAATTGTTACTACGGGGCTGATTAGGTCAAAGTCATTGCACTTTTTCTAATACTGCGACCTGAGTGCAAATGGCCGAGGCGAAGTTGAGGACGAGTAGAAATGCCACTCATACTTGCACACGTGCTTTCCATTTTATGTGTTGATCTTTATGACCTGTTACTAAAACCACCACTACCACAACCAGTAATATTAGTATTACTGCTATAAATAACGTTTCTATTCTTGCTGGTGCAATTATTTGGTGTCAAGTAGTCTGATCGATCTTACAGAGGCATGACTAACTCAGGGTTTGTGGTAGAGTCGATTGATGTGCGTAATGTTGACATTTTGTAGTTTCCGTCTTCACACACACGTAGAAAAGGGAAACTAATAATAATTGTTAGAAGTAAATAATAATAACTTCAATGTATTGTAGAGGACAATATCGCTGAGAGATTAACGAACGTAGCTTATGCGATTATAAATCTTTAAGAAAACTATGTTTTACCAAATTTTTTGGTGTTACAATAAAGAGAAATACTGTAAACTTTAATTAAAAAATAATGTATTATTTTTGTTTATCGGTACTTTTCAATATTTTATCTGTAACAATTATGTAAGTATATTAACGTAAATAAGTCAAAATAGAGAGGGCAAAAAAAAGAAAAAAAACGTTATGTACTATTTGATAAAGAGATTATGTTGATCAAATTTACACAACCAATACACATTTGTTAATCTCTTACAAACACTGCAAATTATGTATGTCAACAATGAGTATCAATTATTTTATTATTTTACAATTCATATTTTGATGTTGAAATCACCAATAGTTGAAAAAAATATAAAAATTATCTCGCTCATGCGTTAGTTTGATGTGCATAACATTTACAATTATCCTTTTTTATTTGTTGCAATTACTTGTAATTCGATGTAGATCGTCACGCTGTATTGAACCTAGTACAAGCGCTTCAGTCGAATTCTTGGGTAATAACAAGATTGTGCCGATTGATGACATGTCATGCAGCACGTCTTTTGCCTTGTCTGTTTCCATGATTGTAAACACGTAAGATGTACTTACATGCTTTTTTTATTTAATGATGACATTATTAATATTACTAGAAGTAATATCTTTACACACTTTTTTGCACTTGAACATAACATTTGACGATGTATGTAATTACACTGGTACTGTATTTACACTTATATCTTACAAAATTGCTCTATTTTATTTATTTTATGATGCCTATTATAGGGGAATAGAGCTTTACTACTTCCTAGAAGTATGCGAATTACAACAACTATTGTCATCCGTTGTAGAGGAAGACTTTCCTTAAACTTTTATTAACTTTGCCTTCTTGGGTGCACGCTTAAAATTTGTATTTAGGCTATGGTCGATCAACAAGCGATGAGCGAATCTGCACAATTCACCATTAGTACACATTCCACTCACATCGTAATCAACACAGCTATGTAAAGGGCACAAAGTTTCTGTTCAGGACAACGACCCATTTGTCCATAAAAGTAATTATGACGGAAGTTCATGTAATTTATCTTCGTGCTCCATCTCACATACCTTCACACTATTGCCAATAGGCAAACGTGGGTAAATGCAGAGTTATGGACTACGTCAAATGTAGTTAACATGAATAGAGTGTCGAACCAGTTTACTGTAATCGCAATCTGCGTGAACAAACTTGCAACTTGAACCCATCTGACATCCAAACTGAAGTGAATTTGTTGCAGAAAGTGCATTATTGACATTATTCATACTATTATGGCCTTCATTTAGCGTGGTGAGACCATTGTAATGAATGCTGTTGTTGGAGCTAGTAGTGTCATTGCTGACATGTAGCATGTTAGGTGCACGATAGTTACGGCATAACACCAATCGTGTAATGTTTAATCGTGCTGGTGGCAAATGGCGAATTGCAGCTACGGGCACTTCAAACATGTAACGAAATTATGGATCATAAACGTGGGCAAAAGGTTTGTCGTTGAAGTATTTACTAATTCTCTTTTGCAAATCTTCATCCACTGATGTAACAAGATAATTATTGATCTTTTTATTATTAATAGGTGTATTCTTAGTGTTTTCTACTTTTTATTTAATATCTTTTTTTTTCCTGCGTAATTTGTTTCTGCTTTTCTCAAAGTTGTTTTCATTTTTATTACAGCTGTTGATAGAGTTGCTTCGATCAATATTATTAATACGGTTACTGTCAAGGCAATCACATCCCGTTAATTCCACAGCATTTTTTATTTATTTCTCATTACTGTGCTAAAGTTTATGTGACCGCGAAATATCACTTATATACGTCTTCTACACTTTACCTTAGCACGAGTGTAATTAGTTGAATTATCTCAAGTGTTGTGCATTATTGCTAGCAGTGCTCGCACCGCAAAAATCTTATGCAGTATTGCTATTGCAAATAATATTGATATCTATGTTCTTATTCACTGGTTGGCACTATTATTATAAGGGATGTAACAAAACAGTTGGCGCCGGCACACTCACTATAGCAGGTGATGGTGGCATAATTTCGAAATAACGAGGTTACAGAGTAGAGAACTTTGCACAGTGTACTTATGATTATCCGCCTTTTTACTGTATTTACTCCTACCACTCTTAACAAAAATAATTACTATCGTCAAGTGTACGTAACTCATTCAATTTCTACGACTGCTGTCGACATAATAAATGTTAATGTGAAAATTTTTTCTCCACATGATAATCTAAAATAGCAGATAACCCTTCAATCACGAAATTAGACTGATTATGAACTTATGAAATACGTTCTGTCTTCACACTTTCTTTTATACCTTCTGAGCTTTCGCTCGTTTATGATGTATCAAGTTATTAGTACTACCATTCACCAAGTTGCAGCAGTGCGTATTGCTCATTGAGCACCTCATTAATATTGTCATAATAGGGTGAAAATGCAAATAGAGAATCGTCCTCTGCTAGCTAAACTTAACTTTAATTATTTTACATATCCTGATGCAGTCAATAATCTACTTTTTTCAATGATACTATGTGTTATTATGATCAAACTTTTGTCCTCTTTGACTATAAAAATGTTAATAGCAAATAGAAATATAATAACTTTCAAAAGAATATAAAATAAAAATATAATATTTGTATTTTGTAGCTACTGTTAGCTGTTGTTGTTGAAATAAATTGTAAAAATAAAGTAAAATGTATACAAATAACAAGTGGAAGGAAAAAAAAAGTTGAATTTTTTACATTTATGTATTAACAAAAAATTAGTAAATTAATCATTTGTTGAAAGGTGTATCAATATATTATTTTTTTCTGCCATCACACTGTTTATTTTGGATTTGTATTTACGAATAATTACTTTACCGTTTTACACAAAGAAATGATCATGAGATCAATTTAAAAAGAAATAAAAGTAGTAAAAGAGTAAACACTTACTCACATCAAAATAAAAAGTTTTTGAGTTTTTTTTTAAAATAAAAAAAATAATAGTAAAATACAAATTTAGCTTTGTTCGTTTCAGTAAATTGTAACGAAGACGAAAAAGGTAAATAGAGGATGTCAAGGTGTTTATTTAAACACACAACAACAATATTAACAATATTTCTAATTGTGTAAATGCTATCCTCACCGATCTTGTGAATTATTTATTCACATAATCAAAACTTGAAGTTTGTTGCGTAGTTGTAGAACCGTTCAAAAAATATTCTAGGAGGAAAAAATATTAAGAATAGATTGTCGGAAAAAAAAGACTCCATATCACAAATGAATAAGTAATTAAATAAAAGAACATATAAATATAAATATAATATTAAATAAAATGGGTACCTAATGTAAAAGAAATTCATTAGATTATGAAGTAGATTAATTTAAAGTGAATAAAAAGAACAAGAGCAAGGGTAAGAGATGAGAAAATAAAAACTAGATATGCTAAGATAATATTAATAATATCGCATTGAGCGTTGCAAAGACATAATAAATTGCAACATAATAGAAAATCAATATTTTAGTAATACTACTGACTATTAGCAAAAACTAATGTCGCATTCGACGATTTTGCAAAAACTTTTTACAATGAAAAAAGAGGATAAAGATTGGAGATCTTGAATTTAACAAACAAAAAAAATTTTTTGCTAAGTTACAGTTTGCATTTTTGCTATAGTAAAAAGTATAGATAAACATATATATAATATAATTTACATCATTCTGCAAAAAAAGAGTAAATGAGCATTGTCTTTATTATCAAAATATACTGAACAATGAAAAGGCGAAATTTATAATTAAAGATTATAATGAATATATATTTTTTAAATAGTAATGCTTCACTAATTATCCACTGACATCCGCATTTCATATAACATTATGAGACAAAACATTAAATATTATGAGTATAGTGCAAACTAAACTTGACTATTCATTACAATAAAAAAAATATATTATAAAAGTAATTGAGAAAAAAAAAGTGTAAAAAGTAGAAATGTGAAATCAATAAATATTGTAAATACAAGCAAATAACTACCGGCAAAGCCTCTCATTTTACTCATTATCTTCACCATTCAATAAAAAAAACGGAAACAAGTTTTTATGTAAAACACAAAATTCTGTGGAAAAAAAAAACTAAAATAGAAATATAGTAAACAAGTAAACACTACCTAATCAACTTTTACTAATACTTCACATCCTTTCTCTGTTGTAAAATTGTACTATCAAATACTCAAATTGCACACATCTCGTTTTGTTTGCGAAAAAACACACGCTCTTTCGTCATAAAGAAATGAAGAGGAAAAGATATATATACATTATTATCGTATACGCTCTTTCTCATTAAAACAAAATGTTAAATGGCAATTTATCACCCCCTAACGGTTTATCTGACAAAAGCGAAAATTATATTTAAAATATCAAAAAGAGGGGTTTTCCATAAAGAATAAGTGCATTTCAGCGTTCGACTAACCTAGCTCGCACAGTAATTTTTTCTAATAAAATGATTTTTTAATAGTATATTCCATATTTTCTATTTTGATTATTAAAACGGCTCTTTTAATTTCAGAAGAAAGAGATAACTCAAAAAATAAAACTAAAAATGTTATATATTACTAATTATTTTAATTAATTGTATACGTAATAAAGTATATGTTCAACAAATAAGATATGTGATAAGCATAGTAAATAACAACAAGGCACGCACCCACCCACACACACACACACACACACACACACATATTAAAAATAACAACAATAAAAAGAAAGGTAATAAGTTGTAATAGATAAAATTAATACACTCAAATAAAATATTTCTAAATAAAAGCATAAAATATTGAAAGTTGTCAATTGATTTTTACCTTAGGTCGTAGAAAATTTTCTCGAATTCTGAAAAAATTTACAACATTTCACGCTTTATTAACACATAAGGGAAAGCGCAGTAAAAATGATTATTATTTTTTCTTGCAGGGTTAAGTTGCTATTACTTTATTTTTAGAAGTAATAAGAGGGGAAGATGTTATTGAAGAACAACACTTATCTACTCACACTCACCTGAGTAGAAACAAAAAAAAATTATTTTATAAAAAATTAAGAAAGGATTCACTATGTAACATTTATACCAAATTTGTGGTACAAAATAGTTTTAAAAAAAAACGTGCTGATGTAAATTTTTTCAGAAATCGCTGCTTTTTTTATAATATGTATTAGTATGCTATCTTCTATATTTTCTATATCAAAGTATTGCTGTATTACTCATATTACTTTTGTCAGTGTTTTTTTATTTGCATGCTGCAGTAATGTTAGTAATGTAAACTACTGGGTTTTTTTTTGTCACTTTTTTGTGCGTGTAAAAAAACCTTATTAATGTATATTTATTATTGTGAATGATTAATGATACAAAAAAAATATAATATTGTAATTATTTTTTAAAAACAATATTCTACTTAATAATACATCACTGATAAAATTTTTTTATGTATTTATTTTGTCTAAGAAAGCAAAAAAATAAAGTGAAAAGTTTTATACTTTCAGTTAGCATGTTTCTTACAAGGTGTCTAAGTGTACACTTACTCGACGAGCACGACTTTTGCGCATTAGTTTTGAGCCGACGTCACTTGTACTGTTCAAACTTTTGCTGAACCTACTATTGTTACTTGTGTTTGCTTTCTTTGAAAAAGTAACGTCTTGCGCAAGTTGCTCGTTTTTACACTTGTTGTCAACGCCCTATTGAAATGGCAAAGAGGTATAGCTGCTAACACTTAAAGAGAACATTGGCAACAAAGTACCCACAGGCTATTTATTCATTACATTCGCATCACTCAATGATTTGTACATTGTATTTGTTAAGCTGTTGTTGCCAGTCACGATGCTTGAAACGTGTGCTCTATTGTTCAAATTATATATGTTACTGTCTTTATATTTTTTATAATGATAATTGTTACTATAACAATAGTTACAACCAAAGTTAGTGTTGATGTTATTCGTAGCAATATGGCTAATTTTATTGTTAGTTACATCACTACAGTAATTGTGGCACGTACACTATTTATCCGTACTTCCATTCGTTCCAAGGCATACACTGCTGAAGTTGCCATGAATGGAGTCACTTGAGAAGTTATGAAAGTTAGTCCCGCTTGCACTCACATTATACTCAAATGAATCTAATATTACTTATGAGCTGACATAATTCATCTCATGGTGCTACTGCTCAAAGTAATCTGATGTTTGATTGCTTTGTGCTTGCATGTTCACATGAGGTTACGGACTATCATATTCAGCACCAGAGCGAAACTAACTTACATTATTGTTACAATTATCATTTTTAGTAATAACGTCAATATTATTATTATTATTGTTATTATTATTATTATTATTTTGTTTACAATTATTATTGTCATTGTTGTGGTGGTGGTGAGTGTGCTGGGTGCATGTAAAATTTTTTTGATTATCGTTTGCTTACTTGTTGCACATGTCACAGCACTATTCATTCATTTGCAAGACGTTTGATAATTGTTTTGCATAGTCAACCGCAGTGTTTAATTACTTGTTATTTACAAATTATGTTTGATTGATGTGCGTGTGTGGCTTACACACAAGATGCGGTGATGATGATGGAATAGGCAACGAAGCCTAACTCTCTTCTGTGAGTGGGTCAATAAACACAGGTAGAGAACAGCTATTATTACTTTTGTTAGTATTCGGAGTTAAAATGTGATCCGAATAGTCACGTAGCTCAACTGAGGTTGACGCACTATCTGCGCGAAGATAAATCGGTGAGGTGTTTGTTAAATCATCATAAGGCATTTATTGCTTTTGTTGATGTTATAATTATTGTAATTGATGTTATTGCCTCTGATTTTCATGTAGAGATGGCGCACATTGTAAATTATTCTTATTAAGATTCTATTATAAAGCACATTGAGTCATGATTGTTTTTTGACTGTATGTATTTATGTTTTCATTGTTATTTTGCGGACACTGAGCAATCTATGATAAAGGAACGGAATTATTAACTAGAATATGACTGAAGACAGTACCATTACAATTACCTTATATTTTATTTATTTCATAATTATTGTTGTCGTAACCATTAGTGTTACTGTGCAAAATATTACCTGTCGTATGAGTTATGTTATTAAAATAATTATTTTTATTAACAGGCTGTGTAGATTGAAGGTTTGAAAGCTGCATGACATTGGATAATGTGTTATCATTTACCCGTGAAATTGACGTAGGATGTGCGAAAAGTTGATTGGCAGCCACTAAGTTTGTTGAAGTATTTTACTGAATATGCATAGTCGACAATGTTTGATGTGACGACGGCGAATGCGACGAAGCGCCAAACACGCGAGATGGAGCACGTTTAAAGTTAGATGAAATACGAGGATCGACATACACAGTGTGTACATACGGACAGTCATGGCCTGATTGGCAAAACCGATTTGAGCAATAATGCGGGCAGTATCAAATAACCGTACTCTCCACATTTCTGCACATTGAGTTACACTAGGTGGAAGATAGCGTATTGGTTTGTGTTGAGTGTGATTGATTTGAGTTAATTTACTTTATACTACTTAGCTGATTTACAGGTGCAGTATTTTGTGTTTATAATGATACGTTATATTCACGTTAATCTTTCTCATTGCATGTGACATACTTACGCACAGCCGCAGTAATAAGAATGTAATCACTAGGTAGTCGTTAAACTAATTAATTAGGGCCAGGAACATGTACATCCACCAAAAAGCCACTAGGCAAACGTGGGTAAATGCAGAGTTATGGACTACGTCAAATGTAGTTAACATGAATAGAGTGTCGAACCAGTTTACTGTAATCGCAATCTGCGTGAACAAACTTGCAACTTGAACCCATCTGACATCCAAACTGAAGTGAATTTGTTGCAGAAAGTGCATTATTGACATTATTCATACTATTATGGCCTTCATTTAGCGTGGTGAGACCATTGTAATGAATGCTGTTGTTGGAGCTAGTAGTGTCATTACTGACATGTAGCATGTTAGGTGCACGATAGTTACGGCATAACACCAATCGTGTAATGTTTAATCGTGCTGGTGGCAAATGGCGAATTGCAGCTACGGGCACTTCAAACATGTAACGAAATTATGGATCATAAACGTGTACGAAAGGAAGTGGCACTGAATTTGGCACATTGGGAAATTTTGATTGCTGCTTTTGTTGCTGTTGTATTTGTGTCTGTTGTTCGTCTTGTAATTGTGACAATTGTCCTAATCAGCGTGTGAGTAGCTGCTGTTGTGCTTAACAGGTTTGATTTTGCGGCTGTATAGTGCAGAAGTTATTTGCTGTTAAGAAAACAGGTGGCTGTGCTAACTGAACATTGTGTACTGCTGACTGACCAAGTCGGCTAGAAGGTAAAATGGGTTGAAGGTGGTATGTAGGTTGAATTATATTTGTGTTTTATACTAGAATAGGCTGATTGCGCAAAATGTTTGTTTGTAATGGCATTGTGGTAGAAATACACGTTTGTTGAGATAAACATTGTCGAGAAGGTTATTGCTGCATCGGCACAGTCCATTGCTGTGGCACTTGTCGTGATGGTATTTACTTTTACACGACTATATGCGACATTTGAGGAACTACAATAACATGCTGCTTCTGATTTAATTGCTACAAGAATGTTTGCATTAGAATATAATTTAGCCAAAAGGAAATATTTATTTTTATAGTATATGTGAATATGTAATCTCAAAAACTACAGCAGTCACGTAATTGAACAGTAATCTTTGTTAATAAAGGTTTGTTTTTTTTATTAATATTGTATATATTAGACAAATAGGATTAAAGCTATTTTACAGCTAGTTTTTTTACTAAGGACAGGAATGAGTAGAAACAACTATTTGTTAATTTTATAATAAAAAAATAATTATAAACAAACTTGAATCAATCGATTCCTATTGCTTAATATATTCGACGACAATACTTGAAAAATTTATAACAATAAAAATTATTTTTTCTTCTAATATAAAAGTATATAATTATGTTGAGATGAAAAGTTAAATAAAAATTTTTTATAAAAAAATTATTTTTACTTTAGTGAATATATTAAGTATATGAGTATCAACGTTTATTAATTTATTTTTTTTTTATCTTTAATAAAAATATTTACTACCTACAGTATAATCTTCGTAAGAAAAACTTCAAGCTAGCAACAAATACCTAAGTTAAAAAATAAACAATATAAAACTATTTTTTCAATGTGTAAATAACTTTTTATTAAATATCGTATTTAGATTTAATGAAAAAAAAGTAAATAAATAAATTTCAACTATATATAGTAAAGAGTTTAGAAAATTATAATCTCATCAAAACAATCGTTTATACATTCATTAAAGGAAAGCTTTAAATTTTTTGTCACGATATAAAAATTAAAGGTCAGCAGCAGTTGGTGATATGTGAAAAGAAACATTATCAAAAAGAAAAGATTAATTAATATTATTAATAGGAAAATTTTAGTGAAGCATTAAATTTAAGCAGCAGGGTAAAATAGTTGCGAGCATAAAACAAATGCAAATAAGCATGTCCAATACAAAAAATTTTATACAGAAAAATATTTTCAGCGTAATGAATTGTTATGCGCGATCAACAAATAAAAAACAAGTTTATGGATTACACTAATTTATTTATTTTTTTTTACATTATACAGAGTCAAGGTAACAAAAAGCAGTTATAAGTTAAAGCGAACAATAAATGTAAAAAAGATAATATTAATAAACGATATTTAGAAAACTTCACTTCAAAAAAAAAAAAAAATAATAATAATAACGAATTGTTATAGTAGCACTATTATTATTCACGTTAACCTCAAGAAATGCAAGTTTTAGCATCATATGGATTGTGGTAATACATATCAGACGACTTTATCAAATGATTTTAGTTTATACTTTACACATTTTTACTTACTTATGCGTGTGTATTATCTATTGCATTGGGCAAACTAGTATTACTTTACACACATACATTATTGTCATCATCATGTGGCAACGACAGCTATGAAGCTCGGTTCACTATCTACAGTGTCGTTTAGGATATGTATGGTGGTTATGGCCAGGACAGCTATGATGTTATGGCAGGCTACTATGGCGTACTAAATGGCATCATCACATTACCATCTGCCGGATAAACATTACCATGTACATTCATTGTGTTAAAAACTTGATTATCTTGTGTGTACACGTTTACAGTTGATGAAGAAATGTTATTGTTAAATTGCATCATAGTATGTCCTGCCATTCAATCGTACACATTACACGGTTGACACAATTAGTAGTTATTATAATAAATATTATTATTATTATTAGTAGTAGCAGTATTGAAGTTAAAATCATTAATCACATGAAGTGTATTTGTATATAGTGACGGTTGTGCTAATGAAGCTGCAGTAGTCACTTGTCCAAACCTAGGAGGAGCACGTTTGTACAGTTGTCTTACAGTGCTATCAACGTACACCGCGTGTATAAACTTACAGTCACTGCCTAAATCACATTGTCTACGAAGATAGTAGTGAGCACAATGTGACAGCGGTGCGCCTGACATGTAGTTTATACTACCTATGGTCACTAATACCATTTACGATGGTATTACTTCACATGGCAGACGTTGATTGGGTGCGTACACTAACAAGTGTCCTCCGGAAGGTAAGCGAGGGTAAATACATGTCTACCATCTCGGCCAAATGTAGTTGACATGAACCGAATGCGATTCGAGAAGTTAGTAATCACAATCGGCGTGTACAAACTTACAGCGCTCACCACAACGACAGCTGTCACGATCGTATGGCTTGTAATGCGTACAACGCACCAATCGTGTAATTTGCAATTCGGGTGGAGGCAAATGTGGAAGATAGCACTGAGGCACCTCATACACACGAGTAAATTAGTGGTTATACACACTGACAAAGCCACTACCAGTAGACAGCTGCTGATTTGTGAAATTACTATAGTTAGACATTAGATATACACTTTTTTTTTATAAACTATAATAAAATTATAATCAAAGTAAAAATAGTACAGTATATAAAAACAGAATTTTGGTGCAGAGTGTGTGTATTAGTGACTATTTTTAATACAAGCAAGAATTGATGACAAGAAGATGACGACTTGTTAAATATATTTTTCTAGAAAAAAATAATTACTAACTATTTGACAAATAATAATTGAGAAAATTTAGACAAATGCTAATTATTAGCCAAACAATTTTTACGTAATCTCATCTTCATGTATACGTTATGATATAATAACGCAACATTTTTTAAAAAATTTGTGACAGATATATATTTTTTATCACAAACATACATTGATAATTGTTAACAGGTAATTAGTTTTCATTTTACGTTGTTGGTGCAAGTTGTCTCTACAAATTTAATATTTTGGAAATATTATTATCACTCTTAATTGGAATTGCACAGGTAAAGCAAAATTATAATTATACAGCGTTATAGCACATATTGACTAAATTGTAAACGCGAAGGTGTGTCACAATTTAATCAAAGTGAAACACACACTAATATTTTAATAACTACAAAACCTTAAAATTTATTTGTGTCACACACATTAGTGGAAAAGATGCAAATAATAAAGAAAAATTCACACATAGTGTTTATTAGTTTTCTAATACATGAACGGAAAATAAATCGTATATACTGTATGCAAAAAAAATAATTATAATATATCAATTTAGTTAGTATTTACTCTTTTTTTTTATGTACACGTATGGTTATCAGTTTATCCTTCTAAGATGTAATTTTAACAAATTTTATAAATATTTAGTAATTTTTTTTTTTGATCTTTAAGTGCAAATACAGCTTCCTATTTTGTGAGCAGCAGTAAAATATTTTGATTTTTGACTACTATTTGTGTAAATGTGCTTTTACAATTTATTTGCTTGACAAAAAGTTTTGTTACTTTACTCACGTCTTCACACTGTAATTTTTTATTATGGGTTATCATATTAATAATAAATAATAATTATGGTAAAAGTGAGTTTAGTAAAATTCTGTTTTTGTCCACTTTTAATAAAAAGATGTAATAAAATTATTCTCAATAATGTTTTTCGACACCAAATTGCATTTTTTTCACTCAAAAAGTTATAAATTGAGTGGAAGTTAGCAAACTTGAATTCAAAATCGTAAAATGCTTTTTGGTTTTCACTTATACTATTAAGTAAAATGCAGAAATTTTTTTAAAAAATTAAACTGATAAAATTAAAATAATTTACAATATATTTTTTGTTTTACTTATTATCAGTGTCACTGTCGCTCTCACCTGTATTTACATACACATCATTATTCCGTAATGCATCATCAATAATATCATAAATTTCGTCTGACGCAGGTACAAATGGCTAATCATCAAGATCACCATAAAACGATCAATCGATTTGACCCATACTTGATGCTGTCTAGAAATGTTGTGAAATTGGTGTCAGTCACTCAATCTCATCATTGCCAGCCGACAACAAACTTGCAATCTTGTCTAGTTGATTGACATCGTTGTACTATCTGTTATTGTTATCCACTTCAAAGTTATTAAATTTTATTCCGTTTTAAGCGCGATCTTTATCGACATTATTTTTATTACTATTACTACTATTACATTCTATTATGTTAATGCTTATTTGATTTTAGTTGGTGTTACTATTAACACTATTACCTTGAACAGCATTCAAGTTGTTACTGTCAACACACCCATTATTGAATTTAGTATAACACTACTTCAGTGTTTTCTGACTTTAATTATCATTTGCTAGTTATTAAATTTTACAATTCTACCACACGTGTGCTTGCGAAGTTAATTCAGCAATTTGCTTATTCTGTGGCACTGCAACATTTGGAATTCGAGACAAATCATTATTTGCACCATGTAAGTAATTAGTTTGCTGTGTTTGTAACGTAAACTGCTGTATAGCGTTGCTCGGTTGATTTGTTTGCGCGTTTACACCTCACGTAGGTTGTGGCATAGATGTGATTGATAAATTGTTAGAATGCACTGGATTCATGACCATCATCAATGGACTATGAGATGGTGTTAGTTATGATGTACTCACCGGTGAGCGTGATGAGGACGGAGTGGATGACATGGGAGCAACATAGAACGTTGATAATGATTGCAGTGGTGGTAGTGGTAATGGTAATGGTGCTGGTTGCACCGGTGAGTGTGTCATAGACGAACAAAGCAGCGGTGAAGTTTGCATGGACGGATGCTGCAGCGATGGGGCTTGTAGATTCTGAACTGAACACGGTGTGTTCGCAGCTGCAAAGTTGCTCAACGATGACGCCGACGAGGCAATGCCATGTGAGGGTGAGGTTAGTGTAACAGGAACAGCTACTGGACCAAACGATGTACATTGTGAGGCATTGAGCAACATCACAGACTGAGGCGACGCTGCGTGCACACATGACGACGAGGTAAATGGAACGGTAAGTGTATGAGACTGCATGGGTAGGCCTTGCGGCGTAACAATTACCGCCGTATTGGCTGCTGCTGCTGCTGCTGATGGTAAATTATTTGGAATAACTACCGTGGGGGGTGTATTGGTGGAAGGTAAGGCTGGTTTGACTAAAATAGGCGCCACCGCGGTTGGGGCTGGGGCTCGTTTAAAGCTTCCTTGCACCGAAGGATCCACGTACACGGTGTGAATAAAGTTACACCGCTCCCCACGATTGCACATTCGGTTAAAGTAGTAGTGTGCACAGTGTGAGAGTGGTGAGCTGTGCTACTTCCAATTCACGCTCCCACGCGTGAGTAAGATTCGCTATGAGGCGATTAATTCACTTGGTGGTCGCTCATTGGGGGCTAGTACGACCAGCTCCTCTCCCGCTGGTAGTCGAGTGTACGTACACTCCTACAAGGACCGTCATGCGTAGTTGACGTGAATACTGTTGCGCGTGGCGTTGCGAGTATCTGCGTGAACAAATTTGCACAAATCCCGCTTGGTGCAACCGTTTGGGTTGTCTATCGAAAAGTTTCTACACAGCACCAGACGTGAAACCCCAAAGGATGGGTGCGGACGGTGAAATATTCGTGAAATACCAATCTTGAGAATGTCTCTAAAGTCTGGATCGTAGACCTCAATAATGGGCTCATGACACACCTTCTACCTAGACGCAGATTATGACCTGGTCAACACAAAACTATTATTATTGCTATCATTGTTTGTTGTAATGTTAGTATTGTTGGTATTATTAGTAATATTTACAATATTATTACCATTGCTATCTGATGTAAAGCTATGTGTGCTAGGGGAGCGTACAAACTGACAGGTAGATTATAACATGGTCGGTGGGTTATTTGATGTGTAAATATAATTATTATTCATTGTCGTCATTGTTGTTGTTGTTGTTTCTGTTCCTGCTAAAGATGAAGAAGAAGAAATAGGATTAGGAATAGCATTGATGTACAAGAACGGCGAAGACGAGGATGGAGAAGTGTCTGCGTTTATTAAGATCATATTTTGTGTGTTTAAGTTTACATCATTACTCATTATTCCATTTGCTGCCATGTTGCTGTCATAATGTGAACAACTAACACTATTATTATTATTATTATTATTGTTTATATTGTTGTTGTTATTGTGGTGGTGGTGTGAAGGAGCAATAAAATCATCAGTGGCAAACCGAGTTGCAAATCGTGGAGACGATGGCGTTGATGAGACGATTCGCGGCCTTTCTCCAACTTGTAGGTCATCGTTGCTTCCTTGACTATACGAACTTACGGAGCGTGGAAGATGATTGCTATTGCAACTGTGAATATTAATCAATGGGTTGGTCGACAATTCACCACGATCATTGTCACTGGAATGTATGTGATTGTTCTGATCATTGACACTAAAGTAAGATTTACTACTCGATCGGTAGTAATTACCATTTTTGTTATTAATATTGTTACTACTACTATTACTACTGTTATTATCACTGGTGTTACTAATACCAGCATAGTTACTACAAAGGCCATTACCAAAATGACTTTGCAGATTTGTCACTTTTTCACCTGTATTGCTGCTTGCACAGATACCTAAATTGCTGTACGGTAATTTGTTTCTTTATTCATTGGCATCGATATTTATATTGTATTTGTATTTTTTGTTATTTAGACCCAATGGTGAGTAGAGCATCGCCATGTTCTGTTACGCTGACATTTACTATTTTTCATTTTATTCGTATGTATGAGCGCTATTACAAATATTATCCGAAGAATTACCATTATCTGAAGGTGAATTATTGATACTGCTAAGATTACTGTTAGTGATGTTAATATTAGTAGTAGTATTGATATTACAACATTGATTCATGTTTACAAGATCGTTTGGCACACGTATTGATTAGTGTAACTACTGCTGTGCATTATCACTTGCGGATTGGCCAAAACGAGCAACAAACTTGGCTGTTGTCGGTGAAATAATAGGTGACGAGAATGTGCTAAATGGTGAAATGTCCGAAGACACAATGGTGTTAACGGAAGACAGAGTAGTATTAGTACTGACACAATTACTATTTAAGTTATTTGTTGTTATTACAGTAAAAGAATTGTTGTTGGTGCTGCTGCTGCCACTGCTGCTGTTGTTATTGTTATTTACATTGTTATTGTTGTTACTGCTACTTGATTTATTATAAACTGCCACTGGAGCACTTCCAAAGTGTGCATTATATAGCATGTGTGATGATGTAAATTGACTCACAGAAGAGCTTTGCAAGTTTTCAGTGCCGCATGAAACATTTGAACTTGGTGAAGCAAATGCTTACTTGGTACATTTCTGAGAGTGCACATTCTTACTACCGGTCTGTTATGTGTTCAGAAATTACGTTCTATCTTGTAATTTACACTACATATTTTACACTTTTTACTTTTCTTGGTTTTAATGTGTCTAGCATGAGTTGTTATTCGAAATTACTGTGAACGATGACGTTGTTGATGGCAAAGGAGGAGTTTGAGAAGGTGAGGAAGTCAAGAAAGACATTGTTAACTATAGAGCACACAACAATATTAGAGCGTAAAAGTAGTTGCTGAATATTAATACTTTCTTTTAGCAAAACTAAACAAATATGTGTAAATGTAATTAAGTTAACAGATATATTGAAGGCAAGAATAAATATATATATATATATATATATGCAGAGCAATCAATATGATAGTGTGTTGTGCACAGTTATCTTAATTATTGCTAAAAAACTGTCTTAATCTCCCAAGTACTACTCTTTTTTCTTTAGACTAATAATGTGTAACTTGATTATTTTATTAAACTTTTAATTACTTTCAAGAGTTTGTGTAGATACAATATTATATAGTAAATATTGAACGCTCTGTGTGTATAGTTGCTTTACAAATATTTTGTTAAAAAAAAAAACAGTCAAAATGTTTTTAAAAAAATAAGGTTAATCGTTTTTAATACCTCTTTCAACTCACACAACAAGAAATAGTATTTAGTAAATATCGTTGTTGTTTTTCTTTTGATTCAATAATTGAAATGTGCGTAATCTTAAAAAGTTTGGTGAATATATATCAATTTAGGTGATGGAAGAAAATAAAAGAAGCAATCAAATTTAATTTAACAATAGCTAAAAGAAAATGGCACAATAGTAAATTTATTAATTGTTAATAAATACAAAAAATATATATCTAATTGTGTACGAAAGGGGGAAAAAATGTAGAAATTAATCTTTTTGAATATAAATGAATATAATGATAAGTGAAAGATTTTCTATTATATCTTAAAAGACGTAAAAGGAAAAAAAAAAGATGTTGTGCAAAATAGTTGCAAAGTTAATTAATTCTACCAAGTTATTGACAAATTATTATCTTTGTGTTTTTGCTCTCTCTATCTCTTGAAAAATAAAAAATGAAACTATATAGTACCAGATTTGTATGCGTAAATTACAAGATAGCAATAAAGAAAGAACAAATTAGAAAAGAAAAATGTAATACTATTAGAATCTAACAGTTCAATGAAGTAATATGTTTAGTTAACAATATAAAAACTTTTCTTTTTACTTCTTCGTACTTAACACAATTTACTGTGTTTAGTTTGTTTAATTAATTTTGATTTATGTACTTATTAGTCAATTCGTTTGATGCTCGTGTTATCTTGTAATACCAAAAAGGGCAAACCTTGTAAGCAAAGGTTGAGAAAAAATATATATTTTTATATGCAAAAGTCAACAATTCTTATTCTTTGCCCTTCTTTCTGACAAAAAACGAAAAGGATATGTAAAGTGTAGTGTTGACAAAATGATTTTTTTTATACTTAGTTGTATTTAGGTAAAATTATTTGTATATTTCTAAATTATTAATATTAAAATTATGTAATAAGAAAAAAATAGTAACTAATTGTTTTCTTTACAATCAAAAGTTGATAAGCAAAAGAAATATTATATGAAGAAACTTGTGCAACAGTGCATAAACGCTGAAAAACGTTTGCACAGCTTTTTTGCTTACATATATACCACAACAGATACGTTAGGGTGCATATTATTTATTTATTATTTTTCTTTCTTATTACATATAATAAGACGTAAACGTTACGTAATTACGGAATGAATAAATACTAGTATATAAAAGAAAAAAGAACATTTGCCACAAAATAAGTAGAACCCTTAACCGGAGAAAGAATAATATATATAGTTTTATATGCAAAATTTTGATTTGTGAATTTATTATAAGATGTAAAAAGATTATTGTGCGGTATACATCATACAAATTATGTCATTCATTATAAAGTGCAAGAATGCATAAGACACAGAAAAGCTATTCGTTGCTCTAGTTTCATTTAGCTTTCTTCTTGTTTGAAGTTACGTTAACCTGTTAGTGTTCAAAATGAGAACATATTAATTTTTAAAACAGTTGCACTATCTTTTCTTTAATCAAATAAATAACTACTACGAAATTTTTTGAGTAAGTGTTTCCTATATAATTTAATAGTTATATAGTTAAATGTATGTATGATGTTCTTCGACATTCGAACGCACTTGACAGATGATATCAAATGAAATGAAGTAAAGTTGTATGAAAGGATGTAAAAAATTTTATAAGCGACAAAAAGTAATTGCAACAACCATTATATGCTATTTGAAAGCAAATAAACGAAAGTATACTTTGGTGTTTGTGTGAAACTTTTTTATAATTTCACACAAAAAAATAGATATATTTGAATACGCGTATAGTTATTTATTTTATTAGTTAATAATGTTTTAGCTTTCAATCTTAATATCCATCGAGCACCGTAGATTTGCCCGAGGATTTATCCTTAGCATCCATCACCTCATCACTCGCGTCACGGATGCGTTTGATTAGTGTGCTTGTCGAAATTCCAATTGTACGAGGTACAGTTCGCAAAATACCCATTTTACGTGGTACCACATAAAAGGTGTCCTACGGTGTATTATACTCTTCCCCGCAGACTACAATGTGAATGTTATAGTATTTGATCATCTACGCCGTTACCCCGCTGACAGGGGAGTTTGGAATTACCTACGACACATACTTACACAGACGTACCTCATTGACTCGCTCCTATAATGTCATGATAGGTCGGCGTTTGTACTGCTCACACTACTCATCTCCGCAAACACCGACGATGAGGCGATTGCCAAACTTGAGTGAGTTGGCCATCATTCGTTTATGCCCCGCATGGCACAAGTCAAACACACCATCAATAAATACATTTCGCACCGGTACAAAGAGTGGTACGTTGAGGGCGTAGGACAGATCTACCAAAATGCCAATAATGTACGAGGTTGAGGCTACAACGGCAATCACGTCATTTAACAAGGAACCGATGCAAATGACGATAACTAATGCGTGAATACGACGATGAGCAAGATGACTAACGTACACCTCAATGGTTAACAGAACCACAACAATGGTGTCACCAATCACACTCAGTACATTGTACTCACTGAGTGGTAGTAGGTAAAAAAGAGGAACAACACGGCTAGCAAGGCAGCAGGCAATGCTAGTCTTATACCGTTTTTTCAGCTTCAAAAGTGCAATGTTAATAAGACTAATAGTAACTAATATCGTGTACGCCATGCGAGCGTGCCATGGTTTGATTCGATCTCACTCACACGCGAATTGAGGTAAAAATCATCGTACAATTAGCAGCAGCACCATCAAAAAGGATAACTACGAATCACGAAAGCAATAGGTAGCCACATAGGCTCAGTTCTTCACTTTATCTTTTTTGATATTTTATGCATTAATCCGACCAAGTAGCGTGTTAAACTCGATTAGCTGCAGCGTTAGTAAAACGTATCACTTGATGACAATATCATTTAACTGCATCACCTACAACATCGTGAGAGCGGTAAAGATGCGTGAGAGCGAGGAGCAGACACGGGCAAAGATATCGCCCAGACTCGTTGCCAGACGGCACCGCTTAGCGTGTACCCCATCCACGGAGGCACACACAACGGAAACAATGAGTAATAATCAGGCGAGTGCGGTGGCGGTTTGTACAGTGCGATTGGCGTGAAAAAAATGATCGTAATGATCTGGAAAGTTAATCTACTTGTCATCGCCTCAGCCGTATGAGGTGGTGTTGTCGAGTGAGGTGCCAGGAATGTTTACACCCAGTGCGGTCTGCCCTGCACCACGAACCCCAAACGCACTCAGTGACGGGTACACATCCGCTAATTGTTGCTAGTTACCTTACCCGTAATGATAGTAGGTGCTAATCAACTGATAGGCCTGAAGACTGCTTAGTAGACCGAGTGCGGTAATTGCATTGGGTGCCACATTGTCGCTCAAGAAGCGAACACTAATGAGCCGTCACAGTGGCAAGAAGAGGCGTGTGACGAAGCTAACTGGCCGCGTGTCAACATCACTGCTAGCTCTGTAAATTGCCTAGCGCTCTTCGTTTGTGAATAGAAAGCTGTGCTAGATAAGGTGTTGTGCCATTATGTAGTTATTATATTATTATATTTGGTCAAAAATGGGCTAACACACTTGACGCAAAAGTTTTAGTGACAATTAACACAGGCACTGAAGGTGCACCAAAGAAGAAAAAAAGAAAAGAGCAGGTAGAGCAAAAGATGGGTGGATGTCAAAACAAAGTGATAATTACTATTTAAGGTTAGCAAAAAAAAGAAAATAAGTGTCAAGAAAATTTAAAAAGTATAAATATAAATGCAAATAATTATTTATTAACTAATAAATCATTTACATGTCACATATACACACACATATGACGTTAATCGTGTGTGGGATTTATTGTGTATCATTATCAAATGTGCACTACATAATAACACACAAATTATTTTGCTTGCACGTCAAAGCGATTAATTACATTGATTAAAAACCTGATGTACATCTCACACGAATGTAATGTAAACTATAAACTAAATTACAACTAAATACTCAAAATGTTTAATACATTGATTGATTAAAGTTATAGTCACTCATTTGTAATAAAAAATATATTAATATATGTGTTTTTCTTGTTAGTTTTCTTTTTTTTAATGGATTCAATGATGAAAACTGCTTGCTATTCTCGATGCGTTGAGACGTTACTATAAATGTATATTTGCATATAAAGCAACTTTACAAAGAATGTTTTCTACTAATTTATTCATTTTAAACTAATATTCACAAATCCAATAAACATTGTTAACTAATTCAGAACATAAAAATTTAACAGAAAAGATTTTTTGCAAAAAAAAAAAAAAAAAATTGCGAGTAAAAAGAAAAACTATCGTGTTTGCAATATCACAACATCTGACATTTGTTTGACACAAGCGTTCAAAAAAATTTTTACTCTTATTTTAGTAGTTACGTTTTTTTGTTATAAAAACAAAACTAGTGCAATTTATTCACAGCATTCACTCACTTTATTTGCAAAACATATATTCTTGCAGATTATTGACTGCAATGCATGTCAAAAATACAGTAAGTGAAGAAAGTAGAGAGTGATACAGGTGGAAAAACAGATAAAGTCAAAGTCAGCATCAAAAATGTACATACATAGTTGTTACAAGACAAACAAAAACAAAACAAGTAATGTAGCACTGCACATTTTCGCCGTAATTTTGAAAAACTAAACTAAATTGTGTAGAAAAAAAAAAGGATTGTTATTCAAAAAAAAATATTTTTGCATCTGTGTGAATTACATACACTATAGAAATACACATCACACAAATGAGAAAAAAAAATAATGTTGTACATACATATCACGATTGTTTGTTACAAATTTAAGTAAAAATGCATAAAATAAAAGTGAAAAAGTATATACATCAGGGTAATAAACGAGCATAAAATTAAGTTGTATGTTTTTTCGTTGTTGTTATCTTAATTTTTCTTTGTATTTGTAATTTTTGTTGAATTTTTGTCGATTGCTACAAATTTTATTTATAAATGATTGAAAATAATAAATGTATTTGAAGGATGATATAAGAAGAATTTACATTTATTGTAATCGCGTTAACAAAAAAAAATATAAATTGCTCTTCATTCGTGTTAACTTCGAATTCTGTGAAAACTGTAAAGGCGAAAAGGAAAACGAGATAATAAAAATTTGTTAGCAACAAGATCAAAATGTTAAAATATTGATGTGTATACAAACATTTAAATAAATGCACAATGTTAGTACATACCTATCAATTTTTCTCTCTCTCTCTCTACTTTTTTTACTAAAATATTTTTTACCGGATTTATATATATATATATATATATATATATATATATATGTCTGAAGAATGTACCTAAGTCAATTCGCAAAAGAAGATCAAATAAAAATAAAAGTAAAGTAAGCAAACAAACAAAAAAAATCTACCGTGCGCACAGTTTTGCCAGCTCTGCAAAAATATACATAACAACAACAACAAGAAAGTACTAAAAGAGATACTGTGAAATCGAAAAACAAACAAAAGATAATGATGTTTTTTCTTCTCTTTCATAGTAAATAAAGTAATAAACGTAATCGAAAACACTGCATCTTTTTTTATTTTTTACACGATTATGTATTGTTTTACAACTAGGTATCCTCTGCAGCTTCAATGCTTATTATGGACCGAACAGCGGGCAAGAACTCATGAGCAGTTCGCTACACGTAGGTGCCCCACCGACACGGATCTCCTTCAACCAATTGTATATTACCAAGAGTGTTAATTCGACTACTCTTTCGACGGCGCCTGTTATCACCTGGCACACTCTTATTGTAGTTAGGATTGTTATTGTTATCGGTATTAAATGAGGTGCTAAAACTACAACTCTCATCTTTGCCTTCCATGTCATCTACTCGGTTCACCAAACCCATGGAGCAACCTGGAATACCATGAATAATATCCGTGTCATAGGCTATCAGCACAATTGTCACCAGTCCACTCATGCCATTACAGGCACTTAATAATGATCAGGGTGTACTTAGTGACTACGGGTGAGTTGCGAGAATGTCTACCGCAGTGAGTGGTAAGTTAAGCGTCTTAAATGCACGATTGGCCATCTCCGCCACATTCTGAATCCCAGTCGACTAGGTTTGCCACTCATACACGTTAAAGTGTGATAACGTGTACAAGATATCCTACGCAGAGAAAATGTTATTGTACCGTTTGTATTTTTTGCGTTCATCCTATCGGGTGTCGAGTGAGATACCACCAAGCATCTGTGGCATGGCAATATTCATCATCATCTCCGTTGCCGCCAACGCAATACACGAACACGTGGCGGAGAAGATGGGACGAAATGGGTGATGCACGAGTGCATGCGCCAAGTCATACCCACGGGTGTTTTCATACATCCCATCTTGTGGCATATCGCGTGAGAGTAACAACGTGCCACGTGCACGAAGATCCTACGGGTCAAAGCTGCAAATCGCTTTAAATAAGAGAAACAGTGGACAGGCAAAGGTTCGGTAAAACGCAGACACGTTGGCGTCCATCAGTATCACCGTCTTGTTGTGTGCATCATACTCACAGACCATCGCAAAGTGTCCACCATTACTGCCATTTCACACATTCTCACAGGAGACAATCACCTCATGATCAAACTTCACAATAAGCTTTCGGGTTTACGGTGAGGCTAGTGCAAACTCAATCGCATTTAGTAAATCTTATTCGGTACGAACGCGATGAAGTGGGTTGACCAGCTCATTCACATCACTTTCATTTTACGGCAAGTGATCTTCATGGTAGTCGTAGTGGGTGGTTTGCACCATCAACGCATCATCTAACGCGTAGTGGGAGTAATTTTGCAACACCGCCGCCGCACCTTCCAGTGGCATGTGTTTGGACATAAAATACGAAATATGAAAGCCAGAAAAATTTAAAAACTTCTACACATCCGCGCTAAACCCTAATCGCTCTACTGCGTCTGCGAGCACCGTAATCGCGTATGGACGGGCCGGGTACTCAAATCGCATTATTGCATTGGTAGAAGGTGGCAAAAAATACTTGGCACAGTTCAGTGCAGCCTACTGAAATGACTTACAGTTAAGTTGTTTGATTATTTTCTTCTACTTGGCCGCAATCATGTAGCCATAACCCATCGTGGCATTGTACAACCGACTCAGTGGCAGGTGTCAGGTTTTACGAAATCGTTTCACGTTGACATCGGCCAATCGCACCATGTTACGTGTCGCATCAAGGCCAATGACAATGGCACAGTGTGCTGGTTAAGTCACATTACGAATATTGACATTAAGTGCAATGTTGACGTTAAAGCTGATGAGCATGATGCTCTACGTTTTCACGACCAGCTGCAAATGAGCCAAGAAATCCTACTATGGAATGTTAGGCTGTCCATCACTCGCCCCTTCACGTCGTTACGGTAGCACTAATCCAGTGTAGACCTCATGGTGAATCTGAAGTTGCCGCAAAAACACATTATACCAGACAAACGCGGTAGCCAAAGACGTTTTAGCACTCTAGGAGACAATCGTAGACAATGGCAAGCGTAGCTGTTGACAAATCTTGGTGAGTGGGATACCACGTAGCTTAACATCACACACGTTGGCTTTGCTCAGCAAGTTACGACTACTCTGCTTACGACGGGCCGAGTCACTTAACAAGAATGTAATCGCCAAATGGTGCACCATGGCCAATCCTAGGATGTGAGGTGCAATGGTGACATCTAATGTACTGGTAATTAACCCGCCGCTGCTGCTTCCATCCAACACAAAGAGTGGGAAGATGCTGGGTACGAGGGAATTAAGCTGCTTACCCTGAAAGATTCGCACAAAGCCACGACTTAGGCCAGTATACCCATCTACCTGTTTTACGGACTCATAAAAAGTTTGTAAGTTAATCGTGTGCACCTATAACACAATTTAGGATGTCTATTGCTATACATGGGTGTTATTATCTTTACTACTATTATTATTAACATTGTGGTTTTCATTACCACCACCACTACTACCAGTGGTATTTTTGGTACTGCTTTCATTGAGTTTACCAGGGTGTGTGGTGAGCGAACCAGTAGGAGCCGCCTACGTCGGACGAAGGTGCAATTCATGCTACATGACCTCGTCACTTCGAAGAGGATACTTAATTCGAGTCATTTATGGTGTGGCAATTTTCACGGTGTGTAACACCGGTGAGAAGTCAATCAAGATGGCATACTTACCTCGATTATCAGGTTGATAACGCGCAGAGGACATGATCGCCTCTGCCTCTTCTTCCGTCTCGGCCATGTTGCTACGCATACGTAGTTCATACTGCTCAACAGTGTACGGGTTAAAGTTGAAAATGTACATCGAGTTGGGCTCATTGATGTGATTGTTTAACTCTTTACGAAATTACGGCAGAGAGGCAATGGGGGCATGTTAGCCCACCTCATGCAGCAACGCCTCCTCCTACTCACTCTCGATCGGTTACAAGATATCCGTGTCAAAGGTGGCCATCTCACAATTCACATTGCTCAATTTGGTTAATGTGTGGTTGATCTCATTCAAGTTGTTTAGTGGTACACTGCCGAATATCATGCTATGCGCTATTGTCTTGTTCTCCAGCAATGCATTTTTGGCCGCCTACAGGTCATTACACCGGTTAATAATATAATCCATCGTAATGTCAAACTACTGGGCGAGGGTGACGGTAGGTAATGAGATGTTGTGCAGACTCATTCGATTTACCGCCAGCACCTACTCTATGCTAATCTTATCCTTCATTACATAGGACAAGGTGAGAGCAATACACCACAGTCATGAACATGGTGCACCGGGCAAGAGCAGTTCATTCATATAGGCACGATCATTCTGCTGATCACACTCAATAATCTACGAGAGACGTGGTATTTTAGCAAAGAACGATTAACGAGATTGCTTTGCCGCCATTTGTTGTTGACGTTCTACGACACTCAATCCATCCACCGCTTTGGCATTTTCACGACTTGGCCCTGCGTTCCCACCTCGTCCAGCAATGTGCAGAGTGTTACTATCACTAATACTACTACTACTATTACTACTGCTGCTACTACTACCGAAATGATCTTTCTTACCTTCTGTTTTCATACTCGTCGTGATTAGATTGGCCGTGTTTGGTGTGAAGTGAGACGTGACGATTTACTTGATCTCATCAGTAGCCAAGAAACTCACACGTGTCAAGCCGGCTTCGTCCATTTTAGTCTATGCAACTTTCCCTGCAGATGCATTTGTTGTTATTGAATTCTCATACTTACCATCTGTCACCAGTGTAGATCGTAGCATGCTGTTGGCCATAATGGCAGACGTTTCCAGTTTCTGATTTCCACCTTCTCGTACTTCGGCTGTGTTTACATTTTTAGCAGAGTTATCTTCCTCCATATTTACAAACGCCACACCACGAGTGTGTGGTGGGACAGGTTGCTTAGACTGATTTTGTTGCTATGAGATGTCATCACCAAGAGTATTATCATTGTCCTCATTTAGTACTTGTCGCTTCGCGTTAAGTAGGCGCTGTTCACCGGATGTGGTAAGACTGGCAAAGGGTTTGTCATCTTTAACAAACTCACGAAAGGCCACTACCGCGGGATTTTTATCAGATGTACCATTATTTACATTTGTGTTATTGTCATTGCCCTCATGCTGTTGTGATTACAAAGCGGATGTATCATCAATAAATTGTGCCTTTCGTGTTGCATTGCTGCGTTATGTCTGATTATTATTTTTGCCATTCTTATCGGTATGAAACCCAATGCCTTGTTTACCTTTTCCATCTTTATTCTACTTATCGGTGTTACTGTTCTTGTTGTTTGCATTGGTAGCACTTTTAGAAGTGTTATGGGTGCTGCTATTATTAGTTTTATCTGTGCTATGTGTTCCGTTTTTACTGTTATTATTATTGATACTTGTCATTTTGCCATAGTTATACATGTTACCTCTATTATTATTATCACCATCACTACGACTACTGCTACTACTTGAACTTCGTGAACTACTGTTTGAACTGCCACCAGATGGACTGTCTAGTATAACACTCTCAAGCTACTTGGGCAAGATGAGCATTTTTGGGTCATCGGCGTTGATCTTGCTGCTACTGGAGGTGCTAGTCTTATTTTACAAACCTAACGCCGTAAAGGTGGGCTTGGCTTGTTGTTTGTTTGGTTCACTCTTGGCTCGATCGTTACTTGTTGGTTGAGGTACATTACCCACTAATCCTCGTTCACGTCCAGTTTTCACGGTTTGTATGACACCCTGTGTGTGTGATGGTGGGGTAGGCGACAATGTGGCAGCTGCGGGTTTGGTTTCCTTGATCTTCTCACTCTCACGTGTCTTGTCAGGAAATATTGCAGTGGTACTTATCGGAGAGAGGTGTCGCTTTGCAATAAAACCTTTCACGTTATTCTACACTCCAGGAGACAGATTGCCGCTAGGGTTGTTGTTGTTGTTGTTGTTGCTGCTGTTACAATTATTCAATCTTAGTACATTGTGTGGAGTGGTTTGTGCAAGTTGAGATTGTACTACCGGTGCTAAACGAGTAATGGAGCTTGTTACATTAGTATTACTGCTAGCAACATTATTTTCATCTGCTGGTAAAACGTGAGCCTCGCTTGTCTTTTACGGTTTAGTAGAAAACATGGCGATGGGTGAGTTACCTGCATGTCTGTTAACAGTTTGATTGCCTTGGTCAGTTTGTCCGCTGAACAGCGGTACGTTGGCCTGAAGTAATCGCAATGTGGCTTCTGCAGTAGAACTTTACAGCTTCTTCAGATCATGATGCATGAGTGACAGTTTTTGTTAAATCTGATACAGCTGAACATCTATGCGTTAACGCATATTCTCATCACCGTTGAGAGATATACTGTTACTTGGCAAATGTGAACTTTCCGTATTTATATCATTTTTCTTGATGTTGCTGCTGTTATTGTTATTAATTGTAATAGTTTTGTTAACAGTATAACCAGTATTATCGTTACCAGTAAAATTGTTGCTATTGATATTATTACCATAACTACTGTGATGATTAATGGCACTACTAAAAGCAGCAGGAAGAGCAGATGGGTTTGTCGCACTACTTACACCATTCACTGATTGTTTTATAGAGCTGTTAACACTATTACTAATATTCGTGTTGCCAATGACGTTAGCGGTTGTTGTCTTCTTAGTGTTATTATTTACAAGCTTGATCGTGTTGTTGGTTTTAGTCTAAGTTGGCAGTGAGACATGTGTGCGTTGTGGGACATCTCGAGCTGCGTTAGTGTGCAGTGCTGCTTTGCCTGACTTATTCATCGTTTGCACGAACGCCTTGTAATGTAGATGTTATAATTTTGAATAAACAGAAAAAAAATAAAAAAACGATTGATACTGCAAAATACAAATAAACAAAACTTTTGCGTTTCTCAGCTATCACAAGTAAGAAAAATTCAATAAAGAGGAAAAAAAAGTAAAGTTAATTATAAAATAATTGCTTATATTTTCTATTTGTCACATGTATTGATAACAAAAAAAAAAATATGATATACTTGATCACTTTACACAGATAACATCCACTTTTACTTAAAGTTTATACTTTCTATGAGAAGGAGTACAAAACAAATATAAATCTAATTTATGTATGTATTTATCAATATTGGTGTTAGTGAGGTGCGCTAATAAAAGTCAATGGCAATATAATAACAAAAAAGAAAATATTTATAAACACTATTATGTGTTATTACATTGCTGTAAAACTTAACTTTACACATGCTGATTGTTTTTCTTGACTTGTATTTCATCATGTCGAAATGTAAAGCTCATGTAGCAGCAATACAATACAGAAGCTAATAAAAACAATGCGTTCGCACAAAGCAGCCAATCTTTTCATGTATTTCCACTCATGGCATCTTTGCTACCCGTCATATCTCCATTCACACGCTTGCTAGACATTACTTTTCCTCCGCTGATGCTGTTATTACTAGCAGTAACAGCGGCAACACCATAATCACTTGTTACTTGCTCATTTTGTGCCTGTAATCATTAGCTTCGTACTTTCTTGGTGGACTAAATATTTACATCATGTATGGCATGATAGTGAGAGGGCGTTAATCACTAAAAGTGTCTTGTGTTCGTGTTCATACTTGTATAACTCTTATTACTATTTTTAGTATTATATGTTTGCTGGAAATTTTGACGCATCTTTCAAACTTCTGCACTCTCTTTCTTGTTCGACATGTCATGTCTACCCGCCGTACCTTCACATTTTTGACTTTATTTTACTTATTACTGTAGCAACAATGACGAAACATCAAGCGGCATTTCGTCAATAGTTTGTAGCACTTAGACCTTGTACTTACCATCTTTATGGACTATCTTCTTTTGGTTACCTGATGTATTTTCACTGCCACCACTTTTTGTAATAGTGGCATTCGTATTAGCGGCGGGTGTGCAATATAACATCAATAAAGCCTCTTTCTTATTCTCATTATAGGTGTAGTAGTTAAAACATCTTTTCCCTTCGTTGAAATTGTTCTTATTGTAAAATGACACAACTTTTTACTACGAGGCAAGACAGTGCAGCCACACTTCGCGCACACCGTACTGCATTACTGGATTTAGAGTATCAGCGTCCATCAAACTGCAAAGCTCATCTGACTACACCAATGACTTTGTCGTAGGTGCTGTACTATTTTCAGTACAAGTATTGTGCTACTATTTATTACTGTTTTCTTTACAATTATTATTACCATCAACCTTACTATCATTGTTGTTCTTGCTTGCATGAATAGGTTAAGTGCATTACTGACAACGCGAGATCAACAACTACATACGGTGTATGTCGTAGTGTAAGTAAGTATTTGCATGTAGTGGCATTCTGTGTGTCATAAACTGAATATAGGTTTGCAACATGACACTACCTAAACCACATTTTTGCATTTTTGGCAAAATCTCTACTAGACCAATATACCCGGTAGGATTAACACACAGCTTACATGTTGATAAACTAATAATTTTTAGACCCTGATTAACATCAGTACGTCTGCCGGCTTTGTCAAAATTTGGTACAGTAATAGATGCATAACCGATTCGTCCAGTGACAAAACCAACACACACCACATATTTTGCATTCTCGTCATTACTTTAATTGCATTCTTTGCTTTTTTCATTGCTGCCGCACTTTGCATGTGGCATTGTTGTTTTAGATTCATCAGTTGCTCGTTTCAGTGATGCGAAAAGGCGTGATACTGGAGTTGACAGATATGACGATATACCCCAATAACTTGGTGATAGCAACAGTGATGATCATGAAGACGAAGACGAAAAAGATTTTGGTTTTATTAGTTTATTCAACTCAAAACGAATTCGACTGACTCGTTAAACGTTATATCTATCCGTGTACTAAGGCAACTACAAATACTAACTGTGTACGTCAAATGGTTTTGTAGTATCAATATCGTTGATCTTTGTGTGTTATTTGTTTATAATAGTTTTTTTCTTATTCTTTGCTTTGCCTCGATACCGCAATGTTGACATTTCTGCATTAACAAATTAGCGATAGGCTTATACAGTGGTGTACACACCTAACGACAAATTTGCTTTTTACAAGATATCTTTGTACAAACTTCAGCTGTACTTACAGTCAATTACGTTTTCACTTAACAATCAAATTTGTTAGAGATCATGCGGAGTGACATTTCAACGAAATTCAAGAGGTAAACTACACTTACCTGCATTTACACCACTGTTACGTTAACATACTAACGTCATTCGATGTGGTGACGGTGCATACTCATTTATCTTCACCATTTCATCTGAGTTGTCCTGCTAGCTCATCCTTTACTGTTTTTGATCCGTAAGAATAAAGAAAATAAAATAAAACACTATAAACCTTATTTTTGAAACAAGTACGTCGCAAACAAGCACTAGAAAATAATACTTTTTTTTATGGAGAATAATTTATCTTTACTTTTATTTTGAAAAGATCTCTGTAATTCTTGTGTGAAGAAATTTATAGTGATAACGCAAACAAAAAAATGTATAATGTAGTTAAATATCAAGCTCAATATTTATCAATCGATAATAAACACTTTAACTTGCTAATACATTTGAAAATAATGAATACGTATAAATACTAATATTTGATTAGTGAACAAATACGTTTGTTCATTATTATTTGTGTATTTAATTTACTAATGAAACAGAATGTGCTCAGTTTTTTAATGTAAAAATAGTTTGTTATGTATTCAAGTTATATAATCTTCTCTCATTAAAGGTTTTTACACTTTCAGCTGTGATTTCTTGACATATACCGTCCTTATATCGTAATAAAAAATATTGAAATTAATTTTTAGTTTTATAAAAAAGTATTAAAAAAATTAGCTTATAACTAACAAGTCAAGAAAAAAAAGAACTAAACTTCAACGCACACAATACAAAATTTTAATATACATAATCAAAGATAGTTATGCGAAAAATTAACACACGCGTATGTGCACTTGTTTTTGTTTTGTCTCTTACAAGTGTTTATTATAATATCATAATTTGTATCATCATCTTTTTCCTTAGTAACATATTTACACAACCTCAAATCTGTTATTTTATTTATAACATTTACAGTTTACATTTAACATGCATAGATAACATTAAAAAATTATGTTTTCTATCTACAATTTTTCCTCTCTTTTTGGCACTGTGTGCGCATTAAACAATTTTGTCAACTTTTTTTTTTTTCCAAAATTTTTTGATGCAATAATAAATTTATTTATTATAAAAAAATAGTAGTAGGAGTAGGAAAGGTTTATATAAAACAAAATAATGTGTTATATTTCATATTTGATGTGTATTTTTTTTTTGTATTGTGGTTACAATAAAGATTGTATATTTTAAGGGCATATATTTTTGCGTTTATAAACGTTATTACATACACCATATTTTTGGGGGTTATGTCATTAGTAATATAAATTATTATAAATTATCCGAATTTTTGAAGATTTTTTGTGAAAATTTTTACAACTGAATAAAAATAAAATATTTTTAAAAACATTAATTTTGATTTTTTTTCGATTACAATAACTAAATTTGTTACAACTTTTACAAAGAGACATTTTTCTGCTTGAGTTACTCCTGCTCTGCTGCGCGTCTAGTCTTCAGTGTACGTGTGGCATACTCCAGACAGAAGAAGCAAATTACTGTGTGCGATGCACAGCGACAGAAGTAGGGCAGGAATGCATCAAACACAGACACCAATCCTTCCTCTTTGGCCACTCTGCTAATACACTGTAGTGTGTTTGTGTACTTCTTCACCTGGCCTGGAGGCAATTTGGCCTCTGCCGACATGCGAACTCGCGCCATCTCTACGGGCATGGTGATTACACCATAGATAAAGGCCGTGATCACACTCGCAATGTTGACTACCAAGTTATCATTTAGCGGTGCTGCACGTTTGCGGTTGTAAATGCGAAGCTTTGTCAACACCTGATCATGTACCGCAACCTGGGCAATGCCTACCAGACCAGCACGTGTGCCCAGTGCACCAAACCCACGCCAGAAGCCAAGCAATCCACTATTCTTCCACACCCCAGTCACGGCACGAACCATCGATAACTTTTCCTTTGAGGTGGTTTGTAGTACCAAACACACCTACACCGGTGAGGAAAGCATAGAGGCAAACACACCCGCCGAAGCCCCAGCGAGTGCACGCTCCACCATACTCGCATTGACCGGGTTGGCATCTTTGCGAAGTCCAAGGGCAACTTCGCCGTTTAAGATTGCCTATCGAAACATCGGATAGCATCCGAGACGAGCCGTGGTGTAGACTATTTGACGCGCCAGGCCGTTACCCAGTCCGGTGTAGAAACCTTTCTGGGCGGTCTTTTTCAGTACCTCCATCTGACTAGTACCCTTGGGTGACATCATCAGTGTATTCTTCCACATCTCAAACGGATGTGCAAAGCACCAGGCGAACATACCACACCCACCTGCAATCGCCAACGTCTCGGTACGAGAGATGAGCGGCTTGGGTGTTACCGCGACGGCTGGTGTTGATGATTGTGACATTTTTGTTTTTTATAAACACAGAACAAATATGGGTTTTTTAATATAAATATAATTAATTTAGATTATTATTGATAATAAGCTTTTGCGTTTTTAGCTTATATATATTTGATTATCTTTATTTTCCTTTTATGTATTATACCACGTACTATAGTTTAAGTTTCTTATTATAAAAGTGTTAGATTGGTATAGTATACGAATTGTAAGTCAATGTATTAATCAAATTTGAAAAATCGTTAACAACATAAATAAGTATTAAATTGTTCTTTATTTATGAGAATGACAATACATAAATATTATCTTTTTATATCGAGTATGATCGATGAAACTAGTATATAAAATATTTTAAAAATTTGTTTGTTTCTATGTATCTATAATGTTTGTCAAAAGAGACAGTAATCACAAACAGAACATTTTCTAACATTAGAGAACGCTAACTCACGTAGAAAAAACTACATGCTATCAAAAAAAAAAAAATTGATAAATAAGATTATATTTATTGAGTAATGTTAGTAAGAACAAAAATTTTGTAATGGTACACACTACTTCCGTTGACTTACTCGTCACCGTGAAAGTTGCTATCATCATTGATTGCAGAGCGGCGAAGTGAATCACGCCAGTGATCGTACAACTTCATCGGAGTGCGACCAGGCAGTCAAACTTCTTTATAACTTTCGTAGATGATTGGAAAGTTGCGTGGCATCTGACCATACCGAGCTACACCATGAATAATAGCCGTATTCTCCGCATCGGTGTAGTGTGTTCGGCGACGTTTGTAGTTTCTACCAATATTACCAGTAATGTTATTTGTATACATATTGTTAGTGTTAATATTATTATTATTTTCTTTGTAAAGTCTATCATGCTAGCTGTTGCTCATATGACGATTAGTGTAATCTTTATTTGTGTTGTTTGATGCTTTTGCAAATAAAGTATGGTGCGTTGCATTTGCTCCTGAGGTTGGCGTTGCAATGGATGACAATGATGATGATGATGATGTATGAGACACATGCTCTGAAGATTGTTGAGCGTTCTTTGTATTTGTGTCATCTTCTTCTTCTTCGCCGGCGTTGAACACATCAAAGGCGTTAATAATTTACGCCATCTTGTCCTTTGACTATTGTTGTGGTGCATTTGCATCGATCATCGCACTTTCGCCTTTACTCAACTTTTTATTTTTTACACTAATATTGTTGTCACGTTACAGATGTGTTTTTTCTAAATGTGTTGTGGTATTTACGTTAATTCCGTTATTATTATTAGCATCATCATTGGCAACTTCGTCAAACGATGATGAGATGTGTGTCGTGTTTGACAGAGGAGCAATATGTTGTAGTAGTGTCACTGCATCGTTTGTATTTGTATTTGTATCAAGATTGTGATCAGCATTACTTGTATCATTGGTAGACGCAATACTTTATGTTTGTTATTTATCAGCTTGGTCAGTACCATGAACGAGACGAGATGTTGCCAAGATAATCTGCTGTGCAGTTTACACATTTACACTTCTTAATTCATTCTCATCATTATTATTATTATCATTACTACGATTGGCACGATGCTATACATTCTACATTTCATGAGAATATGTCTTGAGTGGCACTATTGCCCTTGCATTTTTCTTCTTCGCACTATCTGAAAATGGATTGGTGTACTACAATCGGTAGCACTGCTCACGTAGGACGGCATAAATAACAGGAAGATCAATGTGAGCCTCTGCCGTGCCATTTTCAATCTCTGACAGTAACGATTACAACAGTACGTCTTTGCCCAGCGTGTTCGTTTACAGCTACAACTACTTTGGTTCATGAGTAGCACATAACACGTTATTACTATAATAGTCATTATTTTGTTGAACACATACACAATGTTGTAGTAAATGATAAACATCATGTATGTTTACACCTAATTTGTTACTTTAGGAGCTGTCGTTCAAATTGCAGCTCACGTGTGCGTTGTCGCGGTTCTTTTTGATTATTGCAGTAAGCAACACTGCTATTATACCAGCTTGATACGTACATGTTTGTCAGAATAGCGCATTCTCGCATATGTGTGGTAGGCTTAGCACCAACAACAACTATTCATACTTACCCTCATGAATGTACTGCAGTAGCAATTTGTGCAAACTATCAAAATAGTGTATGTCTACTTTGCGGTGATTGTACGGCAACATTTGCATTGTTTTGTTAATTTTGTTATTACTTTGTTTTACAACTAATAAAATCTTCCATGTAAAAAGTGTAAAATAATTAATGCTAAGTATATAATTATAATAATTGATGTATTGTCATGATATTATGACATCAATGTCAACTTATAAAGGTAATACTCGATCATAATTTATTTAATTTATTTAATTTGATTATTTTATTACATTAAACAAATGTTAACACATAATTTATTTAATTCTTATTATTATTTAATTGTAATTTCCTTTTAATATTTGCAGATATATACATAAATAAATTTACCATGAATATTGTACACTACATTGCAAACTAAAAATTTACTTACTATACAAACTATCTTGTTAGAAGTTAATTTATGTTTAGCGTGGAAAAGTATTTTATTTTACTATTATTCTTAAAAGTTCATGAACTTAATCAATAGAGAAGATAAATGCATTGGAGAGTGGCAAGTCATGCATTTTACTTCGCAGCTTCGCCTCACGCTCTTCTTGCTGCCTCATTAACATTTCTTGCTGTTGTGCAATACGATGAGTTAGCTCTCGTTCCTATGCTAATCGTATTTACTCGTCATTCTCATAGTGGTCCTCTTGTATTTCGTGATGCTATTATCATTGTTTTTGTTGTTTCTGCATTTGTTCTTGCACAGCGGCATGTCATGCATCTTGTCTTGCATACAATTATTATATTTCTTATTTTTTAATGTTATTTCTTTCATTGTGTTCTACACACTTCTCACAATTTTATGTGGACGCACCATAATTTGACATTTTTACATTATGAGAACTAGTAATTTTATGATCGCGCTGTTTGTATTACTATTGCTGCAAGGAAATAATAGCAACATCATCATCATTGGCATTGTCAAATGTCTTATCATCATCATTGTCACCATTGTGTACCTGTTTATTGTCATTACTTATACATTAAGTCTTTTCTTTAGTAGTAGCATCAGTGGTGGTGGTGGTAGTCGTTGTACTTACAGTTTCTGATGTTTCAACCGAGTCATTGTTGCTATTGTTGTGTTATGCAGCGAGACGAGCTCGTCGAGCCGCTTGTACTTTTTACAGCATTGCCTGATTTCGTGCAGCATCACCACACAACAAATGCGGATTATAAATTTTATTTGTTATTATACTTTATTACGATGTATTTGATAATTAAGTATTAGGCTATACTTTAACTTGTTCATTATTACTTACATTTACATTTACATTATTAATAATATTATTATCACCCGTTGCTTTATTACTGTGGTTGTCACTATTGTCTACACAGAGTGTATTTATTTCTTTCTCTATATTGTCAACTTTACATTTTTCTTGATCCGTATTTACTTAAATAGTATTATCAACACTATCATCAATACAAGTACGTGCAGCAATGTTATCTTTTATTTCAAAAGGCTTGTCTTAAGCATTTTACGTTTTGGCTTCGACTTTGTTAATGTGTTTTGACTTCACACATGTTAGACCTAACTGCTCACGTACACTTTACGCAGTCAGCGTGTTACTACTACAAGAAGTTTTACTATCAACTTTTTCTTTTTTATCAATATTTACAGTGTTGTTATCACAAGAACGCAGAGGTGGGATAACTTTCAGTGTTAGGGTTAGTACGCCTTCTCGCTTTACAAGTTTAGCAGCAATGGGTTACTGCTACACGGTAAATGGTAGAACAATGAGGCCATGATAGTTGCATTGCGTTGGTGTTCGTGAAATTTGTATCGCACTGCCATCATCCGTGATTTGCACATCCAATGCGGATGCGCTTATCATTGGGGCAAAATGTATCTTCACAATAAGTTATGCAGGAACACCAATTCGTTTATCCGACACTTTTTCGTTTCAGGCGTCACTCATGGAAATGTAGCCACGATGTGTGATATTGAATAGTGGCAGTTGTGATGTTGTTTATTACCCATTTCCTTGTGTAAATTTTACCTCTTGCTATTCTTTATTCACTGCTTTCTACTATTATTATTATGGTAGTGGTGATCTTTTGGCAGAAGAAGAATAAGAAGAAGAAGAAGGAGAGAGTGTTGTAGATATTTTATCTTTAGTGTTAGTTGTACTTGTGTTATTTTTAGTATTTTTAACACCTTTGTCCGTATCATTGTCGTTTTTATTTATTGTGCTATCAGTTATAATGCGCTGAGGTTGTGTGAGAACAGGTTGTGATTTGTCAACCTAGAAAGGTGATTTGCCATTCTTGATGCGTACCGTCTGATTATGAGGTTTGCCAATGGCTGTAATACTACTGGGCAAACGAGTAAACTCAAATCCATTACGCTACTTATACCCACTGTTAATGTGTTCTACCGCAATCTACACCACAAAGCACAAGAATTTGTTACTCATGTTGGCTAACTGTAAGGTTTTAGGATGATAGACTGCATCATAGACGTAACACAGTGGGGTATCGACTTCATCTGCTGCTGCTGACGTGGCTGTCTTTGATTATGCACGTTTTGATTGCACTTTACTTTCTTACTGCAACATTGGCTGATAAAACTATAATCGCTTCTCAGACACCGATACCGGCACATGTCAGTTACTCGCACGCTTATCGTGTGTCGATTATTCATGAAACTCATCTACTTTCTCACTCACACAAAAATTGATATATGACTTGACTTACGTTTTTGTGTGCCTCACCTACTATTACTACTATAGCTCTGCAATTTTTCTACCTACTGCCTTCTGTGTACTTGTACGTTTACCTTTTATCTTTTCAATATCTGTTTTGCAAGCGTGTCGTGTGGTCGGGTTACACAACTCTACCACAAAGACTGGCTGAGGAAAGATAAACTAAAATGAGTAATCACCGCCTTCCTTGGCCTCTCGTTCCACCTGTTTCAAATACTACTCTTCTTATTTCAGTGTCTACGGATCGCTGAGCGATTACATGTACTCGTGCATTAGCTTCACAAACACCGGGTCGTTCATTTTGGTCTTGATGTTTTATAACTACTATGGTGTGGCTTGAAAGTCATCGTCGCTTGACATGTTTTTCGTTGTGCGTTTTGGCCCCTTTGCAGAATCTGTCATGTTATCCGCCGCACCTATACGACGTTGCTGATTGAGTGCAGCTAAATTGATGCTCTCCAAGGGCATAGTATTCTTTGTTTGAATTGCTTATTTTTTTCTGTTTTATATATGATGAAAATGTAAAAGTTAAGACTACCGAAATGTATAAACGTAAAACTAGAAAAAATAAAAAGCAATATCTGAAAATTTTTTATTGTATACTCGTATTGCCATTTATTTGACATAACTTTTGTAGATTATAGATAATACAAATTTGTATGTAAAAATTATTTTTGGATTTAAAAAAAAAAACACATCATGTTTTTTATTTGTGATTTGTTTACTCACGTTGTGAAGAAGAACGATGAGTGTGTTGATGAGGAAACAATGCCTGTCGTGTGTCCAGTCTGCGCTACGCCACAAGTGTGGCTACTTGTCGAAGATCGTTGTGTGAATAAACCGAATCGCACTGCGGTACAAAACCTCACTGAAGCATTCATGACGCCTTACCGTCTACTGTATCAACCTACTGTATACCATGATGCTTTCACCTATTCAGCTAATGTTCTGTACGTGTAGAACCGTCACATTCAGTAGCCTTGTTTGCATCTCTTTGCAAACCGGTACACTATTGAGATATTACCGATTTGCCAAACAGATTACACACAGTTGATTGCAATGCATGTAGCCGTTCTTTAGTCGTGTGCTTGACTGTTATAGTAGTATTAGCCTGATGTTATTCTTGTAGTAATGATAAGGGTGTTGTCGCTGAGTTTATGTAACTATTACCATGTTCATGTGATGTATTCTATATAACATTATTTGACATGTACTATTTATAATGTGCCACCACATCACGCACAGAGCGCGAATCAGCCGCCTTGTACAAGTTATGTTGTGCACTACAGTAACACAAGGTCAACGGTTAGCCTGGGTCAATGTCACGAATGCTAAATAAGTGAATATGTGGCTCATACAACAACTAACCCTTCACACCAGCTAACATGTTATCAAAGATGTCTAACCCACACAACGTTTATTCACTACTCATGGTATAGAAACAGTTGGGCAGTGGGCTGTGATTGAGTTTGTCCATGAGCGGAATCAGCATCGATGAGCCGCTGCGTCGAGACAAGATGAGACTTACTCATCATGCATACTACTAACGTGTTAACTTATTACGTAAATAAGACGATAGAGGTGTACAGAACATCTACTTGTGAAAGAAGTGTCAAAGTAATCAGGCTGGGCTGCTTTATCGTACATCTTACACACGTGTAGAGTGTAAATGTAATTGCAAATTGTTTTGTTGCAACATCAATTTATGTGTGTTTGTCTTGTCACTTATCGTATCGTTTTTTTCATTTTTATTATCACTATAAGAAACATGATTACCTGTAGCATTGTTTGTTTTTATTTACAAAAGCTACAACATTTATTGCTACGATAAAAAGGGCAAGTTTCTACATGGCACGACATTTTACATCAAATAGCGTGCATAGTTGCAGTGTGAGAGTGACTCGTCCTCTGATGCGGTAACTAGTTATGCAATTAGCTACTCAATTTGCATAAAGTAGTGCAATGCAAAGTCTGAAGATGCAGTCGGTACTTTTGATAGCTAAGATGAAGAAGACAGCATTTGGGGCATAAACTCTAATACACTTGGTGTGTTTTACAGTGAAGCAAGAATCGCTGCCTATGTTGGCAAACTCAGCAGGAACATTCCAGCAGGAATAAACCGTGTAGTGTAAAATGTGCTACTCTGTTAAAACGTCGTTGGATGAGCAGACGGCGGCGTGTATTGCTAGCCTTCTTTAACATCCTGTGTTGTTTTAGTAGTATCATTTTTACCATCTCTAGTGTATTTATTGTAATTAAGGCCATTAGCTGAACGTTGGATTAGCATCGCACGACGTAATTTTTGCTCTACTTCACTTTATGCATTAACCAAACTTGGTGAAGGACTTAATGTGATAAAGGGTGAAATGACTGCTTTGAGCTACTCACAAGCTGATCGAACTAGTTTCACGTCTTGTGCTCGTGGAATAAATCACCGATGTAATTATTATCTTTGTTTATTGTTTTCACTTGAAGTATGTGTGTTGGTAATCACATCTGTTGCGTTACCGTTGACGGTGCCCTTTGCGATATTTTGTGTGATGGTGTTGCTATAGTATGTACCTCGTAACATAGCCACACCTCAGCCATTAGATATCTTCTGTGAAATTCTGCTACGTCACTATTTCAGTGTACTGTAATTCATGTCAAGTTCATTACAGAAAAATTGCAAAACTTCATCGCCACCAGCATCAGATGTTGGTTACTGTGGGAACGTCTTTGCTGGCAATGCTTCACATCTGTTTGCATTGATTCTACTTCTATTACTACTACTACTAATTGTTAGTGCAGACGACAACGGTGATGGTGCAACATACCGTTTTTATCTCTGCTACCGTTATGATTAATTCTGTATTACGTTGTTATGCATCTGTTTATATGTTGATGCATAAAGTTGTGTTAACGCATTAACAGATGTGTTGATATTGCGTAACAGCAACGACGGAGCGTATCTTTTTGGCATGGCTAGTTTTTGGGAGAAAAAAAAATAATTTATGTCTGCACTATAATACAAGTCGAATACAAAAAAAACAAAAATATGTTTTGATGAGAGACAAAAATTACAAGTGTTAAAGAGGACAATAGAATTCTATAAAACAAATAGATCATTGAATCAACACTTTTGTTACCTTTAAATGATAGACATACATGTAACATTTGTCAATGAAAACATTGACTAAAATGATAGTTGTGTTTTGCGTATGTTAAATTAAATAAATTTATTACCAATTAGTTTTGTTTTTATCAATTATAAATATGTCGATCGTTCGCGTGTGCAATATTTTTTAAAAATTTTTGCGTTATAAATGGAAAAGTAAGCGAAAAGAATAAAAGAATAAAAGAATGCGTATGTCACTGAGAAAGTGATCAACACTAAATATTATTTTATAGTTTACTTCAAAATCTTTGATTACAAAAAAAATATATTGTTATTAATATCATTATAATTAAGCTTGTTGTTATCGAAAGGTTACACAAGACTGAGTGTTAAAGTTTATTTGAAAGGTTGATATCACATCAAAAGTGTACGAAATGTAACAAGAATGTTTGCAATGACTGCACACAACTACTTGATGCTCACTATGTCAGAAGAAAAAAAAACCTACTAAGTCAAACAAAGTTGTTTACAACATTATTCTTATTGTTATCAACATAAATTTGTATGATATATAATACGTACGTACAAAAAAAGTACAGGATTTTATTCTTATTCTGTAAAATACTAAATGATCTTATGCCATTTCACACTAAATGAAAAGTTTTAATAACATGACTTAGACAAACAAACTATAATGCAGGTAAAAAATCATTTAATATTTATTATTTGAAAAGAAAAAAACAAATTTGTCTATATTCTTATTTTATTAAGAGATTACAATTAGTTTGCTTAATAACTTCGACCAAACAGCACCCACTTGAATGCAGGCTTATCACAACTCTTGCAGATACACTTGAGGCCATCCACCGGTGACGGTTGATCAAATGGAATGCACAGCGTCTTGGCACCCATACTTGGTGCACGTACATCTTCCTTACCTTCTTCTTGTTCTTCTTCTCCCATCGACGCCGCTGCCAATGCCGCTTTAGACTCTTCGTTACTATCCTTCTTCACATTGTCCTCACATGTTTCAGACCCACACCATGGGGCTAAGATAATACACTTGTCATTGAGTGCGGGTACAAACTTGTTCCACTCCGTCACATGCACCAGGTGAGCATCACGTGAAGCACGAGCCTTGGCAATCATCGCATCATGAATGTCATCCATGAGTTTATTCAAATTGCCCACTAACTGTTCATCCCATGCTATTTTCACGCGTGTGCCATTGTACCGAAGTGCCAGTGTAAGCTATTGAGACTGTAACTCCTTGGGGCCAAGCTCTACTCGAATCGGTACCCCTTTCACCTCCCACGCGTTGAAGCGCCAGCCTGGACTATAGTTCAATCGCAGATCTGTCTTGGCACGAATGTCATTTTGCTTGAGTTGCCGCTCAAGTGCATTACAGCTGTCAATTAATTTTTGTTTGTCCTCCTCACTGGTGTCTTTGGTTATTCCTACCGGGATAATTACCACCTGAACAGAGGCCACACGTGGAGGCATCACCATACCTTGGTTATCGCCATGCACCATAATCATCACCCCGATCACACGCGTAGACAAACCCCAGCTGTTCTGAAACGGAACAAGCGTAGAGCCGTCTGTCTTCTACGGGTCTTGAAAAGTTATGTTAAACATCTTGCCAAAGTTCTGCCCCAAGTTATGACTCGTCCCACCTTGACAACCTCGGCCAACGGCTTCGATAAACGTCTCTACCGTCGTGGTGTACGCGGCACCAGCAAATTTTTCTTTTTACGTCTTTCTGCCTTTAATTACAGGCACTGCGAGCAACTCCTCGTACACGGACGCGTAGTTGTCTAAAATTTACAACACCTCTGCGGCACAGTCGGTGTCGTTGGCCCACGCACAGTGACCCTCTTGCCACAAAAACTACCGGGTACGAATAAACGGCATCGGGTGAGAAAACTACCACCGAATGACGTTATTTCACATGTTAAGTCGAACAGGCAAGTCACGGTGAGAACGAATTCACTTGGCGTAATACGGGTACATCACCGTCTCACTCGTCGGGCGAATTGCCACAGGGTTTTCCAACTCCGACGACCCAGCGCGGGTGACCCAGGCCACCTACGGCGCAAAACCTTCAATGTGATCTTTTTACCGCTCCAGACAATTTCGTGAGACGAACATTGGGAAGTAGCAGTCCTACACCCCCATCTTGGCAATACGATCCCCAAAGAAGCGCTGTATGGTGCGTCAGATGAAAAACGCCCATGGACGAATAATATAACACCCAGATACGTCATAGTACTCAATCATTTAGGCCTTGACAATGACCTACGTGTACCAGGCAGAAAAGTTTTCTTCCTTTTTCACCATAATACCCAACTTTGTCTACCCAACCGCAGTGGAGGACAAGGATGTAGACGGTGCGGGTGATTTTTGTACATTGGTTTGTTTTGATTTGATTTGCTTTGTAGTATTCGTAGCCGTTGCACCAATGTTGTTGTTGTTGTTGTTGTTGTTGTTATTCTTTTTCTTTGCGCTAGTATCTGTGGGTGATGTGGCAATGGCCGATGCTTCGTCAAAACTAACAATCTTGTAATTACATCCCATGTGCTCCAAAAACTTAATCAGGTACTCTGGGTAAATAAGCGAGGTCTTATCGTTGCGATTGGGTGCAAACATACCTGGCACACCATCGTCAACAAATTTTTTGTCAATCAAAAACAGAATGTCTCTACGAGGTGTGTTGACCACATTAAACGGTACCACAGCACCTAACTCAACACAGAATATTTCCTACATGGCGTCTACCGGCACAAAACGAACATCTTTCATATTTGTCAGGGCCTGTACAGTTCGCATGTCAATGTTCGTCTTACGAAGTGCAGTCACCATAATATATTCATTCTTCTTACTCTTCAAGAACATGTTCTTTGTGTTTACCACCGGCACACCAAAACGTTTGCCCTCTTCGGCTTCTTCTTATGGGTTAGGCTGCGGCTTGTGCGAAATAATTTGTACATCAATGCCAAGCTGCTTGAACACCTCTCGCGTTTTAGCCTCACTCTCGTCTTTGCACGAAGCTGGGTTTTTTCGTGCAGCGTTAATATTTGTCATTTGCTCTAGTTGTTGCTTTTCCTTCGTCGTTTGTGCGTTTTGCTTGTTAGGATCGCTGTGTTTGACTGCTGTATTGCCGCTATCTTATTATTGTTCTTCTTCCTACTTGCTGCGTTGACTTTTTGCTGCAGCTTTAGGTGCAGAAGAAGAAGAAGAAGAAGATGAGGCATCATCAAAACTGACCACTTTATAATTACAGCCCATGTGATCGAGAAACTTAGTGAGTTGCGCTGGTAGCACCAAACAACTACGATCATTACGACATGGGTGTAGCACAAATGGGTCGGTGCGATCCATCATGTTCTTGTCAAGTAAGATGAGAACATCACGACGGTCGGTGTTGATAAAGGCAAACGGAGTAACGCTACCAGGCTACACCTTTAGCGTCTCACTCATCACCTAGGCCGGTGCAAAACGTAGATCCTTGGTGTTAGCCAATTTTTGTATTGTCTTCATATCCGTAGGTGTGGTGTGTAGTGCGGTAACAAGTATCAATTCGTTCTTCTTGCTCTTGAGAAACATATTCTTCGTGCCCTCACATGAAACACCAAATCGAGCAAGCTACTTGTTGGCCTCTTCCACGGTACGCTTTGGTTCATGCTCGATGGTAGGAAGTTCAATGTCAAGCGAACGCAGCTTGTCCATCAACTTACGCTCACCTTCCTCCTTGAATGCCTCCATTGACATTGCAGGTGTGTGTAAATGTCTTTGTGAAATAGTCAAACTAGACCGTGTCACCGTTGACAATGGTGGCGATGATGAAAACGATGACAACAACAACCTATAATAAGAGTGATCGTAACAACAGCTGCACACAATAGATGAGGTCGGCTTCGAAGATAAGTTGTGATGTAGAAATCTATGAGAAGAGTGTATTTGTCGTTTAGCAGAAAGCAACGAATGTGTGTTTGTGCAGGTGTAACGTCGTGGTACTATATTTGTCAAGTGTGCGTTGCAAACTGTAGTGCAAAATCTGAAACTTAAAACGGAATGACCCTTGCGTAAATTGAATATACTTGATAATAAATGCTGTAAAGATGATGAACAAATAGTATGCTGTGCAAAACGCATATGATCTTATAGCCAATAATGAAAAATATATAAATACAATTAATATAAAGAAAGTGCAATTGAAAATACAAAGATTAAAAAAAAAAATTGCAAATAGAACATAATCATTAAATTAACGCACAATGAAATGTGTTATGTATTGTAAAACAAGTCAAACAAGCAATGTTTGACTTGTTAGTTATAATTACAGAAAATGAGTAAATCTTTTGTACTTGTGACAAATTATAATAGTAAGAAATGCGATAGTTTGTTTACTTCATGACTGAAAATTTGGTATTGGCATGCATATGACGCATGTCCTCAAGTTTACGTTTCGCATAATTGATTTGCCATTCAATTTGCATTATGTTTCGTCGTGGTATATTGGTGTGCTTGATAAATTATTATCGTATGTGTGCTCGCATATTTACTCGTGTTGCTGCATCACGAAATCGTTTTGTTTCTTTTAATAGATGTCTGTACAAGCTTAAAATCTATAACTGCACTCCACTCAGGCGTCGAGCTGATTTCTGACGTACATTACTAGTGTTATTACTATTATTTATTTGCTTTTATTGATCGTGTCATCTGACTTTTTTGATTTGCTAATTGCCCTTTTGTAAATCTGATAATATTGATGCTGTCCTGCTATGTTTGCTGTTTGTTGTTTTATTATTATTACTCTATCATATCTATTTTTATGATTACTTCTATGTACACCCTTACACAGTTTCACTTTACGCATTACTCACAGTAGTTTATCTGCTTCTTGTTTGTGATCGATAAATACTCATCACACCAAGATTACCCACATGATTTGTTACCTCAACCTCATTGCGTCATTACGGTAGTGGCTGCTCTCACACTGATACCTTTTCGAGCTATTGTCGTTATAAATTTTATTTGTGCTGCTGCAATTTGTCTTGAATACCTTACACCTTTCTAGCATGCACCGCATCACGGTATACATTTGTCAAAGTGTCAAATGGTAAACTTACATGATTGTGCGGTGGTCTGCCATGTTTGTGGCGCAGCAAGCGTACAAGTTGCAACATATACACAATAATGAAATTGTTATGAGTTAATAAAAAAAGACTAAAAGTAAAAAAAACTACCACAAAAAAAAGAAAGTAATACAAATGTAAGATTGTACAAATCAGACTATTAGAGTGGAAAAAATAGAAATCAGTCAGTTATGTTTCACAAATATTATTTTAGACTAGTTCAATTAAATTTATCAGTATATATTTCATCTTGTGGGAAAAAAAAATGTAATTCGTTAATTAAAACTCATTGTATTTGTTTAAGTAGTTTTATTAATCAAGTTTGTCAAAAGTTAAACCGTCATCGTCATCAAAGTAGAAATCACTTTCATCATCTTCCTCTTCTTCTACCTCGCTTTGTACTTTGTCATCAAAACTACTTTTGCTTTTTACTTTATCACTACTGTTATTCCTGTAACTTTTATCGGTAAAATTTTTCAGTGCTACTGTGTTGCACTTCTTCTTATTCATAGTTGTACCGTTTATTTGATGAGAGCTATTGTAACAGTTTATAGCTTGCTAAACAAGTTTCTTACTTCATGTGTGCAATGACAGAGTTTCATCTATTTCTCTGTTGTACACTACAATAGATGAACCAAGAAGCAAACGTGGTGAATGGGTAAGTGAATGAAAGTGTGCAACCTACTAGGCTATGCTAACAAATCGCACCACTACATTGCAGCCGTTACTTTTATTTAACTAATCTGATTATGTACATGTAGAAGTATTATTACTATTAGAAGTGAGGATTGAACTATTTAGCAAAGTGTAGAGGTTTGACATAAATTGCTGTGATGCATTTTTGGAGTAATTTCCTTCATCGTACAAACGTAATGGCTACTGTGCCTTGGCTAAGGTGCTTCATGGAATGAGAAAGTAGCGACATATTTATTATTATTATTTGGATGATGATGATGATGATGATGATGAAGAATTATTAGTCTTGCATTTATCTTTGCCTTTTGACATTGTACTTTGCATACTTGCTACGACATAATGCACCGCCGCAGATGATCCTAATCACTCTCACATGGTCAACTTCGGCACTGTCTTATTGACAGGTAAAGCAGTTGATTAGTGAAGAGTCTACTAATATTATTATTGTTCTTTGTACTTGCTCTTTTCCTATTTATTTCCATCACGTGGTGCTTACTGATTATTAATTTTAGACATGTAAGCATATTCTTTCAGTTACTCTATCAGCTATCATTTTGCACAAACGTGATGGGCAAGTGATGCAGACGGTGGGAAGTAGACATGACTACGCCGTTTACTATTTACAAAAACATCGTTATTAGCGTTGCTGCTTTTATTCTCATCATTTTTTGTTTCATCAGCGTTATCTAGCAAAACATTAATATTATAATTATCAAAGCTTGCATTACCTACACAACCATGACTCTCAGCATCTGACAAGAGTGCATTGACATCTATACCTACAATGCCTCATTACGATAAATACGTAAAATCTCTTTTACTGCCATTATTACTAAGAACACCCTAGTCCCTTTCACTGAGCTTGTCTAGTAATTGATGCAGGAAAATAAAATAAACGTTGCCATTTAATAAACTACGCCTAGTCATGTTTACTTTATTATTATGTCTACTACGAGTGTCAAGATTGTTTAACAGTTATTACTATTAACCATTGCTTCGCATTGTTGAGTTTATAGGCATATCATTTATCAGCGATGTAAAATACAGTGAAAAGTCATTATTGTTAATTTAGCTTGCCATAATCTACTTTGCATTACTTCTTGCATTTGTGCATTTGTCTGTGTGCTTTCTTTACCGATCATACTTTTCGAACTGCGCAAGACACATCTACCGAGCTAGAAGCAACGACATGAGCAAGAAGCGTTTTTGTAGTTGTTGTAATTCGTAAAGCTATTTACATTGCAGCTCATCTGTTTAGTTTACTTCATGCAAGTGTTCTACACTGTTTTGTCCTGCTTTGATCTGTAAAGTGGTGCGCGTACCTTGCTGCAGTAGATGCCACACCTTGTCAAATCGGTGTATGGCACACTTAACATTCAAATATTCTTCTACTTGAGCTGTTTCATGGAAGAGTAACGCATATATGGTAAATAATCGAAATGCCTATAATGTAGTAACAACACAATTGTCGTGTAAATAAAGAGAAGAAGAGGCAAGTAAAGAAAGATTACTAGTTAATGACACGTTCTACTCATCAGTTGCAAAGATTTCATCTGCGTTTTTCATGCCTGTCTTCACAAACGAATGTAAATATGGAGATGATGATGAAGATGATGATAAAGATGACAACAGTAAATGTCGTGCAGTCGGTAGTGCACTAGCCTCACCAATAACTCGATAAAGATGCGTTAGCATCTCAAACTGTGCACGAAGCGCATCATCGCCTCGCATAAACATAATCATCTGTTTGTCACTTCGGTCAAGTTGAAGTAAAAAGGCACGATGTGTGGCATCATGGTCGGTACTGTCATGGAAAATAAACTGTAGTGATGTAAAAGATAAATAAGGTTGTACGAGTACACGTTCACTCGTACAGTAATTTCATTTGCAGTTATGACAAATCATTTCACGTATGAGTGTGTCATATTTTAATAAAGACGGCTATACTACTCGAAAGGCAGCATTACGTAGTATCTCAATATACGGTTTTATTGTAGTTGTGTTAGTTACAGTAGATTTGTACGATAAACTATTGTGGGTTGTGCAGCTGTGGTTATTATCGTGTAAACCACCAGAGGTCAGTGCGGCTCCTTCTGGTCCATCGTAAAGAAGACTGGTATGTTTCTACTCCATCACCACACGCACCAACGCACGAGCGTGACCGCACATTTGTCGTAACACTAGTTCACGTTGAGAGCTACCAACGTCACAGAAAAAAATTTAATTGTATTTTTGCCCAATGTGTAAACTACTTCTTTGCATTTCATTAAGTTTTGATGCCTTGTCAAGATGTAATGTCAATTTGTCCCTTGTCATTGTGCCAGGTGTAGAGGTCAACTATCAACGTGTGTGATGGAGCAGCATTTCACATATCCGTTTCAGCACATGTACTCGCGGTTTGTGTGGCAGTAAAGTGTATATTTTTTCACTATTATCACATTTATTATTATTACAACTATTAGTAGTTTTATTTTCATTGTTTTTGTTGTGCGTTTGTAAAGCTCGAAATACTTTATCATTGCATGAACTTTGTGAGCGTAACGATTACAAGGTCGTAAAGGCACTAGACAAAATATTACTCACTCCCACAAAGCTAAGCTGAATGTTATAATTATTTTTATTTTTATTATTATTATTGTTGTTGTTCTTACAACTAATTTTATTGTTTAATTATTCGTGTTGTTCACTTGTGTGAATAGAGATTTTTTTATCTACTAACTTGTTCGTACTCATTTATCTATTTTAATCTTTATTTTCGTTGTTGTTATTAGTACTAATTTTGAGTGGCAGTGTCATAAGATAGTCATAAAGTGGGTTGAGTATTCGAAGTGAAATGTCACGTGCTGACATGTTAACAGATTACTTTGAATGTTTGTATTACATCTAACTTAACGTTTGTGACTGCAATTAATCTTTCTAATTTATTTCGCTTGATTGAAAAGTTGTGCTACATGTGCGTAATTACAAGTACGGCTACAGGTAAATGTGTACTAAATTTTGTGTCTTGTGCAACTACTTTGCATTTGTTTGTATGTGAACTAATCGAAGTAAAAAGCGACGAAAGCAGTCATCGTCGTAAATAGCAACAAACAATTTTACATATGACATGCTTTCATCATCATGATTGTTGTTGTTGATGCCTTTTTTGTATTTGTAACTGTCAATACTACTTATTTTATTATTTGTGTGAAAAGAAGAAGTGTTTCTACATGTAGTTGATGATGTTTGTGTAGTAATAGGCATTGACCGTTGCTTGTACAGTACAAACGCTCGTTGTACGAGAGGCTAAAGTAAATACGGTAACGTGCAATCACTTCCTTGTCAGAACAAAACATCTGCTAACAGTCTATCTGCTTACCTAAATTACATACGCTAGCCTTATTTATCATTATTATTATAACTGTTTTTAGTTTTATTAACAACATTGCCACTCGTTGAAGTTAATCTGCTCTTATTGATTGCTATAACAGTGAAACTAACAAATGTTGATGTTAACAGTTTGACATATTACTCCTATGCGATGCATGAATGACGTTGTTCAATAAGTACTTTAGCAATAACGCATTACAGCAAAAACGTTAAAGAAAGTTATTTATCACTTGTTACCTAATTTTACATTTACAAAGAAGAGAGAAACGAAGATGCACCCGCTACTAACTATGAGGAAGATGATGTTGATAAAAATTTGTAGTAATTGTTCATGTACGGTAGTCAGTCTACAACAGAAAACGCAGGCAAAGTGGATAATGGCAATACTGCTCATCATTGTAATATAATAGGCACAATATCTGCGAGCTATGCGTTTAATGTTGTAAAACTATCTGGGTGATGTATTTTAAGAACAGATATAAGAGGAAAGACTAATTGTTACATGATCAAAGAAGTAGCATCAAGTTTGCGAAGCTGCTATATGCTGACTTTGCATACTTCTTAATTGTTTGATGTAATATTGTTACTACTACTCAAATTGCCACGACGGTAGGCAGATTATGCTAGTGCATAAAAATGTACCTGCGCATAATTTTGCACAATGTGGGTTCAGCATAATGACGATTTTCTACCTGTATTCGTGCTGCACACATAACCTAGTGATTTGATAATACGAATACAGAGTAGTGGGTGAAGTCAATTAGTGTACGATTGCAACACTGCATCAACGTTAGAGCTATTCGTCATAGAGTCAACACGTGAATGTAGTTAATAGGAAGCACGAAGTAAAAGCTAAAAAAGTGCATTCACATTAACACGTTGCTTAGTACGCGTATTATGAATAGTCTACATCTATTTTGCGTGTGCATTTGCTGTTGCTGCTACTATTACTACTGCTATTGCTGGTTTTTATTACAATTATTTTTGTGATGACAAGTGTGCATATGTTTTCGATGTTTACGTGTCTGAATAATTTGTGTTTGTTATAGGTATTGTTAAACTGTTCACTTCATGTTTTGTTGTATCACACAAACGATGTGATGAACGTGAAAGTGACTGTCGTACATTCCGTGAAAGTTCATTCAAAGATAAAGAAGTTGATGTGTGCAGTCTTCTTTGTTATACTGTAATTGCAAATAAAGTTGGCACTTGTCTATATAAAATTAGCAAATTACGTTATCTAAAAATACTACTAAACATTCGTCTCTGTACATGCAATAAGCTAGATTCGCTTTTGATAAGTAACCATAACATATTTTGTCGCTTTGACTACATAAATTCTGATAAACACTTGGTAACTGATAAAGGGGAAAAGTTTTTAAAAAAGATATAAAATAATTATTACAACAAAAAAAAAATTTTTGAAAAAAAAAGGTAGTTAACTAATAGAATTTTATTATGATAAATGATGCATATGTTGTGCATAATTGGTAGAACGATAATTATATAATAGATATGTTACAACTGTTGTAACAAACATTCTCGCTGAGTACAGAACAAATTGAAAAATGATAGTTACTATCATACTGCAACATACAAAACTGAAAATATACAACGATAGCTTAACTATTTTTAAAAAAAAAGTAGATAAAAGTTCGTTCTTACAACAGCAAATATGTATATTAACGAAAAACTATACAATAAGACAATCTACAATATAAACGATAAATACTACGAAACATCTATAAAAATAAAAGAAAATAGAGTAAAAATAATTTTTTTAAACAGCATTTCGTGCTTTGTAAAAATAATTGAGAAACATTTTTTATTACACTGACAATGATTATATTGGTCGTGGTTTCAGATTTATTGGGGCTACGGTAGGCTACGGGTGTGCAATCGACACGTCATCTCTTTGCTCACCCAACCAGTGCTTTCGCTACTTTGCCACTTCCAGCTATCGCTTACGAATTGCCATTACCGATGCTCTTCGCTTTAGTCAATTGAAGTTGTCAAACACGTGTCGATCTTCGAGGTGAAAGTCCTCACTTTGTCCACCATTAGAAAACGGTACACCTGCCATCGCATTAGCATAAGGTCAGAAGCGAACACCAGTCTGATCCATTAGACAGCTTCGCCACTATCACTCTTCATCTCGACAAAAGAACATTGCTCTGGCAGGTTATGTCATGTGACACTTGAGCAATGTAGCGGATTGTTGAGGACATAATCGAAAAGATGCCTACGAGGCTTGCATATAACTAGAAATCAAATCAACATCTTCATCTAAACATCTCATAGGGTTAGCTCTCCAGTTGTAACAATTCAGTGAGTTTTGTACTTTTGTTTGCAATGACGGCAATGCCTGATAGAGAGGAGCAAACGCACGCAGTACTGGTTGAGGTATACCATCACGAAATATGCCCTACAATGGCTGCTAATATTGCTACATATAATTGGACTCGTTCAAAAATTAGAAAAAAAAGTAAAAACAAATTTTTTATATTTGACGTTAATATATGTGTACAGAAAGGGGAAAGAAAGTAAAGAAAGTAACGCTATGTATTTATGATTACGTTACCTTGATTGACAAAATTGCAATTATAAGTATTTTATAAAGTTAACAAGTAAAAGACAAGAGAAAATATTATAAACATTTTTTTTAATTTTAATTTATAGCGCTGAAGTAATCAAAACATGGTTTTTTTTTAAAATATTGCTCATAATAAATATTGAAAGCATTCGTAATAAAGTATTTGCAATATCTTTTTCAAATGACTTATGTTATATACAATTTATTAGAATGAGGATAACAGCTTATCACACACAACTAGAACAAAGATCAATAATAATTAAGCACTAACTATAGTAATTAATAACTATAGTGCAAACAAATGAAAAGCTGACAAGTGTCAGTAGTAAATCTCAATGAAGAGAGAGAGAGAGAGCGTTATTTTAGTAAGCACTAATATTATGTGAATAAATAAATAAATAATTAGTTAATAGAGAAACATGAATTACAACAAAAACAGCTCATATATTTATTTTTTTGCATCATCTATGGGGCAGTTCATGTACATTATCATATTATTATTATTATATTATTATTATTATTATTATTATTATTATTATTATTATTAGCAATCATATAAGTTGTTTTCAGTTAGTTACTTTAATACGGTAAAATATTATTCCTATTTTTTTTTACCTTAGCCTTAGTTTATAGTGCGTCTGCTATCTTGTGTCAATAAACTGTGTACCTACTCTACGTGCTAAGCATGCTCAAGTGCCCGCTTAGCTGCATCATTGCGTCTAAAATAAACTCGAGCAATCACAGAGATGAACAACGTCACAGTGTATATTATAGCCCCATTATAGCATGACTTCGCCTTACTCTACACATCTCAGTTCGACTATACAGAGGTGATTGCGAATGAAACAGCATGAGTGCTAAACATTCTACCGAACAAGACTAGCAATATAATGCCTAGCAACGAAAACACGGCACAACACGTTGCACAGGCGTCGTAGCCCATGATGACTGTGTTTGTTGATTATATTTATTTGAAATGATAAATAAAAGTTTATGAACTAGAATATCGTTTTGCTAAAATCAAAAATTACTAATTTTTCTATGATAATAATTACTTGAGGGTGAGAAAGAAAAGCACTTTTATGAAGTAAATATATATATACATGTCAATTTTATATATAACATAACATGTAGTTGAAATTATTACATTCATGGGTTCATGTATTATTATTTTTTTTTGAAACAGCAATGAACGCACATATGATGAATAGCCAGTATGCGAGTTTTTTTGTTATGATTTATGTATTTTTTTGGAAAAAGTTATTTTGTTCGATGGCTACAGAAAAAGTATAGAAAAAAAAAACAAAGTAAAAAAAAAGCATGAATAAACAATTTCGTTAAACACTATATTGTGACACGATCTACACACAAAAACGAACATACTGTATTTATAACGGAAAAAAAAAACTTGAGAGATGAAACGACACGAGCAATTGTAAAAAATATATAACAATATTACATATGTATATGTATGTTCATGTACTGCAAACTTTAGTGAAAGGTAAATTAGCAAAGAGATAAACAGTTTTATGTATAATTGTGTATGATAAGCATATAAAAAAGTAAGTTAAATTTTGAAAAAAGGCAAACGTATACACAAATGTATGCACACACAACTGTCAATGTCACATTGGCGTAATAAAAACACTGTGATACAACATCTTTTAACGCAAGCAAAGTAAAATGCAGCTTTCAAGTAAGATACTCATACACTCCACAATTCTTCCTTCTCTCACGAGCATATAAACTAGCGACAGTGTAACTGCAAAATATATATATATATATATATATATATATATATATATGAAGCAATTTCACAAAAATTTACCATAAAAAAAATATATAAGAAGAGTAATATATAATTAATAGCGCAATATTGTTGTACAATGGTATTTGTCTTTCATAAAAAATAAATTTGATTCGAGAAAAGATATTCAAATAATAAATAAATAAAATGATAGTCGCATCAAATTTTGCAGCGTATAGCATCAACAATTATCACCGCAAAATAGAAAAGGAAAAGAGTAAATGTGAACTAATAAGATTATATGTGAGTGTGTATACATAAGGTAGAAAAAGAGATTTGTAAATCAATATATTTTTTTTAAAAATTAAAATGAGTTTGTTTTCAACAAAGAGCTACGTACGTGATGAAACTGGCAATGACAGCCTAAAAAAGAAGGAAAATTTTTTCAAAAATTAATTTATTTGATTTATTATTTGTGAATTTATTCTTCTCATCTATTTTTCGTGTGTGCGTGAACAACAGATAATAAATTAACTGTAAAATAAATTGGCAAAGATTTTCTATTCAGTTTCATATTTTGTAAAAAAACATAATGTAATTTTTTTTGCAAAAGAGAATGTTTTACATATATACACATACACTTGTTTGAGTTTCAGGATGTCTAGACTATATATATGTATATATATATATATTTGTGCGGCAGGTTGTTCTTTACCAAAGTTTAATCTGCCGTTTATCATTTAACAAATTTAGTAATGTGGGTATACTTGAGAGTTTAACAAGAATTGTGACAAATAAATGTATGTCGAGAATTGTAGCATTGTACAAACAAACCTGTTTGTAAGATGTACGTAACAGAACACTATTCTGTTGAAAGTTAACATAAGTACACTCTTAACAAAACTTCGCACACAAACATAAAACAAGAAGTTTTTACCACATCTTTTTTAAAGCACAGCTTTGTCTCCGGAGTAAAGCAAGGCAAAGCGAGTAAAAATAAATGACAATATTTGTGCATAAACAAAATTGTTTGCCTTCAGTAGCTTATTTATTTCCTTTTGTATACGTTCAAAACACTTATTCACTGTTCATCGATTACACGTATACAAAACTTAAGAAAAACAAAAGTAAATAAAACATAAAATGGAATTTACTAATTGTATAGTATCACCGTAATTCTATTTATGTGCATTGGTGTTCTTGTGTATAAGTAAGGTGTATATTTTTATTTTTTCCTTTGAAATAAATGTAATACAAAATGATAAATTATGTTTAGTATACAATAAATGACTTATATTTTTTTTATACGCAAATTATGAAAATTTAAATAAACATACTATTATATTTATTGGTTTTTTAATATTATTGTCAAGATGAAACTGCTTACACTGCTGTCGCAATACCATCTGCATTATTGTTGTTATTGTTATTGTTGCTCAATGATGGCATGTGGAGAAGTGTTGAGATGGGAGCTCGACACACGGGGCATACTGGTTTATGCTTTAGCAACTCCTCACCACAGTCCTTACACATACACATATGACGGCACGGCATCACCGCCGTGTCCTTCGGGTTGGTAATACAAATTACACACAGTCCATCCTCGTCTTCTTCGCCCTCGTGCGGTACAATTGTCGAACCGATCATCACCTCATTCATCATCTATGTTCCTGCGGTGGCGTTTTCGTTATCTGCACCGTACAAGTTCTCCACCACATAGGCGTTTCCTGTCGCGGTGACAATCTGACTAATCACACGTCGTCGAGGCTTCTACGCCAAGTCTACCGCCGTGTGCTCCGTGTGTTACACCACCATCTCCTCTCCTTCATTGCTGCCTTCCTTCTTGCGAAGCTATGTGGTGCGATAACGAAGTACAATCACACAGGGCATCTGTTTAGGGTAATGCTTGTTGAATATCTTCTCCTTCTCCTACAATCGGCTAATGTCCAGCTTGACGGTGATTTTGCGATTTTCCTGTGGAGCCTCAATGGCGGTTCGGGTTGGTTCCATCTTGGGTTTGTTTGGCATGTAAAACACCGTACCATTTTGCACACACTCCTTGACCCCGGTGTGTATCTCATAGGTCAATGAGGGGCAAATGCTAGTAATGTAAAAAGTTAATAACTGGGTACTCGCATTGTAGGTTACCGTGGAGGCTTCAATAGTGGCTAGCATTTTCACCATCTGACCCTCTTGCACACCGCGTTCATTGTTGTTATTAGTGTTGTTATCATTATTAGCATTATTGGTGGCATTATTGTTGTTTGTGGTGGTGTTGGTGTTATTATTTCGCTGAGAGGATGCATTGGCGTTGGTGTTATTATTCTGTGAGGGTACATTAGACGCACCAGAGGCGTTTGTACTAGTTCGGTTATTAGTATTAGCACTGTTATTGTTAATAGTGTTAATATTATTATTATTATTGTTGGTTGCATTACTCGCATTACTCTGACCCGACTGTTGATTGCCTCGTTGACGAGGGTTGTTGTTGTATTGATTTGCTAAATGTTGTGGCATCATATTGTTGGAATGATTGCTACTACTATTATTATTGTTGTTGTTAATACCCGTACCTTGTCCTACTCCGGCACCTGGTCGTGCGCTGTTAATGTTAGACTCACCAATATTTCCTTGCCGTCCTGGACGTGAACTCTTGTTGCCCATTTTGTTGTTCGTACAATCACCTAAACTAATCTATTATGTGATTATATTGAGTTATTTTAAGAAAAATTATTAAAAAAGTTTGTATAATCACTTGATATTTTTCGTTCAATAACTTGTTTAACCGTAATGTTTACCTTTTTAAATTTTTTTTGTAAAATAATGTCTTGACGGTATTTACAGAAAACTTGACTTTGTGTGCTGTCACGCTATTGTGTGTAGATAGCGTCTGTGAATGTGTCTGTAAATACTTTGCTTGCTGTAATGCTAATAATGCTTATTTTTGTTTATGAATAATTACTGTATTCCCTTAACTGTATTTAATGCGTTTATTATAAATAAAAAGGGCAGTGATATTATCTTATACTAGTAAGAGCTATTTTTTTTTCTTTGTAAACGTACCAAAAAAAAAAGAAAATTTAATTTGACGCAACCTGAAGAAATGAAAATATATTATGTTTTTCTGTGTTATCTACGATTAAGTTTATGCTAATAATACTATAAATAGTTAATATGAGAATAATTGAACTTTTAGTGTTTACACACGTATATTACAAATTTTTACGAAACAAGCGTGAAAAAGAAGAAAAAAATACTACAATAATTGTAGTAGCTTGTGTCACAATAGATTCACAATAATATAAACGATATTCTGATAAACAATAATGCAATTTTGGTCGATGAAAAGTTTTCATTATAACATTTGTATTGTATGTGTACAAATCTATGCAGTAAAAACGATAGTCTATAATGCATTTACACCTCTCCGCAAAAGCAAACGAGTTACAACTAAAATAATTGATAGTAGATTTTGTTTTTCATACCATGATATATTAATGTACAGATAAGAAAAATAATCAATGTATTGAAAGTGGTGTTGTTATAAGCTCAAATTCAACGTAAATGAATTATTAACATGCTTACTCAAATCCGTAATGACGAACCACCTGACCACCACGGCGTACTACAGTGGGTTTGTTATTTTTGTTCAATGACTTATTAGCAATAGTAACATTTGCAGCTTTTGATGCAACAAATGGCAATGCTGATTGTCGTCGTGGTAGCATTTTAGATAATTCAGTTATGTTATTGTCTTTCCCTCTTTATTGTATTTACTTGGCATTTGCCACTTGCGTTGCATTTTATTTTGATGTATTTTTACTGATTGCGTTTCTGTAGCCGTGCAGTGTGCTTCTCATCGCACTTTTGCTAGGAATGGCCGAGTTAACACGTTGCTGGCTCGTACTTCTTCTACTATTGTTATCAACATGATTCGAAGAAGTTTGATGTTGTTGTTGTTGTTGTTGTTTTTCTTGTATTTGTCTGTTTGAATGCAAAGATGTTGGTGCTACAATGGCGGCTCTGTGTCTACTTCATTACTGTTTGCTACACAAGTTATTGTTATTATTACTACTATCATTATTTTTGTTGTTGTTATAGTAGTCTTGTTTTGCTTCATCGTCATCATCAACATTATACAATCTACGTTTTAGTGTTTTCTCTACAAATGAGGCCTTTGCATTTGCATAATTATGTTATGACGGCTATAGCAATTTGTCCTATCTTGTCTACTGTTACTGTACTTAATTTTTATTTGCATTCTATTATTATTACTACTCTAATAGATGCATCGCAGATGCAAGTAGTTAGCGAGCCTTGTATGCATCAAACTTACCATTTGCTAAACCGTCGACTGCGTTTATGTTTGTGTTTTTTGCTTGTCTCTACCTGCTTTCATTTGTGTTTACTCTGCTTGACAATAAATTCAGATTCTATTTAGCTTATTTCGAATGACGGTGTTGTACTATCTAATAACATTATTCACTCTATGAGTTGTTTGCTTCATCCTATATTTTGTTGTTTTTATTTACATCGTCACTATTCTTCTTTATTTCATTTTTACCTGTAAACAATTAGTTTGTTGTTTTGTGATGCGTGTGTAATTTGTACGCCTCACGGACTTGTGCTTTAAGTAACGAATTGATTTCAATCAAGGACTACTTCTCACTTCGCAGTGTAGCTATTTCATGTTTGGACTGTCGTAGCTACCGCTGTAGCTTTTCACGCTCACGCAACAGTGCACGAACATGATGTTCTAAAACAAAATATTTGCGTCGTCATAATTCTGCTTCATTCATTACAGTTGACGTTTACTGTGTATGTAGTGCATCTTATTAATTCGTGGTGTAATCATGCTTATTATGCGAACGTTTTTAGTGTCGTGATAGGCAATGGTCAGTAGCTTTGGGTTTTTACATTCTACCTATTAATCTATTCAAATTTGTACTACTAACTGTAAAATCAGACTACTCATGTGATGTGGTGAAATTAGTTTTATTGTTATCGTGTTGATGTTCGCTGTTTGACATTTTGGCATTACCTGATTGTCTTTTATTGTTCTTACTCTCCGCAAAGTGTATTAATGCGTGTTCTGATGATAATGATGATGATGATGATGTCGATGATATATTTTTATTATTTACACTGTCACCAATCGTTGTAATGTTACCCTTTTATTGACTAGTGACATTATTATTATCAGCATTAACATTCATGTTTCCTTTACTCTTATTTATTTATTGTTAATGTATGTTAGTTTTTCCTTGTTATTTGTCAAATAATTTTTACTACTTTTCTCGTTGTTGACGTTATTGATGTAACTAGGCTCGTAGTTTGTCATAATCCTCTCGTAGTGACTTGTACATGTACTATATTTTTTGCACAAACTTGTGATTTACAACAGCATTATTACTATTATGATGATTATTATCGTACGGTGAATGTAATGATACTTAACAAGATAACTCATGTGAATGGTGTGGTGTATGCAATGCGTTATTTTTATGAGATGGCTGTAGCATCTGTAGTTTCAGCAAGTCCAACTGGTATCGATTAATTTCTTCGTCTTTGCTTCTGACACTGTCCTTCAGGCGTAAAATCTCATCACGGGTATGAAGCAACTATTGTTGTACCTGTTGCAATTACTGCTGGTTCTGCTTCGCAGAAAGAATGAGTGGGTCATTTTGCAACTCACTCGTAAAGTGACCAATTTGACTTCGAATTTACTCATTGGCTGAAGTTAACTAGACAACTTGGCGCTGAAGCAACTCATTTGTGTGGCGTAGTGTTTGCAACTAGGCCGTTTGCGCGTTAACATCACAGGAGAGGTGTAGTTGGTCTTACAACACACGCCGCGCTGCCTCGCTAGAGTGCAACTCACGTGTGAGCCGAAGTGTCTCGCTCTGCAGCTGTTCAATTTTCATATTGGTTGATACTTTAACTTCATGCAGCTGTGCGTTACTTTCACGCAACGATTAGGAAAGCTGCTGGCACTGCGAAGATCATGTGGTGTTACCTTTTTATGACAAGATGGTAAGATGGTGTGCTTCTTACTTGAACCGCTCTACCTCGCATTTGCACAGCTGCAACTCTGCCTCGGCTTTAACGTATTTATCGTGTGCATTGTTCAATGATTGACGGTAGTTTTATATCTCCTCATTCTTGTGAGTTATCTCTTATTGCAGTGACATTAACTCATGTGCATTTTTGGACACATCGGCCTGTAATGCAGCATTGCTCTTGTCATGTAACTGTTTCAACTTGCTCATTTCCATGTGCATTTGCAAACACCGTGCATCATGCTCTCTCAACTGTTATAAAATTTTCTGCTGCTCCTATTCGCATTGCAGTGTCAAGCGATGCATTGACTCTTGGACTTCACACAGTTACTTTTGTCATTTATTACTTTACCGCTACAATTGACGTGCTCTACTACTTTACTATTTCAGTGCAGATTACAACACATGAGTGGTTTAATGCATTTATGAATGTAACATTTCTATTTGCTCTGCATGAACGCTGCGCTCTTGTGCTCTTTCTTTTTCATTACTCGATATTTTTTATTGCAGTGTACCATTTTACTTTTGTACTGCTTCCAGTTACACTGCTAATTGGTGCTTTCTCATCTCTAGTGCATGTAGTGCCTCGCTTGTTTCATGATATTTGCTCGTGACATTTTACAGTTCATTACGAAGTCGACGTACTTCTGCCTCATGTGATTATTGTATGCGTTGCATATACTCCTTTTGTGTTGTATTCACTTTACCTTGACTGGATTAACATTCACAAAGTCGTTCATGGTATCATTTCTACCGACGAGTAAGCTATTACTATCATTCATGCCTATCTGTTTACATTTTTAATTGAAGACACTTTAGCTATTTTGCATAGGTATCATGTGCAGTGGCTAATTTGCGATCTCGATCCGCTTACACCTATTATATTTGTTTACGTAACGTACTAATGAGTTGTTATGCATCATGTCATTTGTTATTCAATGCATCACTCTGAAGTGCTATAGCTGTAATTTATTATTGTAGTTTTGTAATTTACGTAGATGCTTCGTGCAATGCAGCGTCACGTTACTTGATGAGATTGTAATTAAACTGATAATCCTACTCGATTGTCTGCAAACGTGCTTGCAATCTTAGCAACTCATTATCACGAGATGCTAGTTGTTGTTACATCAATGTAATTCGATTGCGTACAGCTTGACGCAGTTCACTCTACTTGACGTCAATATCCGTGACAGTACTTTTCATGTTACTACTATTATTGATACTATTGTTTGCCAATACACTTTACATTTCGTCTATCATTTAATTAAACAATTTTAATCTATATTACTTCAAAAATACAAATAAAAGTTATTGTAAATAATGTTAATTTACAAGTATTGCGAATCTGAACATAGAAAAAGAAAAGAATATGTTAACCGTTGCATTAAAGATATTGGCAAAGACATTAACTTTTGATAAAAAAGGTATTAATAAAATCTGATGATAACTCATCGCTTTCGTCATATTATGTGTCATATGTAAATATATATAATGTAATACACTAGTAAAAAACTATATAAAAAAATGCTGAAAAATAAATAAAAAAGGTCAAATGTACCTTTGACAATAACACACAACTTTATAGTTTGCAATCACTTTTGCAAAGTAGTAAAACAAAGTGAAAGAGAATGGAAATAAAAGTTGTAATATTTATAAAGTATAACTATTGTATATGTATGTATGATTGTATGTATCGTTTGTATAAATGGATTTCATCACGTGTCAAATAAAGTGTGTGGCAACGAATGTACTTACAAAAAAAATATATTTTTATATCATATAATTTGATTAGTCAAGCATAGTAAAACAGAATAAAGATTTTACTGCTTCGATCACAATTATTTATTTTTCTTATGATGTACGCAAGCAAAATGAAACGAAAGCAACCAAGTCAGTAAAAAGTGTATACAATTACTACAACAAATGCAAAACGTCGCTAGACAAAGTTCGTAGAATTAAATAATTTGAAAAGATAAATTTTGATATTCTCAAAAATATATAAATAAAAAATAATATAAAATAATATAAAATTAACATACACATTTAATTTGGTTAACAACAGGTATTTCGTAATGGGTTAGTGGTGTTGGTGTTATTGTCTGCGTTTGCCACTTCACCTGGACGTAATGGTCGCTTCAAGTTAGCAGCACCAGCAGATGTATTACCGTTACTGTTATTTTTATTGTTTGCGTTGCCATACCCTCCTAGACCTCGTTCGAGCAATTTCTGACCCAGCTACGTAAAGAGTTTGTCCACGTTTGTGCCTTCCTTTGCAGAGGTTTCATAAATTGCCCCCACATCTTCATCCTTAGCTATGGCTTTGCCCTCATCAAACGAAACCTGACGCATCGATTACAAATCAATCTTATTGCCAACCATGAAAATGAGCATGTTGGGGTCTGCCTTTGTACGAAGTTCTTTGATTCACGTCTGAGCCTTGTGCAAGGTGTCTGAATTTGTAATATCGTACACCACCAACGCGGCTACCGCACCTCGGTAGTAGATAGGTGCTAGACTTCGATACCGTTCTTGCCCAGCAGTATCTCATATCTCAAACTTGATTGCCTTGTGTGCACCTTGACTGCTTGCCGTGTTAGCAGGAGTCGGAGATGATAATGATGATGATGGCTAAGACGTTGATGTTGATGGTGTGATTTGAAGTACACGTGACAAGAAAGCTGCACCAATGGTGGTTTACTGATTAGACTGAAACTCTCCTCGTGCAAAACGCAGTGCAATAGAACTTTTGCCAACTGCAGAGTCGCCTAACAATACTATCTTTGCACTGATTGCCTGTGTAGGTGGATTTGAGCGTGGCATAACAGCAGATGCCATTTTGTTTAACAAAAAAAAATAAAAGATATTTGAGTTAATATACCAATAGATATACACTAAGTTTTGTTAACTTATATGTTGTGTAAATGTTGTCAACTGTTATAGTAGTGAAAAAAAAATACTTTATCTGATAAAAGTTATTAATTGCAATACACTAAAATGTTTGTAAACGCAAATGGATGAAAAAAACAGATATGTGTTATTCAAACATCATTGGCCATTATTACATCAGATGCATATGTGATAGTTGCAAGGCACACGCAAACATTTCAATCAACTTGTCTAATTTTAATATTATAGTAATTAGTGAAACAAAATATGTGATATGTGGGTGTGCAACGTGTAAATGACATAATAATTATCATAAATAATAATTAAATTTTTTTAATTCAATATAAGCGTATAAGTGAGATATATATATAAAACTGTGATGTGTTTAGTCGTATGTGTGTATATTTTACATACAATATATATATCATAATAATGAGAAAGTAAGAAAAAATGAGTGCGCAACAATTACTTTACCTAAGTAATCAAACTAAATATTTGTTTAATAAATTAATCCTCTTTTTTTGTTGTAGGCTATGCTTGTTTACAATTTACGCTGCATTGCGCGAACTACTTTTACCGTTCCATTAGGCAGACCAGGAGTGTTTGTAATGAATAACAATGACTGATGTGAGGCAATAAGTGCACTTTTCTTCACCAACGTCGGTAAACTCTGTGATGGGTACATGACATCTATGGCTTCCTTTGGTACAGGAAGTGTAATTACATACAATGACAAATTAGCGGTTTGTACTTTCTTTTACACCAAGGGAGATAGCAAGCTAGCCTCACTCAAGGCCAGGTCAAGCACCCTACCAAGTGAGAAGTTGACATTGCAGTGCATGTAAAAAGCTGGAATGGTGTACAGCTCATCAGCGCTGTTTGACTTGACTGAGCTGATCTTGCCATTGTCTACCTTTTGCATACTACTGCCTTGTTTTGTCATTCCGCTAACATGATTGGTTTTACTTGATGGTTTGGCATTTTGTAGAGCAGCTGGTTGTTATTATTATTGCTGCTGCTGTTATGTGTGCGGTGAAATAGCGAACACCACAAGTGGGGTGACCATGTCTGATGGGGACTAGGTTGACTTGCCCTTCGCACTTGCACGAGAGTTGTACAAGTTAGATAAAATATTTGTCAACGACGTACGCGACAAGTCTGATTTAGATGTGTTGGTGTTGTTATTGTTGTTTGCTACATGTGACATATTTGATGCACCTTTACCACCACCATTATTGGCCCCCTTTGTAGCGTTGTGTGCAAACAAACCAAGAGTCTTGTGAGTTTTATCATTACTATTACTGTTTTTATTGCTATTCATGACAAACTTCTTTGTTGTACCATTGTTTTTGAGCATCTTGTTATTGTTGTTGACGTTAATAATGTTTCTTTTCGCATAAGTACCAGGACAGTTATGCGAGGATGGATTTCGATGATCAATGCAGAATAACTGTCGACAATCCTCACACAACACACGAACACCCACCTGGTTGGGGCAATCGCTAACATGACAAAAGCCATTGCCTTTTGCAGATGCATAGGATGAGCTTGAATGCTAACTTGTACTATGACCTGTACTGTTATTTGAATTATGTTTTGTGCTATTATTCTGCTATCGTTCATTTTTACTCACATTGCCTATGACTTTCCCTAATGCCTGGTTGATGGAGTGTAAAACCGATGCTGGGGTAGCACCACTACTGCTGCTCTATGCACTCGTCTTATCCTTGACATTCGTATTGCTACTTGATTTACTTTACTTAGACACGTACGATAAAGAAGCTTGGGAGGGTGAGGCAGATGTTGATGATGTATAGCACCGTTGTGATTGCCTCTACTGCTCTTACTATAACATTTTTTATTTGCTGTTGCCACTTTACTAAAATGCTGTTAGCGGCGGCAAAGACGCTAACACGGCATTAGATCCTGTACGCGGTTCATTGGCATGAGACATAGATGAAGTGTTGTTTGTTGAGCTTTGTGCTGCTGCTGCGGATGCACATCCACGATCAAGATGATGACATACGGCCTCATCGGCAGATTGACGAGGATACTATAGTGGTACCACTGCGTTGCATATAGGGCATGTATGTACAATTACATTTACTTTCCCTGTACACTGATGTGCACTTCCGACAATGTGTTTAGAGCAAAAACGTTTACCGCAATCGGTGCACTTGGTAGATAAAAAATCAATCTGAGTACAGCCTTCGCACTGGCAAAGGTGCTCGTCATCATCGTGAATGCCAACTTGCATGATGTGTCAAATATTTGTATAGATATATAGTTTAACAGATTTTGATTTACTTTTGGCTATGATAGTTTAACGAAATAGAAATGCAAACAATATTGTCGTCTAATACAGATTATGTTAAGTAACAAAGTGTATTTTGAAAAAGAGACTAGAAGTGTAAAGTAAATAAGCAATGACCATAAAACTTAACATACATTAGTTTATCAGAATAATTTCTTTGTTCAGATTAATATATTTTTTTTAATATTTTGAAACTTTATATAACAGAGTTTTAGGTAGATATTATATTAGTTATTGTTAACATCACTATTGTCATATTAAATATTTCAATCGTTTTAGTTTATGTGTTTTGCAGATGATGCTTATCCTTTGTTTTCCTACGTGATGTGAAGTAGCTACTTTGAGCCAAAGTACACAAGTAATCCAAAGGCTCGTAACGAGGTGTCAACTGTCAATTCTACTTTACCACTTGTCAAGTTTGCTGTCAAGTATCATGTATTGTCTTCATTAAATTTTTGCACACCATCAGCAATACTGTTAAAACTACTTTGTTATTATTTTTATTATTTTGGTAAGTTAGTATTTATAGTTTTATTACTACTGTTATTAAATTCATTTTTATCATGTACAATGGCAACAAACATACCCCCCACTTCCACCGCAGACGATAACATTTACACTCATTCATGTGCATCATGGCAAGATTCAAGTGAACTAACCTAGTCCGTGTTCACTTGTTGCATTTTATGTTAATAGTTTTATCGCTGCTTACTCAACGTCTACAGGGCACTGCTTTTTATCAAAGGTGAACCTGCATGTTATTTTTCACTTCATTTGTTGTCTTTGCATTCTACACTAGCTTCGTACATGACGTGTGCTTGTGAGTTATGTTGACGTGTCGCATCCTGTACAAGTATATGACCACACTCATGCAATGACACAAAGCCATCACGAAGTAGCCTTTACACAATAACCGCCTCACTTGGCTCATGAAGGTGTAAAGTTCAGATTCGTTTTGCCAGTGCACAGTGAGGTGCAATAAAACTGCTACTCTACATGGTAGCTCGTCATCGACACGTTGCCTGAGATAGGTATGACCCGTTTAGCTTCTCAAATGCACGCATGCCAGCCGATACAATCTACACACCTGGTCCTTTGAACGGACGAGTAGCAAACAACATCTCTGCCACACCAATGGTAATTAGTACAATACGTTTGCACTCACCGCCGCTAGAGTTGAGATGGTACACTGGGACTAAACCACAAAAGTTATTAATATTTTAGTTTTTATTATTACATTATTTTGTAGTAGTACTATCGCAAGAACGGCTCATGGGTTGCAGCTACGCTGTTTGCTAACTCTATGTGTAATACTGAAAGACATTCTTGTCATAGCGGTCAAGACCATAAAAATCGGTAATGTTTATTCAGACAGAATCGTTTACACCTACAGGACGTCATAATTTGCCACGAGTTCACTGATTGAGCTTTTGTTATGTGATGGTAGGACCACTTCAGTCTGGCATTTTCACTTTACGAAGTGCGGCAACGAAAAAGCCACCGGTGTTATCTCGATGAGGCAGCACGCGTAGTAGTTTTGCACCATCGTATTGCCTTTGCGCAATTTACAAATCACGTCTTTCGAATTATTATTACATTTATCGCTCCTTTTACGTCTGTAATGTAGTTTTATCATCTACACAGCTTTCCAAGTTATGTATGTGATATTTACTGTCTGAATTTGGAACTGTTGTGCACGTTGATATTTACCGTAAAACACGCTGTAGTGTGGCCATGTCAGCAATTCCACTACACGAGTGCAATTTCACGTTAGCCTCTTTCAAGATCGCATTCACGTCTAACAGCTCAACACTATCCTTGTACGTTTTCAACGCCTGCGCAATGACATTTTCGTTTTACAGTGGGTTCAAACTACAGGTGCTGTAGACTAAAATGCCATTAACAGCTAACATGTCTAACCCACGACGTAGTAATCGCTGCTGTGTCGGCACCAGTGCCTGTACATAGGTCGAGGATCATGTATGAAGTGCAGAGCGTTCTTTACGTATGGTGCCATCACCACTGCAAGGTACATCACACAAGATGCGATCAAATCGTTATTATCTAAATTACGGCAACTACAACATTTATCTTGAGCAACACTATGGTTACACATTATCTTCAGCGCTATTAACATTTCGAATGTTTTCATGTCTATTGTTACGTTTGTACAAGTGAGGCCATTTAGTCGCATCACATCGTGTACACAGTACATTTGGTGCATGAAAGCGTTTTAGTCGAGTAGGCAACGTTTGTGTGGCCTTGACAAAATCTTTTTCATTGCCGATAATAACACCTTGAGGAATAGTAATATTGTTAATACTACTCGTAGCGCCTCTATACTCTATATTTACATCCTATATTGTTTATATAGCTGATTTTTATTTTATAACTTTATGTGTAAGTGAGACAATTGTACGCTATACTTACGGTGCAACAGAGTACAAACTATCCTATTTTGATTTTGTATCGTTACTTTTTTGAAATCGTGTGAGTTTTATTTAGCTTTTCTGCATAACACAATCTAGTATGTGAAGTGTTTTGCTGCCAGGTGCCGCACACATATCAAGTACGCGATGATGTGGTTAAACCTGTAATGCAATAGCCGGTAGTGTTGAGACAAGTTACTGAAACGATGCCCCACCACTGGAGTGAATGGCACGACACAGTAGTTGAAGTTAATGTATTGTGTGATACGTTGCATTTGAGCACGAGTACACCTGCATGGACAGTGGTAGACACAACGCAGGCTTCAATCACGAACGTAGTGTTTCATTCGATAACAATAAACGATGCACCAGTGCTTCTCTGCTCGTTTCATTACAGTGAACACGTATGCTCATCGGTAGAGGTGTGTGTAGGCACTACATGAATTACCATCACTAATCTTTTACATGACAAGTGTTATTTTGCATGTTAGCGTTCCATTCATCATTTTCACACTACTAGATGTTATTGTTGATGTGTTCAGTAGATTTATTTTTCTACTAATTTTGACACTAAGTTTGGTGAAACTTTGTACAAATAGCATCAAATACTTTTTACTTGTAGAACTTGATGAGCGGGAGTGACATGTTACCTGCAACTACTTCATTGAGATTACTAGTATTATTGTACATGTTTGCAACATTATCACTGTTGATTGACTTATTTTCAGGTGATACTAGCTATACTTGCTTTTCATTTTCGATGCTTTTATCATTTGAAGTATGTTTGTCTTGTAATTCAGACTATGACTCTTTTCGTCGTCGCTCATGGGTATTGCTTGCACGCTGAGCCTGACTAATCGCAAAACAGAGTTAGGCAACATAAAACTTATGTACAGTAGATTGATTACGTTGTAATCGTGAGGTTACATGTAGTACATCTTATGCAGTAATTTATATTTTAGCGGTATTACTAAGAGCTGTTAGAAGTTATTACAATCCACGCCCTTCAATAACAGGATCACCACAGTTAACTTCTACCTCAGCTTTGATCTGAAACGGATGAACAAACCGAGAGCACAATTCATCAAACACACTTTGTGCACTACATGTCAATGTCAGCAGCGACGTGAGTGCAACCGGGGCCGACTCACGTAATCGTTTACGCTTAGCCTCACGCCTTTTCATCAGTCTATGTGTTTTTTATTTGTATATGTAACGTCTTATAGTTAAAACAGAAAAAATAGATGGACGTACAAAAAAAGATAATAATGTAATATTTTTAGGTTAATATTATACATGTTGTTAATGCTAAAAGAAACACACTTATTTAAATTTGTTTACTATCCATGATTACCTTTATATTATCAATTAAAAATTAAAAGAATGTTAAGCATAAATCTGTTATGACGACAATTGGATTTGTTTGTATAATAGTAGAAGTTTATTTATAGCAAATATTAGTAATAATTAATTGTAAAAGTTAAAGACACAAACTTATAAACAATTTTCTTATATATAATAAGTTATTGTTTTGACTTACTCAAGGGTGTTGTTATTGCTTACACCTACCAAAACTCTTTTCCTTCCTTGTTGCGCAAGTGTCTATCAGCACCATGTCGAAGTAGGTAAACACCAATATCCTCATTCTCATCACTCGATGCGTAAAACAGTGCAGAGTCGCCGCGTTTATCTTGCAAGTTCATTCAATCACGATGGCACTTTTTCTTTGCCGCATGTAACTTCTCACTAGAGAGCACAAGCTATTCTATCAGGTGCAGCTTGGCACTCATCACCGCACGATGCAGCACAGACTGACCACGTTTATTCTGATGCATCAAATTTGCACCGTGTTGAAGAAGGAAATGCACCACCTCTTTCTGTCCTTTGCGAACTGCCAAAAAGAGTGAGGTGTTGCCGAGATCGTCTTATCAGTTGACAATCATACGACGTATTAAGTTCATATTGGCGTGTGTTATAGACGAGGCGCTTTGAATATTTTGGTTTGTACTGCACATTTCTATTTTATGATTACCCAATTATTGTAAATTACTCTCTTTTTGTTGTTGTTACTGCTACACTGACAAATTACGATCTTGCACGTGTGTAGGTATTTATTCATCATGTTTTGTCTTTCATTGCATGTACGCATAGTAGACCTAGGCACTTTTGTTCAGTAGAGTTTACAAAAAGTCTAGTGGAGCAGCTAAGGTGCACGCCGTCATAAATGGCGTAGTATGAGAGTCATCTTCACTTAACACAGGTGCGTTGTACGGCGGTGACGTTAACGCTTTCGCCAACGTGTAATTTTACACTGCCACTGCCCAGTGAAAGACCGTTCGACCATCTGGATCACGATAGCCTCATATGCCACTCATGTATTATGGTTTTGCTTCACTTATAGCAACAGTGCCCTCAGTTTCTGTGTTAACAACTTTTACTTTATCTTATTCATTTATTGTCTACGCAGAATTTTCTTTGCTTCCTACGACTGTAGTGTCAGTTTGCTCAGCTGATGTACTTGTACTAAGTAAAGGTGTTGAAATACCACTTGTTGCACTAATATGCACATCTACCTTAGTTTTCAGGTACGACACGATAGCCTCAATGTCACCATCACGGCACAAACGTGAGAGGTGTTATGTTTGCATTGATCGCAACGCTATTAGATTTATCAGACAAAAAAAAAAGATAAACGATTTTGATAATATAAATGTAATTATTATTATAAAGCTATATGCTGAGGCTTTTTTTTTCGTACAAACTATTTTTCTTGGCAATTTGATATTTTTGGTGATTATATGTAGTATTATTGTAAATCTTAATTATCAACAAAAAAAAATTGTAGGGGACTAGGATAATACATACTATATAAATAGTGTAAAAATATGAATATAATATATACGTAAAGTATATCAATATCATATGTTTTAGAGTTAGAACAATAGTTTATAACTTTTGCCCTCATGTATACACGCATTTATCGGGTTATTGTTATGTAAACTACTAGTATTGCATTGTTTTAATTTTGTCAAAATTGTAAAATAATTTACATATAAATTGATAGAATACAACAAACAAAATTTTAGTGAATGGAAACGAAAAAAAAGAAGATTGTCATTTACATGATTAGCTACAAAGAGATAATTGAAATTATCTTATCAGAAAAAAACATAAAAAGATGCGCATTTCAATTAATGAATAGATATGTTGATACAAAGTATTGACATTACTAGCACAATGCAACTGAATAAGTTAAACCTATGCTGTATGGAAATACTTCATAAGTGCGAAGAACGTGATATAAATGTTTTATATATAGATCTGAACTGTGTGTTGCTGCAACATTTTTGTTTCCCTCTTGTCATAAGTATAACTTATATCATTACAAAATACTTATTCATGCTCGATCATAAACTATTTTTTTTTTAGTTTTTTACATCAGAAATATTTATTTTCCAGCTATTGTTGTTGTTGCTGTTGTTATAAAAGAAAAATCGATTGTCAATAATGTGTTGGTAAATAAAAAATGTCATAACGTAAAAAAATATTATGTACAAGAAAAAACTTTGTAATATAAGAAGAAGAAAAAAAAAGGTATTCATGCATGTTTGTGTTAATTATTTCTGTGTATGTGTATTTTATAACTAACAATTAATTTGCTTAAAAGTTATCGTTATTTGTCAAGTATTGCTTATTGACTTCTACACACTGCATGGCTAACTTCATATTGGGCAAAAGCTAAACAATCAATTCAAAGAAAGGTATAATAATGTAATTCATGAATGATATTTGACCTTTTGCAATCGTCGGCTGCATTCGATCCATGAATGGGCTACATGACAAACTAAGATTTCGCTATCGGTCGCCTTGCAGGTAAAACTCATCAGACACTTTGCCGCTTCATGGTAAGTAAATCTACAACGGTCTACCACAGTTAGAGATGTCCGACATCTTCAGTGCAATCTGTAACGCTAACGTTTGCTCCTTAGGCTACTTGAATGACGCACGCTGCTGAAGCTTTGACCTAAACTAGGTGACGTATTATTTGTGCATACCCATGTCCGTTGCCAACACCATCTGTACAATCGTATCGCGCATAATGTGACGCTGTTCATCCGTAAAGGAGGCGAAGATGTTGAAGACGGGATTCTTCATCAACTCAAAGACGCTGCTCACGTGCAAATTCTACAGCACACTTCGATCATTGTACAGCGTTGCTAAATGACCTCCGGTCTTGATGAGAAAGTTATTATTAATTCCAGGGTGGTCAAAGTCGTGAATGGCGGCTGCGAATAGGGCCGAAAAGACCTGCTCCTCACTCAGCTTGCACCGTTACGTTAACCCACCTTTGGACAAGATGTAGTGAGTGATGTGAAGCACATCTGCGGCATGCACAAAGTTATGATACGGATTGGCATGATAACCAGCCTAGACCATGCTAATTCAATTAAGTGTTATTTGCTCATCCATGTTAAATTTTTCAAGAAACCGATACCGGCACAGCAGTGCGTACAGTGTAAACGACAACACACCACCATTGGGTACATTAGACAAGGACAGAAAATCATCTCCGCTAATTGCACGCTGAATGTCAAACACGTTGTAGTTTCACTCGTCTATTTTACCCATGGCATGCCAGATAGTCTGACGTAGCGGGTTATGTGGTAATGCCTGCATCTCTTTAATGAGTTATATTTGCGAAAACGGTTGTACGACACTGTTACCGGGTGAGTATGGATCGTACTACTCTGCTGAAATTCAGTAGCTCTTGATGAGACGTAAAATGATAGGATCGAACTACTTACAATTGCGCTATCGAAGTGGGTTCATGATTCGTGACTAACCCATCATTTCTTCTTGTTTGGCGAGCACCATCGCTCATGGATTGTCATTCACGACACTCTGCTACGGTGCCTGTTCACGTTTTAGTTCGGCAATACGTTTATTACTCATGGTTAGTTGTTGCTTATTGCGTGCCAAGTTTTCTTTCAACGAGAGTGCCTCACGCTCAAGTGTCTCACTCTGTGTCTTGAGCACCGCCTCCTCTGCCGCCAACTCGCGTACTTTGCGTTCAAATTACTTTGGGTGTGCATACATACGCTGTCGTAGGAGCAGCTGCTACAAAATGGTTGCTTGTACATTTTCCGTCACTCGTGTCACACTAAACGTGATGGGCCGCCCACCAACATTAGTGTAGCACAATAACGTTACCTCGTCCTCTGCCAACGAGGCAGACGCGGATGCGGTTAGGTGTAGATAGTTGCCACTATTTACATGGAAACTATTAACATCATTACCCTTGATGGCATTATTACTATTATACATGTCATTCCCCATGCTGTTGTTGTTGTTGTTAACGCGTTTGAGAGACTTAACCTCAATATGATTGTTCTGCATCGACTGCACGAGGGCGTCAAAGAATTTGGGTCAGCTAACATTTTCTCCTATCCTAGATCGAACCTTGTACAAATCACTTTCGTCAAACTCTTGCCTGTAGGACGCCTCAGTACAAGAGCTGTAAATGTAAACCGCCAACGCATCTGCAAACCCAGATATGTTAATCATGACACTGAAGCCGTCATCGGTTGATGCTCACGCACCGGGAAAGTGCTGCAATTATTGTGATATATTGCTCATATCTTAATCCAATATTATACTCTACTCAACTTAATTTGACTACAACTATTTTTTTTTAGTTTTTATTACCTGTAAAAATATTCGTGACAATAAAAAAAAAACATTTATAAAAATAAATACATATTAGTATAACGTTAAAAAATTACAATTGATTGCTGAAATTGTCTCAACCCTATCTTTTGCTATTAACTCCTTTTATCAAACATGTGTGATAGAGTGCAATAGTATATCTCATTTGCATTTTTGTCTTATCATCGTAATGAAGTTATGATGCACACCTCAAAAATAATTTTAAAAAATAATAGTAATAAATTAACCGAAAAAATTAAATAAACAAAAATAAAACACTTAATGCGAGCATTGTTTTTATCAATCTTTGTTACATTATTTTTTTTGTTTGCAATAAGCAATTATAGCAAGTAAAATTGTAATACTTCGCCTAGAAAGTAAGAAAAAAATTCTGCAAAAGGAAACGAAAATATAATAAAAGTGCAATCATGTACATCTCGTAAATATGCAAGTAATTATTTACCAAAAAAAAGGTAGAAATATAAGAATAATTAGTAAAAATAAAAAACAAAAATGTAAATGTATTTACACGTGATTTCGTGGGGAAAATAAGAATAAGAAAAGTCTGTTTGTTTGTATACGTATATTTACATATATGTGTATTTACTTGTTTTTAATATACATCTAACTGTAACAATATGGCACACACACATACATACACAAAATGTTTGCAAAAAAGTAAAGTCGTACTGACATAATTTAAAAGGTATGTTGCAGCAAATATTGTGCCAATTATGCAACCTGTAGTGAAAAGAAAATTTTTTTGACTCAAATAATCTTATAGTTGAACACATAAACCACAGTTTATATAATAAATAGTTTGTTTGTGTTTGTTTGTGTTTGTTTGTGTGTTTGTATTTATGTGTAACCGATTACATTAGCATTATGTGAAAGAGTTATATTAGTGCGGCACATTCCATTCAAGGTTTGCTGATTGTTGCAAAAAAACATGGTAGTACAATGCATCGCAACAGAAAAAAAGAAAGAAAAAAAACTTGGTTGCCATTTGAAAAGAGAAAATAGTAATCAAGTAATTACATATTACTTAATCAAATCAATAAAAAGTACAGAACAGATTCTTTGCGTGCTTGAAATTTATCAAATTGTAATCATAAATTATACTTTTTCTTTTCTTTTTACTCCTTACTAAACTGACCATTGCAAAAGCTTGCAAAGGCTTGCTGTTGCTACTATGTTAATGGTCGTGTGGGTTTGTGAGGACTCTACGGGTACTTATCAAAGTAATGTGTGTCTCCATCACGGTTGAGACGTACTGGGATAGGTGGTGTGATCTTCTTATCCAGCACCACATTCCAGTCAACACCTGTGAAGTACTTGTGACGTTTAATGTCCTGAACACCACGTTTCAGGCTACCAAGTCGCTTGGTGTGATCAAGTGTTAGCAAGCCGCGAATCAAATCTTTTGCACGTGGGTCAATCCAGCGTGGAAACTGAATTTTGTTTGCTAAAATTTTCTCGTATATTTTGTACGGACTTGTGTCATAAAACGGTGGGTAGCCTACAAGCATCTCATACAAGAGGATACCTAGTGCTCACCAATCAACTGCCTTGTCGTGACCTTTACTTTGCACAATTTATGGCGCCAAGTATTATGGAGTTCCACACAGAGTAAATGTACGATCAGTTACTTTTTTAGCAAAACCAAAGTCGGCAATCTTGATATTGCCATCGCAGTCGAGTAACAAATTTTACGGCTTCAAATCACGATAAATAATATCGCGACTATGCAAATACTAAAAGGCAAGTAACACCTAAGCACAATAAAACTTGGCTACATCATTAGGAAATTTACCCGCCTTGCGTAAGTGTGAAAATAACTACCCACCTACTACGTATTACAAAAGTAAATATAAATGATCCTGATCCATGTACCCTTTTACCATATTTACAATAAACGGATGGTGTATCTCCTGCAAAATACTAGCCTACGCCAAGATATGATCAACCTGTTTCATTCGCAAAATTTCATTTTTTTTCAGTATCTTCAGTGCATAGTATTTTTGTGTTTGTCTGTGTTGGCACAGTCGAACTCTAGCGAAGGTGCCTGTGCCAAGTGTCTAACGCATCTCAAAATCAGATAACTTTCATCGCGTCGTGTCAGTCCGGTAACTTGACACCGCAGTGGTCATTATTTTCTTTTCCTTTTCTACTTCTTTCTACTTTTCTATAGTAATTAATCGCTACAATAAGAAAACGAAAAAGAAAAAGAAAAAAAACAATGGATAGTGGGTCAAATAGAAAGTAGTTGAAATTGAACATGTCAAAACTTGTTTTCCAAATCAGATAAAAAAGATAAATATGTACAAATTACGTCGTGCTTAAATCTTATCTCACACAATAATGCTTTTTTGTAAAATAATTTTTAATAAAGTTTTGTTGTGTGTATATAATGACAAGAAAACCGTTACATAAAGATATTGATACGTTTATGTATGTAATAAAATTAAATTTTGTCGATACTGTAACAATTATAGTTTTCTAGTTTATTATGAAAATAACCTTTTTAAATCTATCCTTGTAGTTTCTAGTGCACCGTCCCACCCACTGTTTATTTCACGCAAGGCGTCTGTGTTGCCCCTCGCACGCTACCGAAGTTGACAGAGCAGCTACAAATCACGCTGATCTTTGCAATCCTCTGCCGCACGTCGCCAATCCTCACATGTCACGTAGTATTACATACGTCGATTAATGTTGGCTACTCGAGGAATGTACTGCTTTGCTTGATTCGTACGATTGTACAAGAGTAATGTGGTTATTACTGGTTCTGTGTCAAAGGCATCATTGGCTTGTATGCGAGTAAGTATGGCATTATCAATTGCTTCTCAGTCATTGGTAGAGGCATACCCACGCAACATACTTCACACAAACATAGCATCAGGCACATTAAATTTTTTACCAAGTCGCTCTGCAAGTTTGACTTTGCGATGCTCAAACGCATATTGAATCATTTAAGAAACACTTGCATTGATAAATCGATCATCATCGCTGCATTACTTCATACATGCATTTTGCTCATGCACTACTGATTAGGCCAGATGTACTGCAGAAATCACCTCCTTCGCTTGTCATCTCATATTTGCATCAATTGCGTTCGATGTGGGCAAATTTGACACTTGCAAATTGTGTTATCTAGAAACTAATTGATCAGTTTGCGGATTGGTCATCTGCTTACTTTGTACATTTTGTGCTCCTCTTTGTGTTGTCATAGTAGATGCAAAAGTAGAAGTAGTGGTAGAAGTATCATTTGATGCATGTGTATTTGAGCTTTGTGCATTTAACTGAGCTAACAAGTTTTCTAACGCATCAATTTTACTCTGTTGCAGAAGCTGTCATCATTCACCGTTTTTGGCATCATGACCGTGTTGTGCTTACTGTTTCAGTTCAAACTCATGCTCAAAGTAATCTGACAAGTTTTCGTGTACTGCGGCGTATGATAGTTTGCCCTGCCTGTACTAGTGTAACAACTTTTTGTGTGTGGAACTAAACAAAGTTATTTGCTCGAGCACCGATTTAGCCTCTGGAATGGACATGATAAAATCAATCGCGTTTGCCTTACGTGCTTGCACCAAAAACTGCACTGCGGTGAAGATTAAATCCGCTTGATGTGACTTGACAGCCTTCTACAATGCAACTTATGGCTCATTAATACTAAGAAGCGTGGACACTTGCCTACTAGGTATTTTTTAATTTTACAGTATCATTCGCGCAGCATGGCGTTTGCCATTAGAGTGCAATGTTAATGCTAACTTAGTAAATGAGAAATGTGAGTAGCTGGTCAACTTGTCAGTTACTTTCTTTGCAACGTACAATTCATTTCCTTGCCAATTAGCATTTTTATGGTCATTTCTACAGTTTACTTTGTGACTATCATGCTAATAATCATCATCATTGTCACTCTTAGTAAACTGCATCACCGCTCACTCGTGCAATATATCACTCTATTACATTCCAAATACTTGGGACGTTGTTATCGCATAGCTAAACTGTGACAACAAGACTAGTCGTCTAATCAGCCTGTCCGCGCCTAAGCTGTTGAGCTGTTTATCTGTAATAATTATTCTTAGCGTGCTTGTGTTTAGTGTGTGACGTAAGCGAATAGTCTGAATTGCTTGAATGAAATTTGTCGCATCGTATAATTCATACAACGACTTGCCTAGTGCTGCGACTCGAAGAAGCCTCTTTTACTGCTACACATCAAATTCCCATTTAGCAGTTTACACACAATCATCTATGGCACGGGCTAGCTATGTCTTATTAGACTTCAAGTCATTAATCAGAGTTACCGCGGTAGGATCACCAGACATGAACTTATCAAATGCAATGACCAGTTTAGCACTGCTATATTGAGATCCTAGCGAAAATACACGTCTAACACATTACGGAACTTATTGCAAAAAAAGCTGTTTCTTTCCTGAAGTGAGTTGTAGCCCATCAACTTAACGAACACAAAAGGTATCAGCAGATAATCCATCAATTATTTATTCGTCATTCTTTTAATCATCATCATCATCATCATCATTCATAGAATGGATATTGTTATCATTCCTACTCCCACTTTCGAATGTAGTTTTACCAGCAGATAAAAAAGTTTTTTTTGATTAATTTATAAGCGTGTTAACGTGTCAGAAGTGCAATTCGCAAGTATGCACTAACGCATCGTCTACAAAATCGGCTTGCTGCTGTAAATAACAAAGAGAGGAGTTAGACAATCATTCTAGTTGCAGAATAGTATCAGTATCTAGCACGTTACTTGATATCTGCCTTAACGTGTCAAATGAACTACTTGTCATATACAATACACCTTCTTCTGTAAGTAATATATAATACTTTTCATCAGGTGAAAGCGATCATTTGACAATAGATAACGATTATAAATTAATTTTAAGCTACTTCATCTCGTTTCGTGATGGGTGAAATACGCACTGCAACATGTGTTGCTATTGTTGTTTTTGTTGTTGTTGTAATTATTACTTTATACCTGTTTTATAACGCAATAACACTAAACATTTCATAGTATCACTGGTAGTGCTGCTACTATCGTTGTTAGATAAGGCTAGTATTTTGCAACGTGACGGTGTGATTATTGCTTCTTCTGCTTTTGTTGACTTTTACTCCTTAGTATTCGCAATTATCATTCCACTTTTAGCTGCTAATGTAATCGCTGAATGTCCGGTTGATATAAATTAGCTTATAGCTAATTCATTAAATTTATACGTGTGATAAGCGTTGCTAAAATGTAATAAACACAATGTATAATATGTATTACTTTTTTTTCATAAAAATAAAATGCCGTTACGAGTTGGCGTATGTGCATAAGTTGGGCCATTTATTCGAAACGCATCTTGAACTTAATGACACCGATAGTCATAAATAGATATGGTAGTATTATCACTAAATACAAATAAGTGATCAGAGCTGTTGTTTCAGCTTATATAATGTATGGTATTGCTAATATTGATTTTGTAAAATTAACAGTAAGTGCATTAAACTCCCACAGAACTATAAATTTTCAGTTGACAATTATTCTTGCTTTTGCTAATTATATTTGGGTGTCGATATTAATGAGGCAATATATTATTGTCAACGATCGCAATCAATCCAGAATTAGTGCTAACACTGATAAGGTTTGATGATAAGGGGTGCGGAAGTTATTGCTACATAACTAGCAACTAAATTAAACGAAAATGCTACAAATCATGTAGTGAGTACCACTATCCCTGTTTTGTAGTCAGTTAAAAATTTTGTTTATTCATATTTGTATTATTTAAATTCAAATTGGATCACTATATAAATATAATCGCTGAACTGAAAAGCAAAACAAAATGAAGAAAATTGGTTATTGGAAAAAAAAACTGCAATTACGATGATCTAATCTGTTCATTTGCATGTTAGTAGATAACATATCATAAAAAATATGCATTACTTATTTCCTTTTATTAGTTTATAACTTGTGGTTTAGTCGAAATTTCGAAGTCACTAAAAACAGATACTGAGGTAAATATACTACATAAAAAACAGATGTTAGTAGAAAAGTGTGTAAATAATAAAAGAGGTATTTATTTTTATTAAAATTAATAATTTCAATTTTTTAACGTATCAATTTTCTAAAATAATAATTGGTTTTATGACCGATAGCTTCTAGTTTTATTCGCGTCAACATAAAAGTATTCTATAACAATTTAAATATTTACTTTTCAAATTAACCGTAATGAAAACGTAACACGGTGAAGGTGGTAAGTTTACAATATATTACTTTTGACTTTAATTGACTTTATAATCACCACTTTATCTTTCTCTTTCGGATGTCAAACATTTTAAAATAAACATATAAAAATAATCGATTTTGCGCAATTAGTTTCAGTGCTAAACAGTTATTAGCATCAACATTTTATTTGTATCAAGATACAAACAATAAAGATAATATAATATGAAAAATAAATCAATAAAAAATATATTGCGATAAGTCACAGTTTTGCCTGAAATAACTTTGTCGCTAAACTATATGCGATAAGATTACTAAATTTGTTGTTGCAAAATTATATTATCAACATATTTACAAATACCGATATATGCTAAAATTGATAGTCGTTAACAAAATAAATTGTATTTTGATACTAAAATTAAATCATATTTATTATAAATTATTAGTTCAAATTATTATTAATATCAAGCTTGTAATGAAAAAGATATTAACTCTCTACTTTTAATTATTTATATTTTATAAACACTTTTTATACATCTCTGATATTAGCTTGACGCGTACATCTTCTTCGCATAGTTAGATCACTCTTCGACGTTTGACGCTAGCTTTGCATAAGTGTCTACTTTTTCTTGTTCATTATAATGTATTGTTGATTTATCAACATAAACTCCGCCTGTTCACTTTGTTATATTTGCTCTTGCATAACCGCTTGCGTCGCAATCAAATTGTCAAGCTAGCTCTGTATACGCTCAATTTTTGAAGTTGCAATGGATTGCTGTATCAACTGATCTCGCCTAATTCTTTATTGAACAAACGCTCCTGAACTTTTTTTTTACATTTTCAGAATCCTTTTTGGTTACCATTGACAATAATAATATTGAAATAAGATAAATTCTAATTACCCTTATCTAAAGAATTGAAGAAAACTACAAACACTTATTAATGATAGCTAAATCTAATATAAGTCAAAAGTTTTAATTAAATAATAACGAAGTCAAAATAAAAAAATTGAAACAAGCAAACTGCTACACGATGAAAGTGTAATAACATTCCCTTTATCTTTATAATTACATTGTATCACATCAATTTATACATATAATATAATTAGTCAGTTTTTGAAATCAGGCAATTGTCCACCAGATAATTCCATTAATTTGTTATGCTTTCTTTCCGTTAATTGCTGTAATTATAAAGTCACTCACTTTTGATAAAAAACATCAGTCACGTAAAAACAGCACATTAAAATCTTCTACAGCTTCTACCATAATTTGATTTGTTATGTTTGCACCAAAGTTACGAGATAAGGCTTCAGCAGTGTTAAGTACACCAGCGAGATAGAAAAAGACAACCTTGATTTGATGTGGAACATGAGATTGTTGGTGAGCTCATATAATTTATTCAATGCATAGCGTCTACCGATGCCACCATATCCATTTTCTTTACGTTGTGCTAATACAATTGGAAAATGATCTGTAACTATTGCAATCTTCATTGATGTTGCTGCGTACTGTAAATACGCGTAAGTTAAGTACTGTAACAGCATCATGATTGCTCGTGGCTCTGCGTGTGCTGAGTGTTGTGCTGTGAACTAATTTGCTGTATCTTCACTTTGTGGAGTATTAGTGCATTGTAAATCATGCACTCATCTTTGTTGATAAGTACGTGTAGCACAATTACGCCACTTTGCAATAACACCTCAGCCACTCTTTGATGCATCGGTGTAAATGATGACATCATAGTCGTCATCCTTATTTGTGTACACTACATAATCTGCTATGTGCCATCACTTGTTTTCTATCAACTGTGCACCAATGTCATCAAGTGCATTACGCACTGAGGGCACAATCACAGACATTTCTGCATCTCAATTTTGGTGTGTTTCTACCAGCCTGTACACGGCACGATATGCACGTAGCAAAGTAAACAACTTTGCAGGATTTGAGTTGTGTGGTGTGCACTGCATAACAGATGAGTGACACCAATGAGGCAAATGTGCGACACGTAAAGCGTTGTGCACGTAGTACTAAAGTTAATTTAGCAACAGTCTTTGTACTGTTGCGCATTACTCTCTCTAAACACCATTTCATGCATACTACTCACCCAGGGATACAGTGTTGCCACAAGCCATCTACAGTAATTCCTCATGACTCTTAGCAATTAGTTCATCTTTATTAGGTTATGTCAATAAGTTGATACAACGTATGCGTTATAAGATGGTGCGTACTGCATAACAGAAATTGTGTTCTTGCCCTTACTCTGCAGCAATCATTATGTTATCTATCATTGATGTTATTACTACGGGTGTGTTGATATCTATAATGACATTTGTGATTGCTTGTCTACTACAAACTACACTTCATCGTGCTCCTGTCAGTAGTGTCTTCAACCGGTAATAGCCGTTATTTGCACGGAATACAAAACAGTTGCGTGTCTCTTATGGCAACGGTATACTGTCATAAGTATGCCTAGAAGTCGATCTGTAACATGTAGCGTGCATAACGCAACTGTTGTCGTCGTACAAGGCGTGATGGGTATGTGAATTGTGGCAGTCATTCTTCCATTATTACTTTATTGAGATGAGGCTAGGTGATCAACCTGCGTCGTCCTTTCATCTCATTGACTGCAAACACATTGACGCCATGAACGCCTATAGGTAAGGGCTGTGTAAAGTGAGCGTCACAACGCTCAAACTTGTGCATCTCTACTGCTTTGTGTGTGTCATCAAGAGACAACTGTGTCTTTTTGATGGTGCGGGATATAACAAGTGACAGAAAATAAAGGGGCTATAACCACAGCAAAGCAGAAAGTAGAAACTAATGAGAAGATAAATTACTTGTAGGCAAACTCTTTACTGCCTCCATGTTTAGCAACGTGACTTCTTTTAGATGAAGGGGTCAAAGGGATGGGTGTGGCAGTGTGACTGGGAGGCTCGTTGTTCATTTGCCTAATGAGTGTGTAGAGTTCTACATCATTGACGCCTAAGTTGGTGGCGTCAGGTGCTTTGCGTCCTAATTCGTGTGGTTGAGGAGGAGGACATGGCCTGCGTTGTCCTGCGCTGTGTTACACCCTCCGTTGTCAGATAGCGGCTATAACCCAGATATCTGTGAAGTGTGTATCTAGACGTGTATGACACGTCATGAGCATAATTTGCGACTATGGCACCTTCTTGGCAGCCATGTGTAATGCTGCTCCTTTTCGCAGTGATGACAGTGCTGACAGTGGGTTTTGTTGACGTAGTGCGTATCGCACCGCATTCTTGATCAACGTGGCATCACTGAACAGGTATTGATGTGGTGCTTTACGACACATGAGTGCGTGTAGTATTGAGGCATCCTGTCGTGTCATAAGCGACCCCAGTTGATACGCGCCGCGAAAACGTGCTCCTTTGCCTCTTCGTATTGTTAACGACACAGACATTGTGGCATCTGTATTCACTGCACCCAACGTTATGTCCCTCACTGCCAAGTTCATTATGTCACCTGCTCGTGCAGCAAACGCTCACATCATGGTGAGGTATAGTGCAGCCTCTGTGTGATATCCTAAATTCTTTTTTGCTGCCATTACTTACTGCAGCGTCACAGGTGCAAATGTTGTTGCGGATGTCTCTCTGTTATATCGTAGTGCAGTTGCCATTCCTGACCTTCATTCTGGGTGTTAGTCCAGCTTTATGGGCTGCAGCTGGTTTGTGAACATAGGCAGTATGGGCCATGTCTTTATATGGTTGGCTTCTCTTGGTTGTTTTGCTCGACGCAGGCCGTCTGTTCGTTGCGTTATGGCGCCTAAGCCTAAGGGCCCAACGACCGAAGAAGGATCGAAAATAAACAGAATCCAAAAAAAAAAACGTAACTGAAAATTTCAGAAAACGCATTTTTTTATTGAACATTTCAACTTTTATGTTTGCATCACCTGATATGCTATAAAATTATTGTTATTGCTAATCCATTTTTTTTAAAATTAATAAACGATTTATTTTTACTCGTAAAAGTTTATCACATACTCCGGGTAACAGCGCAATGCAGGGTTGGACATTATAACCGTGATTTTTTTATTATCACCTTCAGTGTCGTTTTGTCGTACACTAACCGTACATTGATGATTGTTGTTTTTTATTTGTAATATCTCTTTATTCTTCTATTCTGCTTTATCAATCTACGTTTGATCAATATTCACAATATTGTTGTTGACTAATACTGCAGTGCCTAGTAAAACACGACATACTATCCCTCATCTTGCTTTTTTTATACTTTTCGAATATTTATAGCCAATTTCAGTTTGTTATCTCTTAATATTTTCTTCATTCACATATATTTGTGCCTATAATTCGATTTAATCTTTTATTCCATTTTTTTCTTGGCAATCTTTTATATTTTGTACTTCGACACGTTTATTTGCAAAACCAGTTTGACAAAGTTGTCACGCTTCTTCTTCACTTTTGCACGGATATCACATATATCGTTCATTCACCTCTCAATCATCGGCGCAAAATATTATTGGTTTTTGATCTTTTATTATCGATGGTAGGGTGTATGTATGAGTTCGACGCTCCATCATTTTCCGACGATGTCTTCAGTACAACTATCATAATGCGACATTTTTGTTCAAATACATATCTACATCATTTATGGGATTATCAACATTATTGTTATTAATATTACTATATTACATATGCAAATACGTGTGATAGTCACGAGTTATTTGTGTAGACAAAAGTGGATGTCGTACTGCCCACGATGCAGGGAATGTAAACTGCGTGTTCACGAAATAACTTCGATCGTAATTATCATAGTTGAACTGCAAATACCTACGCACACAGAAACGCGCATCAAGCAAGGTGTAATGTAGTTAGCCCTTGCCAATCAAATGCTAACCTATCATAGACATAATTTACAAATTTTCTTTTCTTGTCAACGCACTAAAGGCTGTTTTGTTAACTATTCTCTTTCCACAATTATTTGTACTAGCGTTTTTATTGGTACAGCAAAGACTATCATTCGTTTCACTTTCACTTGCATTGCCTCAATATGGAATAATCTATGAGAGTAGCATAACACCAAAGTCAACGGTGTCCTTGCGTACACATTACGCAAATTATTAACTTGACACCACATCAGAGCATGCTAGCATAACTGCATCTTTACTGCGTGCCTTGTTGTCCGTTTTCACACATCTACAAGTATTATAATGTGTTCTGCGTTGAGCATTTTAGTTTGTGCGTTATATATAGCTGTTTGTCTTTGTGCTCTGGTTACTGCAACAAGTTATTTGATTGAAATAACCTAATGTGGTATTGCCAAACTCGTCATAGGTAAAATGGTGTAGTGCAATATTGCCATGTGCAAGAAAGCAGCTGTGCAGCTCAATCACACATGTCAGGGCGTTGTGAAGTCATTGCAACCCTAACGGAGCAACACGACGTGCAACATCATGGACAGAAGAAAACCGTTCCTATGTAGCGGCGCGTGGTATGTGTACGTTTAGTGTTAACGGACATGATGTGGCGAACAGCTAGGAGGCACTCGTAATGTATGGACTGTTGCAATGTTATGACATACGTAGTTCACTTTCTACAATATAATTTATCATGGTCATCAAATTTGTAATAATTGTGTTATCAGTAAATGTGTATTGTTTCAGCCAACACGTAGAAAACGCATTACTTTACGGGTCAACGTACACTGCTCTGAGTAATTTAAATGATATAGTGATTCACTACTATTACTACTATTAGTTTGTTTCATTCATAAAAATACTATTATTGTTATTTTTGTTTTTTACTTATGTTGTGCTTTGCAACTCTTCATCATTGTATAGCAGACGCGGTTCTTCTCCACTTATCTTCTTGTGATCATTGTTAGTATTGCTATTACTACGATTATAAAGAGTTGTACATTTTGTGTCATTCTTTACTTTCTAATGACGTACAACATTATTTGTCTGTACAGGTATTGGTGCAATGTACACATTGGGCTCATCTTGCACATGAACATAACTACGCGTTAATCGCTCTCGTTCATATTTCACATATCGTGGCATGTCAGTCGGTCAATGTGCACACCGCGAAATCGAGGATGGCAAGTTAGACAGTCAGTTTAGCTTTTATGGAAAGTGCAACCAACAAAGATCGTACAACTCCAGTACTAAACTGTCAATTTATGCGAGCTGCTGCTGTGTTAACATGAGTTGGGTGACAAAGTCATCTATACGAGAAAGAGTATTATTATTGTTGTTATTATTATTACTATTTTTACTAATATTATTAGTCTTGCTAATTTGCAATTTATCACTTTTACTTGTTTCTTCAATGTTATCTGATGGGCATTAAACAACTTTAGCCATACTTGTGTAATCATTCTCGTTGACGTCGTCTTATTATTAGTTTTTGTTCGCACTATTCACATTGACCCCATCTTATCCCAAATTCAATTCATCATTCATGGACCAACTCGTATCATGTTCGTGTTGTATTGGTGCAAACATCTGTGTTGCTCTTGTTTCGTCTATACTGGCATTGGCGTTTATTGTCATGGAAGATTTACTTTCGGTACTACAATTGTTGTGTTTAGTAAGATCATCCTTCTATTGACCCATCGCATCATGCACACTTTTTTAGCATGACGCTTCACTGTCGTCTTCACTTGATGCTTTTGTATCCACCATTAGCTAGGCCTCGTGAAGTTAAGCTTACAACACTCTAATTGTTTACTGCTTGCGTTCTCATGTTGCAAAATAAGCCGAGCACACGTCTTCGGCATGGATTTGTACTTGACGCGCATGCTAGGCGGCCAATGCACTACTTGCGGTTAATGCCACTAATTTCAATTGTAATATTTTTAAATGACGTGTTTCTCTGTTTGTGTGCCATCATGCCCATTCCGCAACATGCTAACTGTGTACCGCATTACTGGCTTTACTAATATCATCATGTACATCTGTCTTTATTGATTTTGTGTGCTCCATGGCATCAGTGTGTTCATATTATCGCACTTATTGTTTTGCTTTTTACAATTTTGTGCTAGTGTTATGAACATCGATATTGGTGTGCTACTAACGTGTAAATGATTTTTGTGTTTATGAAATGTGAGTCAATCGGTGACGAATCGCCAATAAGGTGTCTATGATCTGTGTAGCACCATCTTCTACTCGAGTCGTAATGTCATTGGCGCATTATTTGTAATAGTTCTGTGCCATGGTTTGTGCGGCTTGCCACAAATCCGATGCAAGAAGCAGCTTGTGGTTGATTTACTATGTGAAGACAGCGGAGATGATTTACATTCGTAATCGCTACCGCTCGTGAATTGCCTCCTATGGTGTGTGCCACGTAAACTGTTGGCATTGTTTGTATTCTTCATTATCTGCTTTAACTTCTAATTATTATTATGTTGACTTATTTTATTTGATGATGCTGCTTTAGTTACTTTCATGATTACTGCTGATTTACACCTTTTGTGTGAGCACAGCTAGTTGTTGTTGTTATTACTACAACTTATACTACAATTATCTTTTCTAATGTGAAATGGTGAGATAGCACTGTAACCGATTGAACAAGTACACTTGCTCACACAATGTACGTCACTCTTCTTCCTTGCTAATGAGATGAACTAACTCACTAAACGTGATAGCCTCTACGGCATTTCGATAACTTTGCTCTACCGCCGATAACACTTTACTCACCCCACGCTGTAGCACCAGACCACTGATCAACGTATTAGTTAATGGTAATGGTGGTGGCTATTATGTGTTCGAGTTAATCTCACAATTACTCAAAGAGTTATCTGGTTGGGCAAAAGACGAGGTTAAAGACGCCGGTTGAGACGCAAACGATGTGTTATGATACGCATGACGAATATACCGCACTACATCATCATCCAAGTCAATATCGCTAAAACTGTTGAACGAGATGGACATGTTGTTAGAAGCATTATTATTCTCAACATTACTACTATTTTTAGTCGATTCATTAACAAGATAGTGATTACGATTGTTAAGTTGATTGGTGTACACCGTGGCGGCGTGTGGGCCAGCCTACAAGGTTAACAACCCAAACTGATGCAAATCATTCGCGTCATGAATTGAATTGCCCACTGGACGAAAAAGTGAACGTAGGAAATCCACCACCACATGACGACGAGGAAGACGAGTAAATTTATTTGACGTGGCCTTGTGTGGATTGGTGGTATTTGTTCCATTATGGGTGTGTTCACCTTCCTCTTATCATTACTTCTACTAAGACACCTATTAATCATCTTCATCTACATCCACACGACCAGAAGATAAGAGCGTAGGACAGTCCTCATCTCATCCTTGACAAAACGCGTAGATTTCATAATCACTGTTGAGTTGAGCCGCCAGTGCCGCATTACCACCTCGGCGGTCCGGGTGATGTAGCAGCATGAGTGCCTTGTACACTTTCTTACACCCAACATGATCATTCAAGAAGCCTCACTTACGCTGCAGCTGAATTATCGCAAAGTGCTGAAACGACACGGGCATTTGTCGAACATCACGTGAGGCACGGTAGTCGTCCACGTCGTTGGCACTCTACCACCCACAGGCTACGCGGTAATCGGCGTAGTGCTGCACAATCGTACACGTCTCCAGTGTTGCCAGGTCATGACGAGATTGTAGCAGTTACTCAAACCGACGCCGAGCACCTGCTTCATCACTTGGGTAGTGGTACTGGTGTCGAATCTGCAAACGCACAAAGACACGATCGACATATCGGGTGAGTAACGTACCAATGCCAATGCCTATCCCAACCGATAACACCGTACCAGCGATAATCTGACCGGCAAGGGGCAGTGCACTGAGACCAATCACCGCCCCAACCACTTGGCCAATCCCAATGCCAGTAGCGGTCAGTAATAGTTATTTGCCAATGTGCAAACCAACATCCATGGCACTGGTGCGATAACCTAATCGATTGGGTGTTCCATTGTAGTACGATCGAACCACCTGTCCAGTACTGTACAGCACCAATGCGGCAGATAAGATTGGGTTAATGAGTGTGTGTCCATGAAGCAAGATGCCTTAGCCGATGGCAATTCCGGTTCTACCAGCGCCAACAATCACCCGCCGCTCTACTGGGGAGAGTGAGAGCAGGCTATGACGTGTGATGTCACGCCGATCAAGAATGGACTGTCTTTGATGTGTTGTGAGTGCTCAATTGTTATTGATTGTAGAAGGTGTAGTGGTATTTGCAAGTGTGTTAGCATTCATAGTAGCACTACCCACTATCTATTATTATTGCTGTTGTTATAGCGCACTCATTTATCTGATTAATGAAAGTTTTATGTAATAAAGCGTGTACAAAAATAATTAATAATGTAAATTAGTATAGTGTGTATATTGCTGAACAAAAATCGAAAATCAAAGTTTATATATAAATAGTTGTAATTAGATTAAAAGTATAGCAGTGTATGAAAATGTATATGTATATATATATGTAAATGTAAGTAATTATTAAAATGTACGTTATGTAAAATCAATCAAGTGTATAGTTATGTGCAAAATAAAAAAAGGCAACAGTATCTGCAATGCTATCAAAAAAGTTAAATTAATGTGTACAAATGTGGAAAGCAAGCAACAAACTACTTTAGCAAAAAAACACCTTTATTTTGCTAAATTACGTTTCTAATAGTCTTCTCTGTATAAATGTACTAGGTGAGCAAGCAAAAAGTAAAAAACAACCAACTTATCTTTATAGAAGAAATAATAAAAGTGAAATAGTAAAAGGAAGTTAGTCAATACTATTGTAAAGTATCATTTGTTAAAAAAATATAATTGAATAATGTAAACATTTAATTATTTTTTGTTTAAATAAATCATTGAATATATTATTAATTACAAACATTTGATTGGTAAACCGCGATTATTGAAAAATGATAGCCAAAGTCGTGATCTATTGAGAAAAGTGTATAGAATTATTGTCGATAAGTTTTACACAGATTAATAAAAATGAGTTAATGCAAAATAAAGTAATGTAATAGGTAAGCAAATGCACTTGTATAGATAAATAATAATAAACCTAAACTTTTCAAGATAAATGTTTTTACAGTATGTTGATAAAACATTACGCATTTTTCTTTGCCTCTGTAGGTGATTGTCGTGCAACTGTTTGCGTTGCTGATGAAACCATTACTTTATTATTATTATTACTATTGTTGTTGTTTTTATTATCATTACTGAGACTACTACTGCTTCCACTTCTATTATTGCTGTTATCAATGTTTTGACTTATCGATTGTGTGTTTGAGGTGTTAGCGCGTAAACTCAGTTTACTATTACCGCCAGACTCACCAATGGGTGTGATGATGACATCACTGGCATGGTATTGATTACGATTGCTCTTGCCTCGAAATAAATCTTTTTACTTTTTTTGCTATTCAATTTTGCGTTTGATGTCTTTGTACTTTATGTGTTCATGTTTATTGTTGTTGTTGTTATTATGAGAAGTCTAGCGCCGTGATATTTGCGCTCTCTGATTGAAGCAACGACCTAAGCAACCACAGCGGCAGCAGTAGACACCACTACTGTTGTTGTTATTGCTACATGAGCAACACAAACAAATACTCAATGCAATTGTCAAAATGGTAAATCCAACCATCAACTCTAGCGTTGCAATGGCAGAGGCAGTCACACTGCGTGTGGTAAACACATGACGCTGCATAAAACGAGACAGAGCGGTAACAAATGGAACAGGCTAGGTGTTTGGGTAATGTATAATACGATGAGGTGAAGTTGATAAATCATCCTTGTTATTATTGCCGACATCTCGTATGGGCACATTGGCAAAGTTAGACTCACTCAATGTAAAGGATGACATGTCTACTGATGATGATGATGTCGGTGAGTGTAAATGCACAAATCCGGTTTCTTTATCGGCACTGCTCTGAATGTACTTGTGACTTTCATTGTAGGTTAACATGGATAACGGAAACGTCAACCGTAGCACCGGTGCACCGGCTTTTGGAATAGCATACACGGTAAAGGTTACATTGACTAAGTTGTTTACAAGAGACCGTAACGCACTGACATTCTCGTGTAAATTATTTACATGAGCGCTGTTACCTTTACTATACTGTGTGTGGTTTTGTCTTTGCTCTCTTTCTTGTGCCTAGTGTAGTCTATGCAATACTTCTACCAATGTAGTTTTGTGCTGAGCAACCAAATGTGGATTGAAATCAAGTCGAGCCGATGCAAAATTTTTCTGCGAGTACACCCCAACACGACGTCAGGTGTGAAAAATGCGATGAATGTGCAACGAGGCAAATGGGAAATCGCCTACGCTGTGTGTCAGACCCGATGACGTGGCTTCGACAAACGGGTAGCCCAGTGCGTGTTGCACCGTAAACGCAGAGGTGTCTAACCCTAATTAGCCCATGTGTACATCTCCCGTGATAAAGGACACACGCTAGACATGATACATTCGCAGTAGGTACAGCAACCGATCACGTGAGTGAGGGAAAGCGGCTCAGTTCTATGAAATTTTCTCATCCAAGATGAGTTGAATACCACTGACAATATAGGTTACGGCACATAGTTGTTTGCCATCAATTGGATTGATGCTAGTGATGTTATACTTGAGCAACGATTACAGTCATTGCCACTGTGGCTCACCGAGCATGTCACCCGAGTTCGTCGCGTTAGGAGGATCACGAAAGGAGCGAACATCAAGTAAGATGAGACACATTGCGTTGTCGTAACTTGCCCTGAGTGCATCTACCATGACACTGCTGCTTATGTTGTTAGCATATATACCCGTTGTGTTTTGATACGTGTGTAATGGGTGTAGCACTTCATGAAATGGAATGGTATGAAACGTGTACACGCCTGGTCTACGCCACCGTACATCTGATGCTGGGGCATCAATAAAATGTAGTAAAAACTGTTGTGTGATGTTCTTGAACGGGTATTCTTTGCCAGCATCATTGGCACCCATGTCATGATCATCCCATGTACCATACACATTACTGCGTGAATATTCAACAACATGTGTATCGTTTTATTGCCTGTACGTGTTGCTCTCTTGCTATTATGAAGACAACACTGAACGAGTGAGACAGCTTTATCGAAAGGCAACATATTCTGGAGAGGCGTGTTGCGTCTTCCACATTTGCTCAATAACCGACAATGGATACTTGACATGACCAAACGGCATTCCACCACGTGAGGTCATCTTCTTATCAGCGTAAATGGCATCACCTAATCAGACAAACCCATCCAGTGGGGCTTGTTGCATTTGCTGATTACGTTCATTGGTGGCCATAGTCGGTGACAGTAGTGAGCTTTCTTTCTATGTTTGAGTCATAGTGCTATCTTTCTTTTTTTTTTCCAACTCACCTCGAATGAGCTCATCCTATTTTTCTTGCTTTTTTTTGTTATGATGATGATGTTGCGCAGCTCGTATTTAGGCTTTAACATGTTCTGTTCGAAAGTGTTGTGCTTATGGGCTGTCAAGAACTGAGCCACACCCACCAACAGGCACCACGCGTGTATCATTGATATTATAGTTGTTGCCATCTATTGATTACTTGCTGTAAACATTATCTAAATTGGCAATGGTGCCATGGTACATTGCCACACAGAAAGGATTGTTTTGTTTCACAAACGATGGCGCTATTTCACACTGTGCGGCAGTCGCCATGCTAGCCCAGTAATCCTGACTTCGATCATGACGATTACAACTGACAAACATAATTTGTGTTAACGACATAACCTCATCACGCTATGGTAGCTGAGGAAGCTATGATGAGACTTACTTCTTGTCATTACTGCTGCTGCTGCTGTTGTTGTTTACTCCAGCTTGCTGCTCATGCTGCTGTTCTTATTCTTCTTGTGATGTTTTGCTTGCCGTTGTGTATTTTGTTTTCTCTGTAGTCAAAATTAACGCACACACGATGCAGCAAAGCATCAACCTCTACACTTTCTCGACTATCATATTTTTTTTAAGTCACCTTTTTTGTATAAAATATTTTTTTTTTTTTAGAATCTAGACTGTATTGAAAGAACTGTAAGGCCAAGAAAAATGTAACAGCATTTACTTATCTTATAACAGGGGACATATAAATACAATTAAAACGTTTTCTGTTTATGAGTGTTATAATACAAGTTTCCTATTAATGTGGTATATGCATATGCAAATACGTAAACAAACAATTGTACAGCAGTAAATTTATAGAATACAATGACTACATACAGTACAGATTTTTTGTGCTTAGTATCGATATATTTTGTTAAAAATACAACAAACTGTTAAACACTTTACAACTCTGTAATACAAAAAATTCTACATAAAAAAAGTTTAAATAAGTAATAAGCACGAAGTCATGAATTATACACTTATAATCAATTTACAGTAAAAAAAAGAAAGATGTACATAATATCCGTCGGTTCTCAAACATTATTGCTTTATTCAAATCTTTAAAATTATGTAGGTTTTTTATCTATAACATAAAACAAACTAATTATTTGACTAAAACATTTCTGCTGCTTTCTATTTTCGCAACTTTACAACGGCAATTTACAGTATAATTTTAGTTTCTGCTCACACAGAGTCTTCTTCAATGCCACGTCAAACTTATTAATCATCTTATAATAATCTTCCGCTTCATGTGAAGTAAGTGTTCATCGCTGTCGTCTCTCACTTGTCAGTAACGTTAGTACGGCATGCTCGTTTGAGTGTACATATGCATTTTTCTCTTTTTTCGAAGGAGAAGAAAAAGTATTTTCATCTTTACTTGTGTGACTATCCGCCTTGGCAATATTAAGATTACTATTTGTGATTGCATCAGATGAAGATTTAGCAAATGGCTTGTGTGCAGCACTTACTGTGTTTGCATTGATGTGCATGAGTTTATTCGTACTAGACACACTATGCTAGGCACGCTATCGTAATTCATGTATTTGTCTTATCGAATTGCACTTTGCAATGAACAACAGACACAAGCGCAGACGTTCTTTTGCTTATTCACTCTCACGCATTGCACGTTGACCTGTTTCACCTTGTATTAGTGCATTTTGCATCAATCTCGTGATTGCGTTACTCTCCGTTACTACGTTGACGTGTACAGAACGCGATGTCGATGCACGAGTTTGCCAAGATGTTGTTGATGGTGTTGTGGTTAGTATTTGTAGCTGCATTTTCATTGCAGACATTCAGTCTTGTAAATTATTCACGTCATTGCCAGCGTGCAATGATGCTGCATTTGGCGAAAGTGACGGCGTGTTTACTCGATTCGCACTTTGTGATCGTCGCCATCGAGTCAGTGGCGTATTCTCAAATTATTTATTATCGGTGTTAGACTCAGTAATTTTCACACGATGTCTAGTTTTGCTACGATTGACATAATTATCATCATTATCAACATCATCTCTTTTATTATTATTACAGTCAGGTGTTCTTAAGTTAGTTCGTTTTTTAGCAGATGATTTGTTATTATCCGAGTACAATGCTCTTGTCGGAGTTGTAGAGGTATGATTGATTTCTGTAGCAATACTGTCTTCATCTACTTTTGTAGTGTTTTATTGTTGATTAACATACTTGTTGCCCTTTGTAGAACAATCACTGGCAGGACTGTCTTTGTAACGCAAACCAATAATACCATCTACAATCTCATGAAGTTTGTCTACGTCATCGGCATTTGCACGCACTTTGCTTGTAGAGGACATTTTTTCTAGAGATTAATTACAAACTTTATTTTAAAAGAAATTAACAAGTTAAAGTAAAATAAGATATACATACACTACCAAAAAGTTAAGAATGCTAGAAACATGTACTACATGTTATAATTATTGTTGCATATACACATACGAAGATGCAAAAATTTATAAACTCAATTAGAAAATAAGTAAAAACTAGTTATATATAACTAGTTATCTGATATCTACACTCAATGTCTGCTTTCCATTATTTATTGTTATAGAAAAGAGTAATCAATTAGGTATTTGTATATGTTAATGTATTGTGCGCTCTCTTTACACATTCAGATCGATATATAAAATTTTTGAGCGAGCGATTACGTAAACACACACACACACTCTTACAATTAACATTAAAAAAATAAAACTACGTAGATGTTATCATTTTGACGCTACAGATTTTAAAACACACACACCAGAAAAAAACACAAAATAAATTTATTTTAGTAATTCTGTAAGTGAATAACAGAGTTCAATTATTATAATATTATTATTACCTTTTCTTACAAATCATTATATGCATCCCACTTCAGCATTAAAAAAAATAAAGAATGTAGTAATTATGTATTACACATTGTTCTTACGATTATTAGCATTTTTATTGTAAAGGGTATGCTATTCGTGAAAGATGATCTAGCACAAATGTTACTTTTTGTAGGGTAAGATTTTCATTTTTTTCGTCATCCATTTTTGGTGCAGTAGATGTTACTGCTGTTGTTGCTACGTTATTTTCCTTTGTATCAACGTTCGTTGTAGCAGTAGTAGTAGTAGTAGTAGTAACTGAAGTTGTTGTTACTGTGTTACTTGTTGTGTTTGCAGACTAGTCAACACAGATTTTGTCAGCAGGTAATTACACGTGATTATCAGTTTATATTTGTGTATTATCGTTTTCAATGTTAGTTTTTGCAGTAGCATCAACATCATTAGTCAATTTGTCATCAGATGACATTTGTCATTGCACTCATTTAGTTTCACGTGTACATCCTGGTGCAAGTGATGAGTAGTTGTCATTATTGTTACTCATATTATTATTATTATAAACAGTATGTCTGTTATTGACATCAATTCTAGAACTCATTACCAGTTTATACAATGACGTAGATGTCAGTGATGTTGGTCAGAAGTATCGACGCTGACCTTTGTACTTACCTACACTAGGTGTTATTTTTGTAAACATTTTACCATTACGCAAATCTTTCCTGTCTTACCTTACACTACTTTGTGATTTTTATATTCTTCGTCTTTGCCGTCTCTTACCATAATCACTATCCTTTTCAGTGTATGCACTATTTTCAGTTTTATAACTATTAGCATCATCATCATCATTATTATTATTATCATCAGTTTACTATGTAGAGTAATCCGAATACGCATCAGACATCTACGAAACGTTTTACGTCGATGTAATGTTGGCATTACTGTCATTTTCATAATACAGCGATGCATTTGGTCGAAGCCGCTTTGTGTGATTTGCAAAATTTGTTAAATTTTGGGTAGAGTATGCACTACAATCATGAACCTAGTCATCTCGATCGTGTACACTTTACGTGGTGGCACTCTTGTCTTATATTACATCGGAATGCGTCTTGAATGCAACATTTTAATCATCACAGAATTACGTAATATCCTTTTTATCAATATCACAATTTTCAGCATGATGGCTCAAATTATCATTTACAATTGTTGCGTCTTAAGCAGGTATGTTCAATGCTGCTGCTGCTGCGGCGGCGTCATTACTGTACACCGATGCCATGTCCATCTCCTCTCCATGGCTTTGTTATCTGGTTAGTGTACTTGGTATGGTCACACTCTGCAACTATGCAGGCAACTCTGCCCGTTAAGCCTCCGTCAGCAGGTGAATGAGAGAGGGCAAAACAACAGCATTATCGTTGTGTTGTGTAGTACCTTCATTAGCACTTGCCTCTGTTGCTTTATTTCCACTTCCACTTCCTCTTGTTGTTGTCTGCGCAAACTGAGCGTCTACATGTGTCAAAAAGGTTTCTGGACCGGTGTAGCGGCCACTGGGTTAAAAAAATAATTCAAACTGCTCTTTAGGCAACTATGGCAAATCACGACTTACAGCGGCAATAAAGACAATCTTGTCACAGTGACGAATGTAGACATAATAGCCATTCGTACGTGCAAAACGCTGCAACTGGTGCAAGTCATCTGCCAAGAAATTTGTTTACATGGCAAAGTTGAAGAGACCAAAATGTGGCGTTTTGTTTTTGGCTTCTTACAGCAGACGCAAACTTTTCAAGTCAGGACGAGAGTGACGAAGCTCAACGAGGGCCGCCTACACCGCAATTTCATCTTGCAACTTAAAGTAACGTGAGAAATGGGCAAAATGATGAAGACAGTGTTGCGTAGACAGACGAAAGAAGACGGTGTTGTAGTGATCAAATTACACACGTAATCCACACAGTAACGCGATGGTGCGAACATAATCCGGCAGTTGATCTGGCTGAAAGTCTACCCCACGTCTAATGTCAATGGTGCACCGAGTAATCGTTGGGTTTCAGTTGTACAAGAATGGTTTAACAAATCGCTGAAAGCGATACATAAAGGCATCTTTAGCCCATAACTCACGTGGAAGTGGGAAAGGGCTAATTAGTCCTTTTCGATCTTCCGCGATTAACTATTGTCGTTCTGTTTCTCATGCCTTTTGATATTACAGTCCAATTTCAAGTTTGTAAATGTAACATGGCTCATAATGACCTTCCACGTCTTATGCTCCACCTAAACGTTGCTGTTCATACGATGGAGCAGGATTACCGCGAAAGACTCCCATCTCATACGCTAACAATCGAATCAGCTGAACTACCTGGTGATAGAGTAAACGATCACAAAAAAATCAAGTAAGCATGGCAGGAGCGTGTACCTACGGTTTTGTAGAAGTCATTATATTTTCTTGTTGTTGTTGTTGCTGTTGTTTGGCGTGCTACATGGCTCGATGCTGTTCCTCAAAACGGTACAGCTCCCGAGCAATGGCAGGCCCAACATGTCGGTTATGACTAAAACAACGTAAATACATTTTATTTGTCTACACCACATAACCAAAGTTACAGGCAGTATTACGCATATCAATAGTATAGCCAAACTGCGGGGCTACATCCAGTAATGCCCTACGGTGAAAATCGGTGGTGATGCCTGGGAGCATGATCTCTCCCTTTAACGCTACCTGGGCCATTCAAATATCAAAATTAGCCTCCACGTAGCGGTAGGCATCGGTGTAGGCCTCACAGTTGACATCCACCATTACCTCCATTCACCGTTGACGATTTACTCGTATTGGTCGTCGGTTTGCACGAGGTATGTCAAAGCTTTTCAGTTTCTGATTTCCAGTACGAGAATTTACATTACTAGCACGATTATTGTTGTTACGATTATTGTGTTGCCTCTGTTGTAAATGTTTGTATTGTCGTGGTTGTTGTTGTTGTTGTTGTTGTTGTTATTAGTCTTGTAAATGAGACAATTATTACTGCCTTTTATTACTCTTTCTGTTATTGCCCTCATAGTTGTAATAATAATAATTTTGTTGATCTTGAAATGACTTGTTGTTGTTACTGATGTAATTATTGTTATTATTATTGTTGCTATTTGTGCGGTAGTTACTTTCGTCTTCTCTGCGTGCATTGTTGTACGATTTAGTATTTGAATTGTTGTTGTTGTTATTGTTATAACTACTTTTTCGAAATGATAACGAGCGTGTTTGTATTACTGGTCGTGGTGCTTGTGATGGTGTAGAAGCTGATGATGGCAATAATTATGTAGATTGCTACGAAGGAAAAGTATTAAAAGGTGGTGGGTACTCTTCGTTGTGTTGATGATAGATGCCTCGTTGTGATCGATTTCGATAACTATTTGCGTTGCCTTGTTGCCTTTGCTGCTGCTGCTGAAACCGCTGCGCAGCTGCTTTGTTCGTTGATTTGCCCTTTTTGGTTGTATAGTAATCACGATATTTGTTATTGTTATTATTATTATGTTGCTGCTGCTGGCGCTGTTGTTGTTTACGTTGCTCCTGACGCTATTAGTTTGCTGAAGCAGTCATTAGCGTCTCATTTGCTTGTGCATTGTGGCGCTCTGCAAAGTACATCGCCTGTTGCTGTGCACGAGGAGGAAAGAATGACGAATCTGACGTAGGTACAGTATATGTTTACTTGATGTTTTACGAAGCAGATTTAGCAGTATCAGTGAGTGTGTTTGCACCTTGTATATCTTATTCAAAGTACAAATTCTGTCAATTTTTATTGCCTTTGCTAATAATGTCACTACGTGCAATATTACTGCCAGCTTGCTGCATTTGCGTGTTATTCAGTTGATCCCTGTTGTTATTATTATTATCAATGTTCGTATTTGCAATATCTGATGCGTTGTCAGTAGCTGGTTGTTACGACATTATGTATAGTTATCCACAAAATCAACGAGTATCACACACACACACACAAACAAAAGAGGGAGAAGCAGAAAAAATATGTCAAGTATTAGATACTAATCACAGATAACTTGTACGCAGATCGTACAATTTTCAACTCTGCTTTCAATTTAAAAAAAAAAACAATTTATAATTACAGTATCAAATTTTCCTATATTATGGTAAAATACAATATTCAATGACAGTAACAGCAACACAAACAATATCAGCTAATTAGCTTTGAGCTATCAATTCCTATAAACGTTCTTTGTTTTTTTGTAGAGTCAACTCACTTATTTTTTATTGTCACTATCAATCAAGACGACTGATGTATTTACTCTTCTCAAATATATAAATAGGTGGAAAAAAAGCTTGAGATGATTAGTTTATTATAGCTTTTTGTAAAAGTAATTATTAATGCTGTAGTATTTGTTTGTGGAAAAAAGGCAATTGATAAAAAAGAAGAATTGCTATGTTCGTATACAAAAAATGTTTCGTCATTTTTGCATTTTGTTTTACTGTCAGTATACTTTAATAGAAAAACAATATAACAGTCTTTATTTCATAATAAACCAAAATGAAATAGGTTAAAAGAAATATTGATGCATAATAATTACGCAGTTAGTGTATAAACACAACTAGTTAACAAGAATAGATATTGATTAAAATAAATATGATGAAGGCAAATTTTTTAAGATTAGTTGTTAGAAAGCAAAAAAATTATGTGCACTTCGTTGTATATGTAAGTGCGCATAAAAAGAAGTAATACAGGATATACGTATATTTGTATTTAATTATGAATATAGGAAAAATAAACATATATAGCGCTATTAAAAATATATATCGAATCTAATTTAAATTGAGAGAGAGAGGTTTATGCACATAATATTGCATCAATATATTACGAAAAGTAAATAGTTTCATTACACAATTTGATTGAAATATAATGATGTCAACAAGAAGTATGTTATTTGATAAATTTTTTATATATTTATATTGTAGAGCAATGTAAACGTGGTAAGATGTATGGTTAAACATATATTATCAATGTGAAAAAGAAAAACTCTTTATTAACCTTAATTGATTGTTTTCTATAATTTTGAATTTTCAGCTTTGATCAATTCAGGTGATTTTTCTACTCGTGTTTCTTGCTTTACAACTTGATCACCTTGCACCGACTTCGTCGTTTGCTTCTCAACAACAACTTTTTCGTCATCTTTCTCGTTCAATTTTTCTGTCTTTTTGTCACCCTTAACGTCTTTGGTGTTTGGTGCATGCTTGAGTTTCTTGTCTTTATCATCTTTTGCCTTCTTGTCATCTTGCTCCTTCTGCACGGTTGCCGCAGCGGCGTTTTACTGATCACTGCCCATCACCTGCTACATCATGTTACGTTGTACGCGAGCATCACGACTCTTGCGTGCCGCAGCACGGCGTAAGACGCGTATTTTCAGCTCTGGTGCTCGCCAGGTACAGCAGCAAACAAGAAAGCATGAGGCAATGGAAATGGCACCAGCCATAACAAGCAGCCCAGCTCGACAGCCTTCTCCGCAGCTGGTGTAGTAAAATTGAGCAGGATCGTTTGAGCCTGGTAGTGCGTGTGTGACAGTACACAACATGATGCTGATAAGCACCACAGTGATTATGAATGCAGAGATCATAATGACAATGATAGATTAGCAGAAAATAAATAAACTTTCAAATTGGATAAAAAACACTTTAGGTTTTACTGTGTATATATACTAGTAATAAATTATAAGTGTTTATAACTTTTGTCAATAGTTTCGTTAATTTCAATCAACAATAATAATTAAATTTATTCTTATCTTAAAATTAAATTTATTTTTACAATTTCGATCATAATTATAACAATCACTTTTACAGATATTGACTGTTGCTGCGAGACTTGGCTAAAGTATTAACTATTTTTTTTTAAAAATATTTTGAGATGTAGTCGTACAAGTTTTGATCATTATAATTCAATAGAATAAATAAAAAACACTAGTAAAAAAAAACCGAAAGTGATCGTGATAGTGAGTACATGAATAAAAGAAAAAAGACACGTTATAATTTGAGTTAGTGAACACTGAAATCATTGCTTGGTGGGTAATGGTAAATTACAAAAAATAATAGTAGTGTATCTACGCGTATAAAAGGTGTCTAGATGATATGATTTAGAAAAAAAAAGATATATAAAAGTATAATATTTTTTCAAGCGAATAAATATGTTAAATCTATTAACATTTGTAGCTTTATCATTGCTCTTTGTTGAACTTTTTGATTTTCATAGGTCAAAAACGTTTTTAACGTACATGCTCATTAGCACTGCGACGCTTCAGTTTGCGTTGATAGGAGTTCAAAATGCAAATCCATTTCTTTCGCTCATGTCTAAATGATTCTACTAAATTTTCTTGCTCGACTAATTTGTTCTACGCTTCACGTAAGCGTTATTTACGACGTTGTTGCTACTACACACGTGTCTTCTACAAGGATTGTAAATGATGCTCCTGAACATAATTGTTCTCCTCAATTCGTGCAAGTTATTCGCGTAAACGTCACACTTATTTGGCTTACTACTCGTTTTGTAGCTTACAGAGTTGACGCTGATGCGCAGCAGGCCCGTTATATGTAATGGATACATTAGCCATTGATGCAGCACTAACGGGTGCAGCTGCGTGATTGCAATGACAAAGAGTGCACTACTCACTCCTCTTGATCATCTTGTTGTTGTTGTTGTTGTTGTTGTTGTTGTTGTTGCTCTTCGCAACAATATCAACATTCGATTACAATTGTATGTAGTACGATTTGTTCTATTTCTATCTTGTTTTTGATTTGATATTATTTATTGTTCCTGTAGTACTATTGGTATTTGTAATATTCTACACAGTTTGTCGTCGTGCGTGTGTAATAAAAGATTTGACATTTGCACTTTCTGCTGTTTCACTATTTTGCGTGTTTTGTTGTTTCATTCTACACAGTGGAACGGCGGAGCACAATTAGGATGAGGTACGTGTTATTTCGTTTAGTTGAGTAGCACGCATGCTAAATCGATCAATCGTATTACGAAATTTACTCTTCATATTCTACACATTCGTCATCATTCTGCTAACAGTATTTTTCTTTTATTATTTACTTTTGCTATTACTTTCCTCTTTCAATTAAACTTCAATCTACATTTGCTTTTATTACTTCTACAATTACTATTATTATAGTTACTGCTATTACTACAAGGGCAAATTAGTAGAGCGCATACTTGTGGTAGATATGGTAGAGGTGCTAATGGTAGAGCGTGAAGAGAAGCGTGTGCGTCTGCTATTATTATTGTATTAGTCACTGATGCGCGTGTTTTGTTTTTGTTAATGAGTTGACTTATGTCTGACTTGCATCTACTAACACTTTGATGACACTTTGTCATTGTAATTGTTCACATAGTTTTCATTGATACTCACAGTCAGGTGATGTTCATGTGAGTGTGTTAATGCTACCTTTGCATCCGTATTACTACTACTGTTATGTTATTATGTACTTGTGATACGCTGCTCACCGATAAGACTATTCTGATCTTTGCACTAATTATTCGTCATTTTTTTTGGTGTTCACATGAACGTCATTGATGGTGTATTGGTTCACGTTAAGTACTCATGGCATTCTGTTTCTACAGGAGCTGGCTAAAAAAGTTGCATTGCAGGAGAATTTGCACGACACACACTCTGCGGTTTTTACTATTGCCGTATTCCAACAGAAGAAACACTATTATTGCTTTTTGAGAAACGTATAGTAGTGCTCTAAATATTATAATTCACTATATTATACCTATTATTAATATTTTTTTCTCCTGGTAGCATACAGCTCTATGCACAGCACGGCTCAAGTCATTGTACGTGGATTTGTTGCACACCACTATCACGCAGTGATGCAATCAGTTCATGTTGCTGGCTTGTTAACGTACAAATAGCATTTTTCAATTTGCTGCGTTGTGTATTTCAGAATTTTTACTTCATTTCATGCACTAATTTCCGTCGCTCCTCACGCTGACGCTCTATCTCGGCTGAATAATTTTATTGTATTTACCGCTACTCGTTTGATAGATTGGCACTTATCGTAGAGAGCAACGGTTAAGCATAACGTACACAACACACTTCATTTGTTACTACCTGTTTGCTATTTCGTTTTTCCAGTTATTTCAGCTGGTATGACTGCTACAAATTTGCTACATTGTATTGTTTTTGTCCGCTATTGGTGTTGATAGCAGTGACTTATTGCTTATCGGCTTTTGCTTTTGTTTTGCTCCTACTTGTCAAGAATAAACTGTCATCCTAGTCTTCTTCCTCATCATCATCATCATCATCATCAAAAGAGCCAACGCCACGTTCATCTTTCACAATTTGCAAAAACAATTTTTCATTACTCAAGTCTACTTATGAGCTTTTGTTTTCTTGACAATTATACTACAATACATTCATTGTACTTGCATTACTATTATTGCAACGCTCATGATTTTGTTCATTGGTAATATCCGTAGAAGTTATAGTATTAAAATTTACGTCAAGCTCAGTAGAATTGTAATGGTACATGCTAGCTGCATCTTCACGTAGTTCACTAATGAGTAATTGCAGGTGTCACTCATTCTGCCTGGCAGCTCGAGCTAGACGATAAATGTTTGCGACAAATGTTGCGTACGGCTTGGCACTCAGATGTTATAATGTGGCACCACCAAAAAAGGTAAAATAGCCTTTACGTTATTTTATTGTTGACTACTAAAAGGCGGCTACTGCTGCTGGTGATGATGCTGCTGTTGTTACCGATATACAACCGTTTTGCTGTCTTTGTTGTAACAATTAATTATGCTGTTGAATGTTGCACTTACTATTTGTGAAAATAGGACGCTGAATACAAATAATTGTCAGATCATTTTCCTCTTTCGCAAGATCTGTCAAAAAGTCGCTGAGTGTATTTACTGAATGCTGTGAAAGTCGAGGCATGTCATTTGTCTTCTGCTGCTCCTTTGTGCTATTACTAATTTATTTTTATGATGTATTTTCACAAATATCAGATTATCTTCTATATTTTTAATTTTTACCATTAACACTATTATTGTTTACTTGCAATAAAAGTTGTAATTGATCACACAGTGCCCGTCGCTTCTACCGCTTATCTCGTAAAACAGAAAAGCGCATCATCTACTGTCTTTACATTGCCGCTAATGTTATGAGCTCATCTCGAGCTCGACGTTTTGACATTAACGTTTGTGTTTTACGTCGTGTCAAGAGTGTCTACTGTTTGTAAGTTTGACATTTTTACTACAGTGCCTTGTATGTTTACTGTAATGACGTCAACAGAGTGTAATACTGCTATCATACTGTTTTATATTTTGCAACAAGTGCATTGCATACAAATAGACGAAGTGTTACATAATCATTTACTGGCATTTACTCTTTGTTCTCTACAGTGACATTGTTACTTTGATCAGCTATATTGAAGAGTGTGCGTGAATGCTAAATTTAACTTGATGCGTTTGCTGATGAGGCAGCGTAGTACTACTACAAAATAATTTTATTGTTGTCATTCACTGTTTATAGTACTGGAGGTGGCAGTGAGTACGTATATTTTTCAACAAAAACATCACATGTAATTTTTTATTTTGTCTACTAGTTACATTCATTACCAAACCATTATTTTTTTGTGATTTCTTCAACGCAGCATTATGTTTTTGACATATTTTGCGTTTTTCGTGTTTGCAATAACGGATGTGCGGAATAACTGTTGACACACAATGAACCTAATGGCTGCATACTATAATTCAGTATTGATATATTTTCTAAATGTATATATGTAAATAAAAAGCTATATACTAGAAAAAATAAATAATAAATAAATTGTCACGGAAATAATGAAAAAGTTTGTTATACAGTATAGTTACGCTTCACTATATTATCATGACGTTTTATATTTCACATACACTCTCATAATCAACTAGTAAAGATAGTGTTGACAACAATAGTGTCAAATAATAAAAGGTAAATGTACATCGACCATTAAAACACACGCAGTGAGAAAAGAACTCCTTTTGCCACACATAAATTATACAAAAATAACAGAATAAAGCAATCAATTATGACAGGAAAAATAATAGTAATTATAATATATATTTACATATCAGTTAGAAAAACGAGAAGTATGTTAAGTGAAAAACATGTTGCTTATTTACAACCAAATAAGTTAATTAAATCTATTTATATGTTGCATATTATATTTAATTAACGCATTATTACTTTGCATAGTTTTCAGGTTCTTGTATAATAATAAGAATATACTTTGTGTCTGGCACGACGAGAATCTCGTCCTTGCGTGTACGTAGTCGCATAAGCTGCAATTCGCTACTACTGTCCATCTCTTGTAGTACACTCTTTGCTTTCATCGCAAGGGATTGAAAAAGTGCTGCGTATTGCACCGCCAGCTGACGTGAGGCTTATGTAAAGCTATGACGAATAGGTATGCCCTCGCTATTAATAATAATAAACCCGCGCACACCAGCGTAATTCGACACTCGCTTAATAAGCTATTCAATATCTGAATTGCCCGATGCAGCTGAAGAGGCCATTGCTTTTGTGCAAAGATAAAAAAGAAATACGAAGATGGGTTATTACTGTTATATGTAGACTTTGAAGTAAGTTATATTATTTGTTACTGATATTATGAAAAATTACTCTAAAGCAGATTGCAAAAAAACTCAGTATAAAAAAAAAGTAATAAAAGTAATAAAGTTATGTGCATAATAATTTAAATTTGTAATATATAACATATAATATTTTTTTTGAAGATAACAATTATTATTTAACGCATGTAATGATGACTGTAACAAGCACAATGCTTACTACTAATATACTAGTTTATTTGATGAGCAACATTAAGTGTTACTGTTAATAGTATTATTATTAACTTTATTAGTTGTATATAATATTATATTATATATAATATAAAATTATAATGAAAATCTTATTTGAGTATGATAGCATATACTTATGATATTTCTGTACTTATTATTTTACTAATATATATATATGTATCTATATATAAACTGCTGATAATGCCAGCTTTGTATATACCTGTAAGTATTATCTGTAATAATAAAAAAAGAAAGACTTGACAAAGTAATCATATATCTGATACGAATGTTGGCTTCTTTTTATTTTAAAAGAGAAAAAATTACATTTATTAATAAAATGTAACAATACAAATTATTGCACTCACAAATTACAGCAATTTGCTAAAAATTTAGTTTTGTAAGTATAAGCAGAACACTTAGATTTTTCGTTTGAGATAAAAGAAACGTTGTTTACAACAACATACAAACAAGCAAAAAAAAAAAAGGTAGTTTCTGTGAAGTATATGGTGATATACTTATGAACCTTAAACCACCCGCATCGAAGATGCAGCGTTGGTTGGCTGGGCATTGTCCTATCTGAGGCGCTACAAGAACTACACATCACTGCCCAACTTAGTGAGTTCAAACAATAGCGAAAAGATGACACCATCCATGACGGCTACACTCACGTTAGCCGTGGCACCTTTGAAGAAGCCTCGAAATCCTTACTTCTTCATCAAATCGGATGCCACAGCACTTACCTTACGAAATGGATTGACTTTACGCAGTGATCATGAGGCATGACGAGCATTAGCTGTCTGAGACGCTAGTTTCATTTGCTACAAGGATGGCCCAAGAGTCTGCAAACGTGTTTGAATGACGGCTAATGGATTGAAGAGTAGTGTGGTGGCCACACTGGCACACGACGCTGCCGTTGCGTTTAGCAGTGGGTTGTCTGTTGGAGAGAGTAATCAGTTTTGTCGCCAAAAGGGCTTTTTGTGCCTTCATTGTTAGTACACTCTCTTATTTTAATTACTATGACTGCTCTAGTCATGATTGTTATTTCCATTTTCGGAAAGTAGCAGCAAATGTGCCTCTTCTTACAGGCGTTTACGCTATAATTTTTGTAACACAGGGCTGGCAAGGTAGTATAATCCCGATTTCGATTTCACATAAATTGTTCACCAACAGCCGCTAGATGGAATGCGCAGCAGACCCGCCGAGGTGCCCACGTACATCCCTCGCAAACCATTAGCAAACCAGCGGGCTCGATGCTGAGCCTGACAAAGTAGTTTACGTGTCCACCGTACATTATTATTATGTTCACCACACGAAAGATGTGACGGTGATGTTTGATAGGTGTTTCATACTTACCGAAACGTATCACGCATGTTGCGATAAGTGTTTTTCACTGCCATGCCGTACTGAGCAGTTATTTGACGATTAGCAATGATAATAATTGGTGTGTCAAGAAACAATGAAGCAAAATCAGCGGACATGGCCCCAATGGCGGTAGAGTGGCCATCTACACAAAACTAATTATTATTTTACGATGGCAATGACGATGACGAAGAAGACAACACAGCATTATCTGTGTGTGTGATAGATGGCTAGTCAAGTGTAGTTGATGAGCTGAGATGTTTATTTGTTAGATCGTGCTTGTCATCTACAGGTTGCTAACATACCATGCGTTACACTTTCTCTTTTACGAGCTATAATGCAAATAGGAAACTAATCTAGCCAATCAAGTTGGCTGCCAGTGCCGCACCATAGCCTCGGTACAGCCCTCGAACACCACCTTTGCCTAGATCATACCGTGGTGATGAATGCGATGAAGAAGCTGATGAAGATGTATGCTTTTTTATTGACTAATTCAAGTGAGGTCGTTTTTGTTGTTCTTGTTGTAGTGTTTTGACTTTTTGCTAATGTGTAGATGACGAGTCTAAATTACGTTTACACGACTCATCGGCATGACAGGTGCCACCACGGTACGCCATAGTAATGAGACTGCGTACACTTGGTGGATTCGATTCACGTGTGACACGTTTACGCTGAATAGACATTTGCAATGGGTGAAAGATGAGTGTACGAAGTGTAATGTTTGCAGAAAGAAGTGCAAATCAGGTAGGGATGTGCAAGTCTGATCAACTACGAGTTACTGCATTCGTGGTTAGCTGATCACAAGTCAAGCTAATCTATGTATTACTATCAACTACTATACCTGTAGGTATAATATTACTGTTGTTATTATTGTTGTAAGCGAAAGAGTTTGGTAAGTTTTTGATAAAAGTAGTAGTCTAGTGCACATTCTGCTAACAAATTTACACATTCGTTGCTTATGATGGCATGGTGAAGATATATTTATTTTTGTGTATACTAATAAATGTGAATCTATGTAGGGAAAAAATTTCACAGTGTTGACAGCTTATAGTTTACGTTTTGTAAAATTAGCACTATTATATATATATACACACACACACAAATAAGTAATATTACGTGGGGAAAGAAGGTTGTGATGTGTGCCTATTTATTAAGAAAAAAGGTAAGATAAATAAAAAGGACAAGTATTAGCAAAGTATTAACAAATACATATCTCATATCAGTTTTACCAATTTTTATTAACATATACATGTTACAATATATTTAAATACGTTACTAAAAAAACTATTTTTATTTTTGAGAAAAAAAAGTTGTTTGTGGGCAATAAGCAAATGAAAGGATGATTGTTACAAAAAAAAAATAGAAACAAACAAATTTAATGTTTATCTAAACGCCTTTTGATGATGATGATCATGATGATTAAAGAATAAGCAACTATACATTTCACAAACAAAAAATAATTCATGCAAGAGCAAAATAAAAAAAAACAGACAAACAAACCAATAGACTAACAACGATGCAAATAGTAAACGAAAACACAAAAAAAGTATATCGTGTTAGGGAAATACATTTATTTATATCGTTAATGTTTAATATCTGCATTATACAACACAGCATCATCATCCAACTTCAGTCATTCATTTTCGTTTGTGTTCTCGATCGTTACTTCACCTTTGATTATTGTATTACGCCCAAACTGCACAGGTCCACGAATGACAAGACGTGAACAGTGCACCAATGACGGTACCCCAAACTACACCAGTTTATCTAGCCCTGCAATTTATTTATAAAATTTGGGGTCCAGTTCGATAAACGGCGGCGTGTCATGACAACGCTCATCGAGTACTAATCGGGCGTCCGGTGTAATCGTGTAGGCATCGGAGCGGATGGAAAGTAAATCGGCACACGTCTTGACAGGAGCAAACCGCTCTCGCGGGACGACAATCGCGGCGGCGTTGGCAAACAGCGAGATCGCCGAACCCATGGCCGTCTCTAACTGCAACACCGTAGGCGATGACGTGTGGTTCGGTTCAACGTGTTTGACATTGCAGATGACCGGCAGTGGAAGTACTCCGTCATACTTGTCCATAATTGACTCGAGTGCAATCAAGTTGATTCACAGATTGTTTGTGTTAAAGTAGGTGTACTTGTGCACATTCTGAAATTAATCCATCTAGGCAGGTGCACACTGAGCCAGTTCTCGAAGAAGTAATTGGCCATGCATTGGTTATTGTGCATGCGAAGAAGATGTTGTATTATGCTCATGCGTCTTGGCCTGTGCCAGATGCCCACCTTTCTTATCACTCTCCGTTCGCCAGCATACTTCCATCACAAAGTCCAGGTTGTGTTGCTCCATATAGGCTAACAAATGGGTGTTTAACGTGGCACCCAAATTATCCCCATTGCTGACAAACAAATACTTGTACCCGTGACGAAGCAAGTCATGCAGCTTGCCAGTTGCATACAGTGCTGTAAACAAGTCACCATGCCCTGGTGGGGTTCACTCGTACTGTGGGTGAGTAGGCCATGAGACTGGCTACAGTGTGCTGGGCAGAATTTTAGGTACTTGATTTTGTAGTACGTTAATGTCACAGTCAAAGACGATGGCAATTTACGGATAGTGTTCGTACAAGAACTTCTTTGTCTCATCGATCGTGTTGAATGAGTTTAGTAGCATAAAACGTAGCTGTGAGTTGTACTGTTTGCGTAAATAACGCACCTGTTGTGCGGTAATGTCAAGAAATGTAAGCTTGGTGCGATGTCCTTTTACCTTCTTTGATTGTTCAGTGTGTTGCACAGAATTGTTTTACCGGATGGGCAGTAATGACTTGGCACCGTGCAAACCCATTCCTGTACCAAGTCCACCATTCAGTTTCATCACCACAGTCTGTTATAGTAGACCTTTGCTGCAGCTGGAGTTGATAGCTTACAACTTGAGTAGGTCAACAACTGGGGCAATGTCACGTTCGTAAATAACGAAACTTTGACCTGAGCTGATGTACTGGTGTTGATTCAAAAAAACACGAATACAATGCTCGTCTACGTGTGCGTCTTTCATTTTTTGCAAGCAAACTTCTGCGGCATGTGTCAATGTCTGAGCCGCAATGCCCGACAAATTATTACTACTACTGCTATTTTTCTTACTCATTGCTTTCATTTAGCGTTGCCCAAAGAGTACTCTGATTACGTTAGGCTATCTTTTCGTGAAAATTTAATTATATTGATATCACAAATTACTATTTGAAAACAAAAATAGATATAACAAAAATTCTATAAATCTATAAGTCAAGTATTGTAAGGCGCAAAATATTCGGTAAAAGTACAAGTTAACGCATTTTTCAGTAAAGTTTTTTTGCATCACAAAAAAAACCACAGAAAATATTTGCAATTTGCAGATGTTTCATTTAAATTTATTATTATAGTTAACTTTATTAAGAACTAAAAAATTAATAATAATTATTATTAATGTTATTTTTATGTGGATATTTATGTGGTCAAATGCGCAAACATATCTTGCAGCTAATCAAGACTATGCTCATCAACATCGTTATCATTGTCATCAATGTCTTCTCACAAATTGTTAGTATTGTTATCGCTCATTGCATTTGATGCCTATTTATTACGATGAAAATGGTGATATCGTTTCTACCGTGCATCATCCATAATTTTCTACAATTGTGCCTAAATTGCATCACGTTCTTACTTGTGCCGCTTCATTAATTCCTAGCGTAGTTGTCGTATGTATTTCCCCAGCTCTCGCCGTTCTGCTTTAGCGTTGACACCTTTCTTGATTCGATTGCGTCGTTCGGCAAGCTCTCGTATATGATCACGCAGTGCTACACGTTCTTTTGCGTGTTTCTTCAACATTACACTTCGTTCCTTGCGTATTGCATCAATTGGGTTAGCTTGCACAGCACGTTTATCTGCTTTTCGTTTATGTTTCTTCGTTTGTTGCTTGGTCGTAGCCTGTTCACTCTACTTTAGTGACATTTTTTTGGCAAGTTTCACTTTCTTCTTTTGTGCATTATGTGCACGCCGAGCTAGGCGACGATTTGCCATTATTTATTTATTTATTTATTTACTGTGTTGTTAGTACAATTTGTCAATCTGTTTACTTAGATTTTGCTAGCAGTGTAAACTCAAGGTTATTGATGAAATTATTCAACAAAAAAATAAATTTGTTAAGTAGTAACAAATATTCAATATGTATAAATGCATTACTCGTCAGTAAAGAAGTTAATGATTGTGTCATCATAAGATTACAGACAGAAAATGAAATGTGTAAGAATTCAAAGATAATAATAAATGTGAATACATGCGTACTATACATAATTTGTGAATTGTAAAAAGGAATGAGAATGTAAAGTAATACATTATTATTTAATGTTAAATCTAATTTACATGTTACGATATTCTTATATTGAAGCGGAAAATAACACACTGTTTGAGTTTTGCAAAACCGGCAAGGCATCGCAATTGTTTGTGATTGGTACATTGTCTCTTATTTTACTAATGTTAGTAGTGACAATTTCACTATTACTACCATTAATGTTATTTATACGTCTCTATTTGTTATTCTCACTTGTAATACTGCTGTTACCAAAGCAGAATGATGAATGTATTACACTTGATGTTTTCTCATCTACACCTTTCTTCAGTTACCCAGACACGAATGAGAACTAGCCACTTGGCTGTGTGGTAAACAACATATTGGGCATTAACATATTTACCGCGGCATCACTGTTAGTCGCAGCAACGTTAACAAAGGAGGAAGAAGAAGTAGAGCAACAATCAGCTGCTACTCTTGCAGTTTCATCAGTATTGTCCTTCTTGCCTCTTTTTACTCTATTCTTGACATAATTACTTTCTTCACGAACATTAGCATTTGCGCTGATAACACCATCGTATGTGTTTAGCATATCGGCATCATTTGCATTTCGTAGCCCATTGTACTTCTTTTGTTGTCCTGATTTGTGCTGTCACGTAGCTCTGTGTGCGAGAGGAGGAAGTGTACGTTAGGCTCATCGTCGACGTGGTGGAGGGGTTGGTGGCCTTGGCCGTTGTTGGCGTTTGCCTACACTACAATTTGCATCATTAGGTGTATTTTTACTTACATCGTTGTTATTACTATTGTAAGGAAACGTAGCACTAAATATATTCGGTTGTACCTATCTAGTAAACGATTTGATTTAATTTATTTTCATATTTTGTGCATTTATCGCATTTTGCGTCGAATTGAATGTGCACACTTATTCTTTATTTTGCACTGCTTATGTTTTATACTCCCCTCTCGTGTAAATCTGTCATTGCTACTATTGCTATTCCTTTATTTTCTAATTTTGTGCCTTTTGCCATGACTAGTCTTACACATGTGCATAATTGTGTATTAAATGTAGACGACGTTACTACGCCTTGGCAAGTAGTACTGGCCGATGCAAGTTACAAAGTGGTAGTGCATCATATTCATCTACAATAGCATTTCTGTTCACTTACTACGCACAGAACAGCTTTACGGCACGCCTGAGAAAGTAATCCGAATGAAATGATAAGAGCAGAGGTGCAAACAACAGTGGCACCTATGCGGTTTGTGCATATCGAATGGACCTACTGGCCAATACTACTGGTGTGCAAAATGCATCGTGCTATTGAAGTAATTGGTGTGAGAGCTGTTTACGTTCAACCGACTCAGACTGAATGAGTAGCTAGAGAAATGCAGAGCGAACGGATTAATTAGTAATTTTGTCATGTTATGTATCTGCGTCATTCGTAACTTTTCCGCTGTCATTCTTGTCGCCACTATTGTTTTCTGTATAGATTGTATCACTATTATCACTATTATTCATACTCTACATTTGGTGTAACTATTCTGCATTTTGCTTGTTGGTCTTGTTATTATTATTAGTAATTGTAATAATAGCATTGTTTACTTATAAATTAGTTTTATTGGTACATGTCAAGTACTACCCACTTTCTACGGACAGTATGCGCGAAATAAGATCAAGGTTTGTGTCAGCACACCACAGGGCAGAGGCCTCGTAAAACGGAGGTAGCACTTTCATTGCATCGATACTCATCATACTATTTATAGTATTAATATTACTATTAATTTGTACATGTTATTGTTTTGCGGTGGCAGTTGACGTATCCTCACAACCATGACTTTTCTTCATACCTATTCGTTTTAAATTGTAAAAATCATTGACAATGTGTAATCAGTTTGCCCGTTCCTACCGCAGCAACGAATTACTCGCCTGTTGTCAGTTTGTAATCAACAAATTACGCTCATCTCGCTGATAACGCATGTGTCGTAGTAGCTTTTCATCTTATCAGACGTGCACTTTACGGGCAATGACATGTAATCCGGCTAATAGGTGTTTGTGCGTGTACAAGAAATGCACCCACGAGCGTGCCTGAGCCGATCGACTGATGTTTTGTATCACTCGTGCACTATGCTACAGAGCTCGTTTACGGCGTTGGTGTTGTAATCGAATCCACGGACAAAGAAAGCCTCAGGCATTGTAGGGGCCTAACCGCCTGCGCTGCTGAAGGCGTCGTCAGGCACACTGAATAACAAATGCGGCATGTGGAGCAATTGCCCTTTCCATTGTGGTACGTTGTCGCTTCATCAAAACCACTTTCATCATGTTATGTCAGAACTGGGCAACGTGCAAAAGAACATGGAAATACCGTCGTCGTAGTCGCTATGGAAGTAGACTGAGCGTAGACACATTCTTCTATTACTCCTTATTGTTACTACCAGTAAGATTATTATTTCGTCTAGCCAGTGCAGAGCGTCGTGGGCCTTGCCCCACACGGAAGGTGTCCACGGGTCCGGTAATGTTCGTGCGTGGACGTGGCTCTGAGGCGTTTCGTTTTCGTATCAAACGTTTTCGTGGTGGTGGGGCAACACCCTTGTGCACCCTATCACGAAAGGAGAGCACTTGTGGGGCGGATGGGGTAGCATTGGTGATTTGTGCCGCATTAGCTGCAAACGACGAAGATGTTGAAGAAGTGGCAAATTAGTTATCATGACCATTATTACCACCAGATTTAGCACCAACACTTGTACTTCGTCGTCTACTACCGGCTGCGGCTCCACTACCACTATTGTTATTCGATTTTTTATGATGTTTATGTTTGTGTTTATGTCGGTGTTTATGTTCGCGTTTAGCAGACTTGGCCTATGATTGTGCTGTGCCGGAAGAAGGTTGCTACGGCAGCAACGAAGACGATGACAGAGACGAGATAGATGACGAGGATGTAGAGGATAACGATGAAGTAGAAGAAGATAATGACATATTCTAAGAGGATTGGCTACGTTTTTTATTATTGCTATCACTATGATGAATATTACTACGCTGTTGATGGTGATGGCGATGATGATGAACGTGTTTACTGTGTTGTGAATGTCGGTCATGTTCAACGTTATGATGAGATTGAGATGACTTATCACCAGAAGGCATTTTATCTGCTGCCGTGGTGAGTTACTTTGTTTTATTTACATCTTGTTGTGCATTAGCCTTCTTGTCAATCAAAGAAGCTGTACTCTGACCAAGGCTACTAGTACTACTACTACTACTACTACTAGTGCTGCTGCTGTTTGTGAGACTACTTAGACTTGTACTACTGCTACTGCTCAAGCTCGAACTACTGTTACTGCTACTACAAAGGCTATTGCTTTTACGCCTATGATCGCTACGTTTGTTATTTTTGTCATCATGCACGCTCAATTTATGCTTTGGGGCTTACAGTTACGGCACGGTAATAACTTACTTTTCTCTGTGTGCAGGCTACAAATTATTGTTAGCAGCACCTACACCTGTGCATGTCTTCTTCGCTGATGAAATTTTGCTATTTATTTGCGTTTTGCCTTTGTTCTTTGTCAAGGATAAGGGCGATTGCTTTGAGAAGTTTTTATTTTTTTCAGCAATGCTATTATTACTACTACCACTACTACTAGTAGTAGACTTGTTGATATGAGTATTAGCGCTAGCATTTACACTTCTTGTAAGAGATGATGCTGTTGTTTACACTTTACTGACTTTTCGTGTAGGCAGTGGTATAGTTTGTATACTTGGTCGTTGTCTCACATCACTGAACTTTGACAATCTTGGACTATTTCAGGTTTTCCTCTTGACCAATTTTGTGTTCTTAGTTTGATTGCCGTACTTACTCTATCGTTTTTTTGATTACTACAATTATTACTATTACTACTTCTTTTTGTGTACTTATTGCTATTGGTCATCCTTTTATGGTGAAGAAGAGAATAATGCTAAGCCGATGCTTTTGAAGTTAAACTTACTGAAGATAGATTCACCTTCTGATTACTATTTTTATGATAATGTTGCTGTATTTGCTGATGTATTATGGTCAGTTTACGATGTTTCTGATTATGGAGGTGGTGGTGGTGGTGGTGTAGGCTAACGTGGTCGTTGAAGTATTTTCATTATCATCTATGACGAAGGGTTGTTCCTTCATGATGTGAATCGATCATTGCCATTCAACGAATTGTAAGATACATTAGTTGACAAGGAAGAAGGAGAAGGTATTGAAAACGAGGTAAACGTAGAAGTAGTATTTTTTGACTTTGTATTTGATGTTTTATTTTACTATGCAGTATTATGTACATTATCTTCATCTTGGCGAAGTGCAATTTATGCAGATATTTATTGCAATTAGTGTTATCTAACCTCATTTATATCACCTTATTAATTTTATGTCACTTCGGCCTGGTTAAACTGATGACGTGGTGGAGGTGCAGGTGGTTGACGAGGAAACAACATAATTTGATATTTTTATTTCGATAGCGATCGATGTTGTGAAAAAATAATAATAATTATATATCTGTTAATAACTACTATTTACGTGTGCACAGCGAATCTATATTTGCAAGAAAAAGCTTATCTAATATTCTGCTTTTTTGATATTGTGTGTAACAAATAAAAAAATTTAAAAAATTCGACCCAAAAAAATAATTTAAAAAGTGCAAATATGTTTACAACAGAAAAGTGTAACCAAAGACACTACAAAGATTTTTATTGTTACTCATAATTAGTTATTTATGTAAAATGTATTTAAGATTTGTTAAATCATCTTTTAATCTATTTGAGAGTAATAACAATAATTAATACTTCTATAGAAAATAGTCAACTATTTATAAAATTTTTGTTTCCACGTGTTGATAAGTGTGTGTATAAATTCTATAACTGCTAATAATTGTGAAAAGGAAAATGACTTATTTATTAGACATCTCTCCGCCTTTCTATTTATGTCTTTTTTTTTGCGTTGCTATAATATTTTGTTAAATTGTGTTTGTAAAATAACGTACAATTTCGGTACAGCTTGAATATGCATGCAAACAACTAACAGTAAAATAATAAAAAAATAGAGTGAGCTCAACACAAATGTAAATCAATTGTTTTTTATTGGAAAGTCATTATGTTGTTTTGTTTACATACACTTATTTAAATAATAATGGCAAAATAAATATCACTCACTAACATGTTTTGTAAATAAAATAGTCACCAACAAGTTTACATAACTTCAAGTTTAAGCAAACGTAGTAGTAGTAAACAATAATATTATTATTAATATTGCAAGGAACGAAAAAAAATTGTTTCAGAACAAATAAGTCAAAGATTAACGTTTTTTAATGTCTCTACCTGTCACATTTCGAATATAAAATGTATATGTGGCATTTGATATGAATAAAGATGTGTATAAAAGATATTATAACAAGAAAATAATAAGATAAGCGTGTATAAATAGAAAAAATTGTGAAATTATATTATCACAGGTGAATAAATAGTTTGAAGATTATTTTTTTTCTGTATTACACACGCTTTAAGTCCACGGCATATGATTTGCAAACAGCACTCCTCCTACTAATCCATATATTGCACAGTATGCAATCAACAATTGTGAAACACCACTGGCAGGGTATAGTGCAAGTTGCAAACCTGCAAACCAATACACCGCCGGACAAGAGCTCAAGAAGCGTGTACTAACTTGTATGTGCATCATGGTGAGTGCGATAAACGTCAAAGCACACAAGTACACCACATTGCATGACTGAGTTAGCAATCCTATCAATTCATATAGCGATAGCAATGTACATGTAATGTGCTACTTGACTTCTTTATTTGCACTTCATGATCTATGGATTGCTCGAGCCAAAGACCTGCATACTGTGTTTTTTCTATTATTTCCTTTGATGTGCGTATCTGATAAATCGCACTAATTGGCGCTTGGCAAATAGTTGATTTTAATATATAGTCTGCGTAGAGAAGATAACATTTTTTGCGTTGACTACTTGCCCAATCATTACTGTAGTATTGGTCTAATGTAAAATAGTTACATACCGTGAAATATTAATGTGATAATTGGGAATGCGAGCAGGACATTGGGCAAGTTAGCAATTGTGTACGAGGTAAGAAAGCCAACATTTCAGTAACGGTGTTGCAGCAACGAGTAAAAACGGAAAAACTTGCCGTTATTCATCTTTGCCTGTTACTATAAAGTTCAGGTGTGGGCAAAAGTACGTCAGCAGTGATAGTTGAGTAATAAATACGGTATCATGATGCACGTACACTACACGACAAGTACAACTACACGACAAAGCACAAAAACAAGAGGTAGTGATCACACACTAATATTTTTTGTTGTTGCCGCTCCAGTTTTTACTAATGTTGATGATGTTTGATTAACTTTGCCCGATGAAGATGGACATCACAAATGTAAGCGGTAACGACGTGCATACTCGCGAGGAAAGACAAAGGCAAGAAACATGGGGTATAACAAGAAGCCGCCACACAAAATGGCATTTGATCGAATACTACACGCAATCACAAAACAAAGTGTTGCTAATAACTCTTCTTTACTGCTCAGCGCACACACGTACATTGCAAACGTGCACATTTTTTTATACAACTGTCTGCATTTACACGTTTCTCCTTTGACCAATGCTGCAGTTGAATGCATTTTCGCATTATTCTATATGAGCACGTTGGTAATCATACCCTTACGAATAAAAGGAGGAGCATGATTGATCAAGTAAATGCCATACATTGTGAAAAGAGCAAATAAACTTTACGTGTAGTTGACCACCGTGAAAATCATGGCAGGAGAGATAATTCACATGAGTAGTGCACCACCAACAATACGCTGTCCAGTTTGCATAAATGTGAAACTTTATGTTGTGCTGTCTTCGTATTTCAAGTAATTTTGTCACACTGTACTTTATCTTAGTGCAAAAGTCATGGCAGCAAAGCGATCAAGCAATGCTCCATCTTCGCCATTGTTTCGTGCAAGTTGTGTGTGTGTGTATTATTTACGTAAACTATACTAACCATTAACATTATTGTTAGCACTTTAATTACTATTGTTTTTGTCGTTATCAATATCAATAGTATCATGCTAATTATTTGTATTCAAAGTATTTTGCTAGTTTGTGGCATTATTGCAAAAGTTTGATGGCACGTTTACTTTGCTGTTTTATTTGACATGTTACTACGAAAGATTATGTGAGTGTGTTTATGACTTGATTGAAGTTAATCACGTGCCATTTTTGCACAATTATTATTACTGTTATTACTTCTATTACATTATTTCACGTGTAGTTTTCCTTTAGTTGTCATTATCTTTTTTGTGCATTAGTTATTATTGTTGTTAACATGTGATGAACTACTGATCTGTTGTGGCAATGCCATTAGCACTACTAGCATTACCATTTTTATCATTGCTATCGCTCTGCATGTTCCCGTTTTTCGTACCTTTACACTTTATTTATTCTTCATTGTTAGCATTATAATATTCAGCTTTAACTATTTTGACATCATTACACATGTTGATTTATGAAGAACATTTATCACTCAACTAATTTATCTGTTTGTACTTTTCGTATGCTTCATCTTAACTTTACAAAAATGTCATTCGTGTCAATTCACGAAGTACAACGGCACCAAGGCACGAAGCTGTTATGTTGATCAACGTGACATAGAGTGAAACTGGGGCAATGACGCGTAAAATGGGCAAAACTTACGGTGAAGTAACAAAACTCACCGCTCGAATGATCATCGGGACAAACGGGAAGAAGGCACAGACGTTGTCGTGTGAGTAGCCGTGTTGGGCAATGTGATAAAAGTGTACCGCGTCTCAGTTGCGCAAAAATGCAAAGCGGGTGTCATCGTACAGTTCTTGACACGTGTCAAAGACTAACGAGTCTAGGCCAAAGAGCAAGGGTAAGATGCGATGGCAAAAGGACATGAAAATAACCGCAAAGATACGAAATGCAAAGACAACAATCATTAATTGAGCATTCGAACATGTGCCTAAAAAGTGCAACACATCCACAGGCTTTCGTCGGCAACGAGAATGATTACAACGCGTATTGTCTTCATTACTCGAGCTGTCACTGCTTCTGCTTGAACTTTTACTGTTGTCACTACTACTCCCATTCATCCCTTTGTTGTGCACACGTTGTCTTGTTGCATCTATTGCTTTTCCGTCTTGTTTTTATATTGTTGCCTTAATCGGCTTTATTCTAGTAGGACTAAGTTGAAGTGAACTTCAACACTATTTAGCTTCTCCTATGGCATACTAATAATTATTTATCAAACACTGCATTTTGTTATTGAATTAAATTAACAAAAGATGTATATACGTATCTACTATATAATCTAAATAAGATTTATATTTACAGTAGCTATATCAAACAACTCTGCTTTCTGTAATAATAAAGAAAAACCTATTACAAACTAAAAAATTAAAAACTAACAAAGCAGTGAAGTAAAACACTCACATCTTTTCATGTAAATAGTACAATAATTTATTATGTACAATCATTGAAAACAAATATAAGTTTATAATTAACATTATTATTTTTTTACAAATGTAAGGATTGAGTTTTTATTAATAATAAAAGATATACCTTTTTTTTTTGCTTTAGTTAGATTTACGTAAGCGCTTCTTTTCATGAGGTGAAGGCAACAAGTGACAGTGTGTACGTTGATGAACGTACTCAAACATTCATTGTTGGTGGGTGGTACTCTTACAGTGTGGACAGCACGTAGGGCTGTCTTTAAACTGACGTTGCTGTCTTGCTACACTGTACACTGCCTTCCGACGTTGCGGTTTAATGGTTAATTACTTTACTTTTTTTTGCATGGCTACTTCATGCTACAAGACAGCCCAGCTGTGATTGAGCTCATCACGGTAAAGTGTACGCGGACGCGCTGCGTAGACGTGGAAACATTTTTCACATCGCATTAATACCCGGTCATTGCTTTGTGCTAACTGATTACGTGTGATGGCCTGTTGCAGCTTGATGCTCTCACGAGCTGCCTTGTAAATGGAATTTGCACATCGTCTAGTTTTATTACCTTCACTATTGTTGTTATTTTTGTTGTTATTGTTATTAGTTCAAATATCATTATTAATATTGGGATCACAATGCTACAGTGCCTTCAAGACACTCACCGAGCTTACACTAACGTTAACATTTGGACTGACTTATTTAGCATTAGGTCAGCGATGATGTGTCTTGTAGAATTATCGACACGCCTGATCGTATAATTTAGAATCTTTACGAAGTGCAATCGTGTTATGTGTAGAGGCGTAATTTGTACTTTGACGCAGTGAGTTTTATATGTTATCAAGCTACTAAACTGCCGAAGGTGTAGACAGTGATGGCTATTGTTATTATGATAAAGATGAAGGTGCTAGTGATGATAACTAGTATAACCATTTTTGATTTGCACAGCTACGAAATTGAGGTGCAAAATGATAAGGTTTTAAAAAGCTATTATCATTTCCGTTTTTATCGTTATTTCTTTCAACTGAATTTGTCGTTCTGTTCTACTGTACTGTCTAACACTACTTGATGCCATCTGTAGTTTACTTTTTTGCGAGCTGTGTGAGCAGTGATGCTCGTTGCAAACGCGTGCCTAATTGCTTTCTGAGTGTTTTGTCAGCAGGTGAAGTTGTCAACGTCTTTTGCTAATTATAATCATAATTTTAAGTACCATGACATGGCATCTTATTTACAAACAGGTTTTGACTATCAATACGATGTTGTCGATAAAGTACAGCTGTGCATTGCAAAGCTCGTTGAGAGTATCTTGCACAATTCTTTACAAACATTATTATTATAATACTACTACTTTGTTTTTTTGATTATTTCATACATAATTATTAAAAAAAAAAAACGAAATGTTATATTCATTTACAAGTCACAATTTGACTATAATAACAAATATTATTAGATAAAGAAAATTTCAATTTTATCATTTATTTTTCTTTGCTTTTTATTGACATGTAAAATCGTATAGCTCATCAAATTATCTTAGTTATAGCAAAATATATTAAAATTTTTAATTATTATTATTGTTTTTATTTGAATTTATTTTTATTATAAAGGATTTTTTTTATAATAATGTTAATGTTTATAGTTGAAAGGAAATAGTTAATTATTACAAATTTATGTAATTACAAAATGAAACTTGACTTATTGATTATCTAACAACAAGTTCACTACTTTTTTATTACTTTGTGTTTACATTTTTATTTTTTTTAATGTTTTGCTTTTCATCACGTTTTGCAGTGCTGCGTTTCTTATTTTTACCACTACTATTGCTGCTGCTTTGTTGCATTTTGTCAGTTGTCATTTTTGCTTTTTCGTTGTGAGTGTTGTGTAACTAGTAGGACGGAGTATTACTTCTCTTTTTAACAACTTTTTTGCCTTTTGCATGAAACTTTGTCGTTATCGGCTTTGTTGGCCTTGTCGTGTTGTTGTTCTTTGACACATTACTCTTCTCCATTATCATTGTTTGTTCTTAATTCTTCTTCTTTATATTATGCCTGAATATTTGTAAGGCATGCTTAGATGCAGGCAGTAGTGCACCTTGTGTTGCCTACAATACGGCATGATGCATGGACTGAACAAGTTCATAGGAAGGTTTACCGCTGCTGACGGCTATCAGGTATACCCAGTGTGGTCCCAATGCGTCATAAAAGATCATACCTTTGTCTTTGATAGCGTTACGAGCTAACCGAATAGCATGTGCAGCCGGTTCACGTTAGGAAAGCTGAATAATGTACTTGTTGCTTACATTATGAGGTAATTCATCAAGCTGATGAAGTCGATTGAGTATTGGTGGTGCTGGTGCTGCTGCTGCTGCTGCTTCTCGTCTATTTGTAATTTATGTTTCCTCTCCTTCATTATTATTGTTAGCATGTACTGCTTCATTGATGATGTTGTTGTTGTCATTACTCAAATAGGTGCAGGCATTATTAATACACAACAAACTATTAGACTTATCTGTAATTTGCTATAATACATCAATTTGTTGATTGTTATTGTTGCTGAGCATGGCCGCCGATGCATACGAGGTGGTTATCAACTCACGATCACGCTGAATTCGCACCTCAGGGTGTAACTCCATGACAAGGTCAAAGCAGCTGGCGCTACTTGTAAACAACGCAGAGACGGTGCACTGTTATAGCCATTCATTCATTTCCCTCGATGCACAAATGGGATCACTGGCAAAGATTGTGCTTTTCAGTTATTGTGTATATGTGCTACAGCACAAGTGCATGTAATGGAAAATAATGTTGAGTGCACTTTGGGCTACATGTACAATTCGATGCACAATGATTTCACGTGGGGTGTGAGTGGTGAATGGACTAGAAGTTGGTGCGTACGGTGAGGCGATGTACATGTACTGAAACTCATTAATCGGTTTACGTAGTAGTGAGTTTACACGGTGAATAGATTTAGTATTAGTATCACTGTCTTTCTCTGCATGACTGTTGGCTTCGTTGGTGTTAGTAATGGATGTATTACCTGCCATCAACGAGGACGGCAGAAAGTCATCTGAGCCAGGAAGCACCAACGGTTCTTTGCCTCATGGATGACTGGAAAGTAAAATAAGAAAACGCACAAACCCAACCATGGCACTGGTAGGCACCTGTGATGATGATGATGATTGTAGATAAATGTGTGCCATAATCAGCTCCACCACCTATGGCTGTACAAATTAGTAAATGAACATGCTACTCATTCACCGTTTAGCAAGTCGTACCGCACCACTGTAGCTGTGATGACCGTAACTAATGCTACGAATAAATTTGGCGTGTTGTACACTTCAGAAGAGTCGTTGCTCGAGCAGGATTGCCTAGGCCTGTCTACCGAGTGCATTGAGCAGAGAGACCTACCGGTAATGAGCGATGTACAAGCGGAAAAGAAAACCGTGGTAGATGACATCAACGGAGTGACTTGTGCAAAAGCTACGTATCTAGAAGAACTTGCTTTCTGTTGGTTCATCGTATGGCTACTCTTCGCTTTTCTTACTCTTCGTTGTCACTTTCTTCTTGACACTGCTGTTGCTGTTGTCTTTATGATCTACATCATCATCATCATTGCTTTCTACTGTGTTATTTGATTTATTTCCAAACTGTGCATTAAACACCTTTGACAGTTGAGCACACAAGGCACCCTTCATCAGTGCAATCCCTTACAGTGTATCTGGTATTTTGTGTTTACTATCGTCAATGGTGAGTACACAGTGAATAGGTTCAATGGTGGCACTTGTACTTAACCCAGCATACTGCGGAACGTGTAAATTTTCATGTGTGTACGTGAGTGCAAAGTGAGGGCGATGCGGGTACACAGCCGTCTGCCGCTCACTCTCGCTAATCATGTCAAACCCAATCAACTTACACGGGAAGGCAGATTTGGGCACGTTGGCAATCATTTCATGCATCGCCTTTACCGCATTCATAAGGGCAAACTGGCTGAAATACACCGTATTACGTCATTACGCACCTATTTGTTCTTTCAGATAACCTTAGACATGGTGCAAGATGGAAGTTACGTGTAGATTGCTGTAGTGGGTGTGCTTGGCTAGTGCAAACTCGACTATTCGTCGTGTAATAATACTTGCTGGGAGAAGTGGCAGTGGCAATGCCGAATCACTGACAGCTGTGTACAGTTTACTCATGTCATCTTATGGGAAAGTTCAGACCACACAGCGGTAAATGGCACCATCAGCAAACTGACGCGTGGATGCCATCTCCTGTCCTCAGAAGGTGTTAAATTACGCTACGTCTTACACATTCTCAATGGCTGGACCTTTTGTGAGTCTACTTCGACTCTCCTGCTACGAAGTGAAAAAAATACACACCTGGAAAGAACGCGTAACTTCAAAAGTAGTTATTACCATACTTCTTGCACTCTCCTTATTTTCAGATATTTATGCGTTACTGTTCTTTGTTTTCTTCTTATTCTTCTTCTGCTTGTTAGTATTACTACTAATAGTAATAATTGCATTATTTTCCCTATTGTGCGTACTAGTCTGTGTGAGTGTTGTTTGCAGTGCAGGACTGACGGTGCAAAACTGCAATCGCCCATGTAACGCTCGAGTAATCAATTTTTGTAATTTGTGTGCCTATGTCACCAAAGGTGCAAAGAATATTCGAGATTGCTTGATCTACTTCAGATTCTTGTTATTGATGTGTGTTTGCACTTTATCACTCTATTACATCCACTTATTCGAAATTGTATTGCGCTATTGCTGTTGTTGTTGTTATTAGACATTGCATGTAACCTGCAAGGTGACATCTGACCGAAGTGCAAATGGCAAAAAGGGCACTGTTGCAAAAAATTCAGTAGAGGTGCCACACTGCAGTGCTTCTTACGCTGCCTTGACGATGACATTCTTGAAAAAAAACGACGAGCTGCGAAAGAGAATGTTGTGTACATCTTTCTACAATCGCAACACCGCCACCTCATTGGACTGCTCCGCTAATGGAATCTACATGACCGTGTGTGTGTTGTGATTTAAACTTACACTTTGTTTATGAATCTGTCCTGTGGTAGTAAAGTATTGACGAGTCAGTTGCACCCATACCAATCGCACCACACTCTATGTACTCATATGAGGTGCAATAATACCCTCTTGTGTTAACTTCAGCACCATGGCGGAGATGACAAACCCGTTGATGGATTCACTGTGGTGATTACACCTACTCATCAAACCCATGTGTGCGGCTCAGCACTTCAGCACCACAATTGCCTTACGCAAAGATGGGAAGTTGGCACATAGTGCATGTAGTTCTTGCAGATAGTGCGGCATAAGGTAATCTTACAACATTAGGTAGGTGTACAGTGGATGCTTTCGTGCCGCATGGGCGTTCATGACCTTCGCACAATACATGGATGGCCTAAAGTGCACATTAATGTAGAAAGTTTCAAACTCAGCACAGTTAACTTCAGCTTGAATATTTACTCTCTTCTTCTACTACTAGCATTGCTCTTCACCATGATAACGGTCTTCATTGTTTGTTTGACTTATTTTATCTGCTGCCACAACATATTACGCAGATGAAGACGAGGAAGAACATGGACGGTAAAACCGAATTCGCAAGATGTATTTTTCACCATTACCAGAACAATCATGAATGGGTACACGCTATAGTGTCATTCGACGTACATGACGTAATGTGGTTTCATTACCGACATTGCTCTCACGTTTACGCTTTTGTACTTGACTTTTTCTCTTTGTGTTTGTACTCATTGCATTTTTGTTCTCTTATTGAGTGTTATAGTTGTTATCTTCGTCTTGTTCACCCTATTCGTATTATTTTTGCTCTTCGCATGCTTTTCGAATAGATCGCCGCAAGTAATTTTACATTTCACACATAAACTCATGACGACGAACCAAATAGTCACCGTGCATAAGATCTGCCATGGAGCAGATAGATTACGGAATAGAACACACCAAATCGGCTCCTACGCCATCTGCACGATGTAGATGAGCTAGTGGGGTGGCATGAATACAGGTACGTTGCAAAAAGCTGCCACATGAACTCACCACATCCATGGTTTCACTTTTTATAGTTGTAGCATTGACTTCGTTATCACCATCACCATCACCATCACCGTTGTCAATGCTCTTGTTTTACGTATTATCGTCGTTGGTACTGCTCGGCTTTTTGTAACTCTCCACACGCAATGGGTAGTCATGTTCTTGATAGTATCTGACACAAATGTTATGCACCTAACGCAGATGCGTTTACACGCGATGAATGAGGTCATTTGACCAGTTTACACTGTAATCGGACAAGGACATTTCTTTTTTTGTAGCAATAACTTTATATGTATTTAGAAACTGAATAAATTATATTTCTTCAATATAAAAAAGATGTATAAGTAAATTCCACCTATTTATTTTCGATTAATCTATGCGATAAAGAAAAGTATGGAAGAGAGTTTCGAAAATTGACATTAGTTCATAGATGCAATAGCCATCAATAATATAAAGAGAGATGAAAAGTTATAAAGAGAAAAGTAAACATAAATCATTTATCTAATAATAATTAAAATTACTAATTTGACCCTTATATATAATTAGTTTCTACACTTTACTCATCACACATCATCCTCGATACCATTTCAGGGTCTAATACATCTTGATCGCAATACTCATTTACACCATTGCCTGCATGCTATACTTCACATGAACACCATTTGCTAGATTTTATTTGACTACTCTCTCTACCAGCACTATTATTATTAGGAATATTCCTATTAGTGATAAACGCCTTGTACATCTTTTCAGCTTCTTTGCTTCCGATCGTGTCGATAACATTTTATACATTTACATTACCTTTGTCATTTGTACATGTCTTACTCTTCTTTTCATCGCTGCTCTAACATCATTGATGGGCCTATTGTTATAACTGTTTTGATTGTTACTAATATTGATGATGATGTTGCTTTTGCTATTAGTGTTATGTCTATGTCTGCTGAGAAGTAATCTTGCGAACATTGAGCGACGGAGGTGTTCAGTTTGGGTAAACAGATGGGTTGTGATAATATACATGCTACAGTGCATCACGTAAACCGCAAAACATTTTATTATCATCATCATCATCATAACTAGTATAACCACGTTTCTTATTCATGTGAGGCTTTCTTTTCACATATTATTTTTTCAGTTTGACAATATACCTACCACACTCATGAAAGCGATTAGACACGGCAATTATATTAGCATTGTGTTATGCATACAACGTACATAGTGATGATAGTTTGTTACTATTGCTGCTGTTATTGTTGCATTTCTGGTAACTTTCAGAATTGGTTTATTTCAACTAGTCTTATTGTTATTAGTTTGATTATTCTTATGGGTGTGATTATGACGTCAATAATACATCTTTTCGTGCAAGATGAATGGCTGCTACTGCAACTTTGCCGAAGCTACTCTAAACCTCATCACGTATGCTCACACCATACCGGTTTGTCACACGATTGAGTTCTAACTATTCGTCTATGGAGCCAATGTGAATGACATCTTTGTACTGGTGCAAAAAATGACGTAGTGCGTGTAACTTGGACATGTCATACAGCGATTCATCGATGTAATGTGACGCATTGACAGACGATGCATGTGTTTAGACATTGAGTCATCTACTCATGTGGTAACTAGGGTTATTCGATTCCATCATTACATCGTTTACCATAATGGCATATTGGTACGTGAGTAACGTAGAAAATGGAATAAATATGGCAGAGTAGAAATGGATAAAGGGTAAGACACACTCCTACAATGACAGTAATGCGTCTGCGGCTAGGACGGCAACGCATAAGTTAGACTACCTACTAGAATTATTACCACTACTACTAATATTGCTAACATGGTTTGTGTTTTTGTTATTATTGGTTGACACGCTAGAGCCATTTGTACTTGATTGTTGCTTATAATGTAATGACAACTGTGTAGGCATTTGCGGAGGCATGCTGGTAAACGCATTCATCTGCATTTGTGCAATACGAATTAGTGGTAGTAGATAGGGTGCAATCCGTTGTTTATTCTACAAAGAGTAAATTTCACTCTTAACATGCATGAGCGCATTCTGCACCGACAAGACGTAAAATGGATAAGTTGAGATTAATACTGCATCTTGTGAAGCAGGCGCTGACATGCATGCATAAACACGTTGTATACTGTCGTCATTAGTGTTATTACCATTTAGTGCGTTTATATATTGTTTTTATGTACTTTTATCATTCAACTCGTGTCTATTGTCTAATAGTTGTTCTGCACCTGCTCCCTTTGATGACAATAATAGTGTTTGTGTGTCATTGTGTAATGCAGCAGGGTGCAAATTTGCAAAGCACTGCACCGCCTTCTCATGAAAGTCAAACAATTGCAAAATGTAATTGACGTTGTTTAACTTGGGTGACGCCTCTGATCGCATTTGTTGCCGAATGGTCGCTAACACTAATCAGCCATAGGTAATGGGTGTAGGATATAACTTGTACTGCTTCGTCATGCATTACACCATCTACTGCCCATCACGCAGTGTAATCGATGAGGAGGAGAGTAGCGTGTGAAAGGACGAGAGGGAGAGTGGTGCACCAGATTCGATCAACACACTGAGTGTCTGTTTAGCATCATTACCATACCCACCATGGACATAGGCTTTGAGTAAATTGGTGTACATCTATGCGGTGAAATCGGAAATGTTGCAGCATGACCGAGCTTCATGATAAAACGCAAACGACTGTAATGGATCTCTGTATTATACTGATATTATAGTAGTGTCTTTATCTTGACCATGTACAGGTGTTAGTGAAGTTGATGTTTTCTACAGTACACTTGTATTACTTCCTCTTTTATGTAGACGAGAGAGGATAAGATTATCATTTCCGTCAGTGAGAGTTGCACAAGCCAGCTACTGTGCTCGTATGAGACAATGCTCATTACTCGTCTCATAGGCACCGACAGAGCAACCAATCAACGCGGCATAACTGTGTACGTTTAAGCGGAGCAATCCATCACGTAACCGTCGATAGAGTGCGAGGGCTATTGTCCTTTGATTAGCATGGCGTGGTAAGTTACATAGTGCCTAAAGCAATGCAGTGTAGAGAACTACACTAACAGGTAGCGTAGAGGCGGCCTCTTCATGTAGCATCAGTTAGCGTAGTGTGTCAAACTCACCATTGCATTTTACACAATGGCACAGTGCCACCATGGCGCGTTACAGGTCCGTTGATTGTAATGTAAAGCGACCTTATGTTGCATGAACCATGAAACGTCTGTACAGACTCAGTGCGGTCATGAAATCTTTGTGTAATGCACAGCTTTACATGGCGGCAATGTGGTCGTGTGCGTTCACTGTGCGAACCTGCTTGCTAATATTATACTGAACACGTTACACAATTTGGTCAATGCTAAATACACTTATCGTTTGATTGTTCATTTTTCTGTTATCAACAGTATTCTCGCTTGTTGCATTTGCATTACTAGTGTGATTTGCAATTTACTGACTAATTTGCACACGCTCACTGAGTTGAATAAGTTCGTCAAGTGCCTGAACGGCTGATAGATGCAAACCGGTAATACTACACATTTACAATAAATAATGCAGCGTCTATGCGTAGACAGAGTTTGGCAATAATTGTTAAACTGTCTTTTCCTTCGCATTAATGATAGTTTTATTATTGACACTATTTGGGTAAGATACCATGCACGTAGATTGATTTTCGTTCTACGACACTTTACGTGACATTATTCCTTGCAAGTATTACATAAAGCTACAAAGCTCACTCACTTTTTCCCGTGCACGTTCAATGCTTTCTACATCACTCATTTCTTTAAGCTCATTCATGGAAGTTTATACTTCATTATACGCAACACGCATTAACTGACTAACTTAACCAGGAGCTGACAAGGCAGAGATAACACGTTTACGTGTAATTTGCCGGCTGGCAAAACTCATTACTTGCAACTCTCTAGCATTTATTACATGTACTGTATTATTATTACCCTTGATTATATTTCCTATTTATTAAGCTTTTACATTACCTTCTAATTGTTGACAAATTTATGTATTTTTGTCCAGCTTTTACTTTGTTCTCTATGATGAAGTAATATAATGATTGTCTTGTACTTTAGGCAAGAACTTCTTGTCTTCTAGTTATGATGTATATGACGCTAAAGATAAAGCCTAAGTGTGTTATTACACTGTTGTTTATTGCAGTATTTACAACAAATCACGATAGACACGAAGTGGTGATGGTGCAAATGGACTGTGCGCTAATTGCATTACACTCGCAAATGCGCCACGTTCAAGTAGGTAGCGATAGCTAAACTATGGAGATAGTAGCATTGAAGTTGACTGCACACAAGATGACGATGAAGATGATAGCTTGCTTCTCTTCTAGCCTTTATCTTCATGTTGTTATTATGATTACGATTTATCAGCACTGCTGAATACTGCTCCTTATTTTTACATTGTGTGCTGTTAATGTACATCATTTTTGTTAGTACTTTAATCATCACTATATTTATCATTACCAACACTTCAACGGTTGCAAAAAGTAGAATTGAACGGCATTTGTTATGAACTGTCTGATGCTAACTACGATGGATGAGTAATCGAACTTTGGCATTGATGACTATTAGTGACAGCTGTGTTAATAAGTGATGCACGAAGTAATCGACATTTGAGTAGAGGTGCAACACTACAACCGCTAATTACTCTTGGTTTAAGTACTAAAAACATTTTATAATTTGTATAGATCAACTTCACTGTTTGTCTCACGTTAATGTATGAAATCAGAAGAATATGTGTTTAAAAAAAATTGCATAGAAGATTTGATTATTTGTCAACATATTAAAAAATGAGCACTTGCTTGTCAGTGTTTGAATAAATTGCACTTAAGTAAATTGATGATGCTAATCATCATAATTTTTTCTCACTCCGTAATAATATCTAGTATAAATAGAGTAGTCAAGAATAAAAATGCATTAATATTACTTTGCGTTTAATAAAACGATACAGTCTCTTGTATCTTACGTCTCAACAACAAGTGCACACACACAATTGTACTTACCTCAAAAAGAAAATATAACTTAAATTAATCAATTTTTTTCTTCTACACGTAAATAAAAAACGTTGACTAGTACAACTGATTTTACACTTGATTTTAACATACATGTAGTGTCTGGTTTTCACCATTTGCAGATAACATAACAACGAATATATTGTCTGATTCACATGTATACATGGGTGTGTGTGTGTGTTGCACATGAGACAAACAAGCTATCTTAAAAAAATAATTATATATATATATATTGCCGATGCCTGTGGCAGTGATATCGGTAACAAAAATAAAAAATATAGTATTGTCAAACGATTACAATAAGGTGAGAAAGAAATACTAAGACAAGTAAAAGATGTTAAAAAAAAACATTCATAACATGAGAGAGAAGAAGATAGGTTCAGTTGTATAAAATAGAACACTTTTCGTTACAACATATTTTGTACGTGTGTGTGTGTGTTTGTGTTCGAATAGCACAATTTTTGTAAATTTGTTTACATATATGCACATCTATTTTGTCATATAAGCAAATAATGAAAAGAATTTACTATGAAAAATAAGGTGTGTTATAATTTTAAATAATTACACTTAAAAAAAATGCTCATGTTAACTTTTATAAAACTTTTTTACGTGTGTGCGTCAAAGCTTTTATTGTAGGCAAAAGAACATAATTCCAATTTTCGTCTCATGTACACGCATATTGTCGCTGCTTTAATGCTCGTCGTCTGGCCTCTCGCAATGTCATTTGTAGCACTTTGCCTTCCTTGTTTGCATGCGTCTTATTCGGAGGACTACAATTGCCTAACCTTTTCTACAAATGATGCAATTTGCGATTATTTTTTTGTTGAGATTCTACTTGACTATACGAGCTGTCAAAGATAACATCCCACGCCGTGTCATCTAGACCGATTAAATGAGCTAAAATTAATTCTAACTCAGTCGCACTCGCAAAGAGTCAGCCACGCTAACATTCTACAGGCCCACATAATACACCTTCATCATTTTACACATCTATTGCTTTCTCTTTTCAGTGCTTTTCCTTGTCAAAGATTTGTTCATTCTAATTATTTATCTGTTAAACATTACCTTTTTGGTGTAAGGCAGTGCCCGGTTTTGTAGCGGTATTATCCTCTGTGATCTACAAGGGTTAACCCATCAACTACCCAATTGCAGGATAACGAAGTGCAATGACAGGCAATGCAGCGCCAATCATGTCTACCCCTTTCATCGGTAAATCAAACCCACATGATGAAAAATGCAAACACAAGCCGACATCTGCGGCCCCTAGTAAGAACGCATAATCCGCGTACGATTGCAAATACACGGTGCTGATGACTATATTTGATGAAAAATTTGCCGCCCGTACCTCGGTGTGAAAGCGCTACAGTGATGGACCTTTGCCCGTGATGAGGAGTCAAATTTTTTTCAACAGCGGAAGTGTATGTGTGGATCTTTCTTCACGACTATTTGCACTGTAACTTAGTGTGGCGTTTGTGGGTGATGTAGATGGTGTCATTCGATTCGTGCTCGCCATATTGCCTGACAACGTAACATTACTAGTATTATTACCATAGGTAGTAATAGTAGAAGTGGTGTTATTTGCTTCACCCATGAAAACATCCGTAGAGTGAAGAAAGTGATGCGTTTCATTGCCGGTGTTGATGTTCGTATTGGTGCTGTAGGATGAACAAACTTCTCGATATGACTGTGCGTGAAGGAGACGAATCTACAAACGTTGTAGTGCCGCAATAACCATACTATAATCATCGTCCTCGGTTCAGCTGGTAGAGGCAATCACAAATAACCCATCATCATTCTATACAAGATCTTCGTAAAGCTCTGGTGACATGGCTGATTGAGTTAGTCGTGACTTGTGATGGTGTTGTGTTTGTTACAATTTAGCTAGCCGTTCGTAGATTCATTGTGGTGGTGCATTCAAACCTCACACAGATTGATTCTTAATTAGTTCCTTTTGTGTATCTACTGTCATCGTCGTTGGAGTGGTAACAGTTGTATTATGACTAATATCCATTGATTATAAACTACTACCATTACCATTATTATTATTATTATTGTTGATTTGTGTGTTATTGAAAGTATTATTGCTTCTTTTACTGTAATTGTTGTTGTTATAATTACTAGACTCGTCCATGGGCATAATCACTTTATGCATCATTTACACAAATTCATACCGGTGAAACGAACCAGGCGCTACATCGTACAGCACAATCGCTTATTTATTACACGAGCACAACGAAGTGCACGTCTTTGCTGAAATGACTTGCGTGTGTAATGTTTGCTCCATGGCATTACTGACGGTGACATTGACATCGCCCTCACAGCCGTAGTACTACCCAAACTTGTACAAGTTACTCACTCAGCGAGGACGTTTGGCAGCTTATAAGATGCTATACCCAAAGTTATGCCAATCCACCACAATGTTAGGGTAGAAAATGGTAATCGCACTGTTGCACAGACATGATTGAATTGGTGTTATTTACTATTTATTTTGGTGGCTAGTGTTGTTTTGTTTGTTCTATTTATGCGTTGTGCTGCATTTATCAGTTTTTATGGTCAATGCTTACAACACACCTTCGTGACTGGAATTCAGTATGCTCATCAGGTCTACATTACGATGGTTTACTGTACCGCAATTATTTGTAGTAATAATAGAACCCTACTTACTACCTTGTTCATCAACATTACCATTTGCACCACTCAAAGAGTACGTAGTAAATGTCTACGTTGATGAGGAATGAGCAAAGCTAATAAATGGATTGAGCTATGCACGTAATTCATGCATCGCTTATGCATCAATTCATGAAGCTGGTATGATGAAGCCAACATATGCTATCATGTTATACATAAACGCTAAAGGTCGAATAACATATTTCATGAGTGGAATAAACGGGTGTGCGGGTGGGGTTTGCATCATGACAAGTGTGGTAATTTTCACTTGCCCGTAATAGTTCACCCGAAGTGTACACGCACGCAATAACAACAGTGTAAACATGATAATGTAACTCATCACCTTGTACACCGTTCGCGCTAGTCAGTATATTACCTTCAGTGGAAAGACAAACGCTAACCAACGTGGTATCTGTGGAGGAGGAGTGAGATATTTAGTTGAGATGTTGCAACCCAATGTAAACAGTCTAGTAGTGTTTTGCTTGTAAACTTTTACGTTATTATCAACACTATTTTATTAGTTTTCCTATTAATTTTTAGTGTTATTGTTGTTATGAAAGTAATTCTTTCCATCTTCACCTTGACCAAAGTTCAACTTTCTTTTCACCTAGGCTAAATCAGATTTAGCGTTACTGTCATGAATAAAATCAGTATTCATTTCTTTGTGAGTGAAATGTAGATTAAACTTAACTTTTTTGACACCTTACCCAACCTCTACACCGTACGGAACGCAATTTTTTTTATCATTACTATTCTTAGCCTGATTGTCAGCAGCAAAGTCAACACTAGCTGTCAGCTGTAATTTGCTAGCCATGCCACTTTTCAGAAGCGTTTCGCTTAACTTGTTATTGCAATCAAGGCCAACCAGCACGATTTCATCAAACAAACCACTCTTGGCCAGTGATGAGGCGTGATATTGCATTCGTGGTGAACGTGCAAAGTCACCGCCAACGACGACCACCGCCTGACGTAGAATCAGTTTTCTACTTCGACGTCAGTACAGTAGGGAATCAATCATTTCATCTCATGTCTTGTGCTTATCGGGTAAATTGTTGTACTACCTTTACAGACAATCAGGGAATGTGAAGTGTGTCATTGGTGTCGGCTCGCTTTATTCAAGCATCTCGGCTGCAATCTATGTCAGTTTCGCATCTAGTAGTTGTTATCATGTATGTATGTAATTGGCGTTACACGATTTGCTCAATTTGACAATATCACCATTGATAGTAGAGCTACCGCTGCTGATGATATTGTCACTACCACCACCACTACTATTAACATTACCCGATGTTGCATATCGATTACGACGATAATACCCATTACGTGCCCGTCCGAGCAGTGCAAGTGTGATTGAAAACCACATAATCACAGCACACGCACATGGGAATGTAACACTTCAGAACAAATTATCGTAACCAAACATTGGCAACCTGCTTTGAAAAAAATTTATATAAAGTTAATAAGAGAAAAAAATAGAAAAATGAGAATTGAATTGAAAGACAAAATTACGGTTGCTTATATATGCTTTCTTAAAATATAAAAATTGAAATTAAAATTTGAGAAAAGAATTTGTGACAATAATATTGATGACATTTACAATAGTAATTCATTTCATCAATGAATGTATAGCGAATTTAATATATATTTATAGCAACTGATAACATTATTTTGTTTATAATGATAAATAGATAGAAGAAAACATATATATAGAATATGTGAGTGCGCTACAAGTTTTATCGTTATAGGTTTATGTGCTTGTATATTTATATCATATACGTACTCAACAAATTTTTTTTAAAATTACAGTTTGCTCTCCGTTACTTGACTCGCACATATACATTACTAATAATCAATAAATATAAATAAATAAACGGTTGCGTATCAAATTTTCGTTACAAAGATGCAATTATAAATATTACAAGATATATAAGATAAAGCACACACACAAAAAAAATATTTTATTTTTGTGTTAATTGTGTGCTTAAATTACTCGCACTACTACAGGTTGTACAACTCAGGTAGTGTAATGGGCAAAACGATTTACTTTACTTTTTGGACTCTTACGTATTGAATGTATTACTCGTTTCAGTGCAATGTGATCAAGCAACGTACGTGGCAGTCAGTTATCCTTTTGCTCAACAATCTGCAGCTTTCGCACCACTGCCCCCGACGCTAAGGACGATAAGTGATAAGTCAATTCTACTTTAGGTATTATTTTATCCTGCTGCGACAAAGAAGAAAAATTTAATCCATGCGCAATGTTCATTAGCTGCTCTCGTTGTTATTGTTTGCGTAGTGCACGTGAGGCACGTTTACGTGCCTTGTTAGACATGTTATGATGTAACTCATTCACATTACTGTCCTTGTGTGCCTTTTTGTCTCTTGATTTGTTACTTGTATGACGTTTCTGTGTATGTCTTTGTCTACTCTTGTTATCATATTCACGTTATTGCTAATCACTGATAAAATTAGTAATCTGTGTGCTTTATGGTAGATGTGAGCCATAATTCTTGGTACTGGTATTACTTCGTTTTGTACTGCTGTCACCTTGTCGACTCATACTTTCTCGTGTAATGGACATGGGTGTTTGTCATGCCATCGACTAATCCATAACATTAATATTATTATCATTATTACTTAGGTTGACTTAGCCAGCACGCTGAGATGGAGAACGCGATTTGGTAGTATTTATTATATAATTGTCATGATTACTAATATTACTGCTGCTACTAGTACTGCTTTGATCACTTTCACTGTCACTTTCACTTCTAGTATCTTCTCGAATTGATTAGCCTCATGGCATTTATAAAGGTGACAGCGACACCGTCGTTCCAGACAACTGGGGCATTTCATAAACTAGACTAAACTGCACAGCTCACAAATCACTGCTAAAAGCACGCACTACCGATTAAGACACATTCATGGACTACATTTTACCATTTAACTTGTTTGATTTACTGTTACTGTCATTCTCGTTCTTGTTTGTGTTAGAATTACTGTTTTACATGGATTATTACAAATGTCAGCTATTATCTGACAGACACTTTGTATTTTGTGTGCTACTGTTGTTGTTATTATTATTATTATTATTATTATTATTATTGTTAGACTAGCCAACCTTGTACATCTCATTTTTATTCTGCTCCTATTGCTGATTATCTTCTTGATGTTATTGTTTTTTAATCTTCTTTTCTGGTGGCGCAGACGATTATGGTGATGCTGAATGTAATAATTGTTTCCAGTGATTGTTGGTAATACTTCCCACATCTCAGGCACAAATTTATGTGTGATTGCCTACCGGGTGCACAAACTAGCCAACTCCACCGGTGCTAACACGCACCACTTTACACTGCTTGGATGGTAAAGTAATAATGATCTTCAGGTCATGCAAACTAAAATTTGGATTCACATGCATTACAAAGGAGACGCGAAAGCAACGCGATTGCCGCACACACGAGCTATCACGCTAAACATAACAATCTGTCACTTGCAACGGCAATCAACGAGCGGTGCTGTCCATGTCAATGTATGGTTTGTGATTTAGTGTTTACAATAACGACTTGGCCGTGTAGTTTTGGCAGTTGTACCGGAATAACATGGAACTCATCACACACGCTGGTGAGAAGTTGATGAAGGTGTTCTTGTTTTCATGCAGCCACAAATTAGCACGGTCAATCATGGTGTGTATGGAGTTGACATCTAGCAATGGCAACGCAGTCCTTCGTATTGCAGTGTTACTATTGCTGCTTTTGTTACCGTATTGTTATAATTATTATTCGCCTTCTTAACACTATTGTTATGGGTACTACTGCTGATAATAAGAATAAGAATTAGGAGTTGTTTATTGACCTTGTACTGCTCTATATTTTGCATTACGCTTAGATTTTTTATCATGATTATTTTTTGACTTTCTATTTGCATTATTGTTGTTGTCATTTCCACGATTACCAAGACTATTGGAGTAAATAAACGGATTATTAGCCTTACCATGAAACGTGTGCTGCAGGGATGACATTCAATCACTTCCGTCACTTGACCCAGCGAGGGAGTTGTTTTTATCAAAAAAGAAACTGCTTCAGGCTGAGTGCACTCGACGTCTGCGTATTGGTGTAAATTGGGCAAACATCTGATTGACCTCATTTGTGGTGTTGTACTCTCGTGGTGCTTCCTTGAAACTATTACTGTCTTTACTGTAACTATTGCTGTCATACGCACCAGTAATCGTCTTGTGACGTGAGCTAACACTGAGCTGATTAGCATCCGCGCTTGTGCTTATTTTTTCAGTATTTGGCGATGACAGCGACTTATCACGTAGCAGTGCGGCTAGCTTGAGGTGAAATTGACAACGCGCAAGTAATCGAGTTTACACCTCTACTTTACCTTCAATATTCAGTAAGGTGTTTGCAAACTGAACTGGATTAATGAACGGTGGTAGATGCACCAGCTCCGTCACGTACACCGTAATGTCATTTCGTGCAAACCGCACAGCTCCACGATAAACTAAATAGCCTAACGTCAAAACACCTACAGCTTTTACAACACTACTTCGGTGAGGTATAATATTTGCTATCTGAAACATGATTGGATTAGTGCTAATACTTACTTTGAGGAGGAAAAAGAATAAGTAAAACTACTATTATTTTTTGTTGTTACTTTTGATAAACAACCTATACACAAACTATAAAATGTATAAACAAAACTTTAATTTAGTGAATTGAAATTTGTTTGTGAATAATAATGTTCATGACCTCATAACATAAAATAATCATTATTAACGATAAAATATTTTTAAAAAAAGAGAGAAAATGAGAAGATGTATTTTGCTGCATTATTTTCATCTGTAAATCAATATTTTCAACTTTGTAAAGCAAGAAATTGATAGTAACAATAACAATAAGAGTAAAAGTGAAAATAGCATAAACCTAAATATTTTTTGTTAACACAATATTTATGAGTATTGTTCTGTTTAGCATAATGAGCTGGAAAAATATTCGATTTAAAGTAAATTATTTCAAAAATACTAAACTGCATAGCTAATTTTTTATAAAGAACGTAGAAAAAATTTATCAAATATTTGTGTATATAGCGTATATGTTTTTTTGTGAGTTATTCTGAGTGAGCATATACTGTATAAATTCTTGTTTAAATACTCTATATATTTTTTCAGTATAAACATTTGATGCTTGTGTTTAATTTGCATCAAATTAGTTACATTGCTTACTAATCTATTGTATGATCGCAATATTTGACACACTTGTATATGTTATGTAGAAGAAAAAACACCAGCTCTTTTATGTCTTAATAGGAATACAAAATGTAAAGCATGTAAACAGTACATATAAATTTCGTAAAAAAACTGTATAAGTGGCGCTGAAGTAATAGAAAAAAAGATATACAACTAATTTCTTTATTTTACTTTGTTTTTTCTGTGTATTAACACATAAATTACAAATCACCTCCAATCAAGTACACTTTCCCATACTCTGTACACGCCAACAAATACACTCCATGCTCGTCTACCCACCCATTGACACAGTTTACAACACCACACTGTAGTCGTCGACTTCGTGACGGTATGGTATTTACCTGTGTCTTGTTTTCTCCTTCTGTTGCTGTTATCGTTATTGATGCATCTGGTATTTCTGCCACTGCTGCTGCTGCTGCTACTGATTCGGCGAAAGGTGGATTGATAGTTGTCTTTTGCCGACTATTGATTGAATGCTTTGTGCTTTTACTGCCTTTGCTTACATTAATATTACTCACGAATCGTTTTTTACTTGAAATAGTGTTGACGATATTATTGTTATTTTTATTGTTGTTGTTGTGTTTTTGCATTCGTCGTCGTTGCTCCATGCGAAGTTAACGCTCATTACCCACAAATTAACTAAATGCTTGTGTAAACAACTTACGTCTAAAGATGAGGTTATAAAAGGGTCTGTGACTGTAAATACAGGTGTTGTGTTTACTCTTCTTCTATTTTTGTTGTTGTTGTTGTTGTGATGGCAGCTATAGATCATCATCGCAAAATGTACCTTGCCACATTGGAGATGTAGCGATGAGATGGACAATAAGTCGTTGCAATCAGCTACCATGTTCACATTTACCGTTGATAGTGGTGCTTTTAGCCTTCTTATTGTTGTTGATGTTCGAATTATCAACAACATCATCATCATCATAATATTGCATCACACACTGTTATAACATGTGTCGTGTCCATTTTATGTTTTGCGCTTTACCGCCATAAGGATGTATTGTATTAGTTGAGTTTATGTTTTATTTCTTATTGTTATTATTTCTGTTTTTGTCTGCATAACTGTAGAGTACACGAATGATAAAGTCAAAAACATCATGAGTTGTACTACGCTCTGCAGCATTACTATTATTGTGATAGAAACTACCAAGATCACGTAATGGTCTCATCTGAAATGAATGAATTACTTTGCTTAACTCAAAATAAGCAGATAAGATTATTTACAAACCTACTTCACGCATCAACTGGGCAAGGACAGAATGCCGAACACGACGACGATGATCAATTAATGCCTCAGTAATAGTCATGGTGTTTTTCATGTTTACATCATGGCCATAATGAGCCTTGCTGCAATGATGATGATAATGATCTTCTTTGTGCTAATCCTATTCGTTGTCGCTTGAATCAAATGAGTTTTACGACAAGGACGAGTACAAGTGTGCGTTGGCAAATTAGAAAGAAGACATGGCTGACATGTGCGTTCGTTGCATTTTATTGTAATTATTACCACTACCATGACATGTACTGTTTAGCAATGATTGCAATACTGTCTTCTTGATGTTCATGTATTGTCACTCATACTGATTACAATTCATTAGGCGCATCATTTGAGTATCATCGCCAATATGATTACTTTTCCTTTTGTAGTTATTTTTAGCGAATTTGTCTTACTTATTGTCACTGTTATCAATGTTACAATTACTACCATTTATGTTATTATTATTTTCATTATTTTTGCCTCACTGCTCTATTTGGGCAATGATAGCATCAAAAATGCTACGATGACGTTCATCTTTTTATTTTTTCTTTTTCTTAGTGTCATCATTTTATTTTGGTAATGTACTTTCTTGATTATCTTTAACTTTGACCACTTTTTTAGGTTCATTTTTAATATCAGTCTGATCTTTATTATTATTTATATTATTACTACTAATAGTACGGCTTTGGTCAACATGAGGCAATGTGTTTGTTGCATTCTCCTCTTCTTCATTCACATCTCTGGCTTATGTCATGTTTGTTGTACGAATGTGATCACCAGTTAACCCATTATAGGTGTACACCATTTCATGTAACCCACCTACACTCACAATAACCATATCATTATTTGCAAGATTGTAATCTGCTTATCCTTTTATAGTTGGTGTTGGAATCAATTTCATTGCTTCTTCTTCTTCTTCATTATTGAATTGATTGGTTTGACCAACGTTCTAATCAAAATGTGTATTGTTAGTACTTATTTTTGCATGTTTATGTGTACTTGACCCTTGTATAGACGTAACAACGCTGGTAGCCCAGCACTTGAGTTGAAAAATTGGACATTTCTGTGCATGTGCATGAGAGCTAAGAGTAGGAAACACACTCAACTCTTCTCGAGGCAAAACAGGACACACCGGTATGACTCGCAAAAAGGTACTAAGGTAGGTGTCAAACGTCACAATCGAATAAACTCCAGGCTGAAAGCGAAGAGAGCTTTTACGATCAACAAACAAACGACCTGGACCGATTGCGCAGAGAATGAACAAGTAACGGCCATGTATAGACGATGGAGTGAGCTATAAAGTTGAATTTTATAAATTATCATCACCATAATCAAAAGAAGCAACAACATTGTTGTCTGTGTATTTATTATTTCTTTTATTATAATAGCATTTCTGGTCTGTATTAGTCATCGCATAATATGAACGTTGACGACGTGCTTCTGTCTAGTAGGAACGTAATCAGACATCACTATCAGTGTAAAAACGAACTTTACATGCTGCTCTCATAAAGCGATGCAATTTCTTTTACTGTGCGTTAGCACTCATTGTAGTTATATTATGCACTTACGCATTACTAGATTTATTTTGAGTAGTTTACTGCTTTACATTTTATTTATTTTGGTCGTCCATGAGTTTGCTAATAAACTTGTGTTGTAAGTCATAATTCTCGTTGTGACTATTTGTATTATTACTAATATTATTACTAACATTAAGATTATCATAAAGCCATCATCGAAGACGTTTCGTGCAGCGCAGCTTTGCGTTACGTGCAACACGAGTTAAGTTATTGTACGAGTTACGACAAAGCGAGTAACAGTCTACATTCGCAGATAGCGTCAGTGACAGCAGGTGATAGATGGGACTACCAAGCCCCATTTACGAGTCTGGTTTGCGTATTTTGAGGCCCATGGAATTGTAAATGATGGCTCGTAAATCGGTAAACTGTAAAGTATTGCCACTCTTATAATAAATAGAAGGAGGCTAAGAGGCATGCATATGTCTTGGCAAAAATATGTGTTTTCGTTTATGGTTTTGAGCATAGTAATACTAATCACAGTACAAATCTGAATTAGTATAGTTGATGTTGTTGTTGTTGTTGTTATAATTATTTTCATTATTTTGCTACATGGTGTCTTTGCTCATTCACTTTCTGCGCTGTTGTTGCATTTGACGATATACTTGCACATCTTCTTCGGCATTTTCATCTCTATCAATGTTATAATCATCATCATCATTATCATTAGATGTACCGATACTGTCAACATCACTTTCGCTCTACGTTTACGAGGAAGATGTGTCTTACAAGATTACATTAGTAAGTTCATGTGGTGCACTTCGATCATGCAATATTCGGCGAATAATTTACCTACTAAGTTGAAGTGCATTGGGTGAATGATGATTTTGTAAACAGTGTTGGTATAGTAAGTATACTGGAGTAGAAAAAAACGGTGTTGCTGAAGTGTTATTTGTATCATTGTTAGTGCCATTATTGTTGCTATTGACTTCAGCACTACTGTAATGTGCATACGGGTTTAAATTTGATTTGCTCACTTTCGCACCGCTGGTGATCACCTCTACTCCACTTCGGTCAAACTTAATGAGACGTGTTCCACTGAAAAACTTCTACGGAAGACCAACATCGGCGAGTGGCTCATTCATCTGCTGCTGTGCTCGTTCATTGGTCTCAAGTTAGGTTCGAAGAAGTTGTACCTCACTGGGCAGACCACGCTGACGGACCGAAATGAACGATGGTAGAAGATAATCACCTGTGCTGAGCTATCACCATTGTCGTGTGTTAGCGTTACCTTTTGCATTCTACTCTTTACTATTACTACTATTACTATTATTTTGCAAGCACACAGGTAGGTCCATTTACTTGTTACCACCACCACCACCAATACTACTACTACGACGATTCTGCTCATTTCACAAATCGTACATTGACAACTCACCAAAGTCGTCAATGGTGTAGATGGCCTGTGAAAGTGGACACACCACAAAATCCTGCAATGGAGCAAATACACGAATGTGCTGAAGGCAAATCCCATTTGCAGGCATTCAGCGTACAATAAAGTCATCTATTCCAATAGACAGGCACTGGTAGTCGTACAGCTTAGCCATGGCAGTCCACCGTCATGGCTCGTTGCCACACAGGTGTTATGCAGTATTGTGCTGTGTTGCGTAGACACTTGACAAGTTGTGCTTCATGCACTCGACGGCGATATTGGTATTCTCACTCATTGCTCTGGTGTACCAACCTCCACCGAGTAGCTGTACATCCACCCATCGAGCCTCAATCATGCACTTGTTGTGAATGGTGAACTAGGCATACAATCGATCTTGACTGTGAACATGATCACTTGCATTGTTTACTGCTTTACTTAATTTTTGCTACACTTAATTTTCCTCATTATCATTAACATTTTTACGATCAGCAATGTGCAGAGAGTAAATACACACTCGTCCTGTATTCGGTGCGATTTCGCTCTTCACACTTACCTCGTCTTCACTAGCTGCACTTGGTGTAAACTGGGCGGTGGCTAACAAAAACCCACCATTGGGTGCAAATTGTAAAATAATATTTTGTACCTCATACCAGTGTGGGTGTGATGGTAAGTGAGGTAGGTAGGTGTCAATAATAAGCTACTCACAGTAATCACCATCATGATTTAATTCTTTTTCATGTGTGAACTGCATATTCACTTATTTATTTGAAGCATTTACATCAATATCATTGTTTTTTGTTGTGTGTTTCTGTTTCTGTTATGGGTAGGTTATTTTGTCTTGGCGAAGCACATATACCATCAGTCTACCACGTGTGGTAAGCATTGCCATCACTGCCCCCGATGGAGTAACCGCTATTTGTTGTACCTCCTCTTTTACTTCGTCATACGGGCTGCTAAAGTGGTCATCAGATGAGCTGCAGGTGGACTCTTATTACTACTATTCCTCCTCCTATTACTATTACTCATCGTCTTATTCATTATCAGCATCAGCTCCTTCTTCTTCTTCTTATGCTAGTTATTATTAGCTGGTGTTGGTGTAACTGTTACTTTCACTTGTAGGTTGTGTTGCTGCTGCTGTTCTTCTGACTTATACGTTGGTTCCAGTTGATTGCTCTTCTACTTCTACATGATGTTGCTCTTCTTGTTGTTATTACTATTATTGGTGCGACTATACTTCTTCTTCTTTTTCGTTGTGTTCTCGTGAAGTTTACCTGCTGCTAGACTATGTCATTATCACCATCGCACGCTCTTGACTATCACTTTGACTATCCGTTGCATAGGTTGATAGCGGCCATGATTATTTTGTATCTGTCGCCTCGGACTTGTCATGCTAAGGTGAGGTGGAAGGTGAGAGAGACGTTGTTGGAAGAGGCGGTGATAATGATGATGATGATGTTGTGAATTTAGTAAATAAAGGTACATTTACATTTGCATTACTACTTCCAATACTTTGTAATGGTGTATTGTTGGTAGAGATAGATGACATGTATTACACGATGGCGTTGACCTATACAATCAAATAGTACGAAAATTGAGTTGCATAGAAGGCAGAATGCGTACATGACGACGACAACGGCGACGAAGAAGGTAATGTGGATGATGATGAGTATGACATTATTATTGCAGGCGATGCCGACGATGGCACCAAAGTGATTCCCTCATTATTGTCATGGTCATTATCATGGCGATGACGCACACGTCGTCTGTGAGTTTGTTTCAATTACACCTATCGCTACGGTCTTTTTTACGAGTTGGCATGGGTTGTAGTAGTTTTGTCAGGTACATTAGCACTATTATTTCCGGTACTGTGCTTGTCAATATCACCACTAGCAGCAGCAGCACTATTTAATTATGACTGTGGTGCATTAGACACTGTGTGCATTTGCTTCCTTGACAGACATGGCGAAGATGCCAATAAAGAAGTAGTGGTCATGGTGCGATAATAGTGAGCTCAGAGTGATGACATGTGTTGAATGGCCTCCAATTGCACATTTAACGGAGTTATGTATTTCTGAGTAGGATCACGATGATCATTTTGCTTATTTGACAATGTATCATTGCCATCCTGGTTTTAATGAACTAGTGCGTTGTCTTGTGGAATTGTCAAGAGCAACTGGCAGTGCTTCAGTGCTCGCCGAAGTTTGCTACGTATTGGTACACTATAGTTTCGTTTACCTCAACTAGCATAGTTTGTCATTTTAAAATTTTTATGATGATTATTGATGTAATTATAGTTGTTGTATTGATTATTGATCTTGCTGAGTAAGATACAATTAGCGCGTAATGATTGTACAGTTTCGTTCAATGTCTGAGTATATGCATTGTGCAATGTTACATGACGCTGCATCCTACATATTTATTTTTTACCAGTGCCACTTTTATTTTTAATATCATCATTTCCATAATTCTTATGTTGATTTCCTTGTCACTTATCATCTGTGTAAGTGTTATTTTTATTAACTCTAAATACGTCTCAGTAAGGAGTGATTGCTTATTAATTCTTTTGGTTTACAGTTTGTTTTTGTACATTTACATTTTGCTACAACTATTCTTCTTGGTCATCTTATTCTTCGATCTTTCTCGTGTGTAATTTTTGCTAGTGTGTTATAACGTAATTTTTGTTCTATTGTAAATTGTGAATAACACCATTTTGATGGCTAGCACATATGTCATGTTACTCTCCACCACATGTAGATGAGAGCAAAAAGCGTGAGGTGCACTAATTAAAATACTTGTGCAATGCCTACAATTGAGAGCAATAAAGCATAGTGACGCTAGAACTGTTATTAACTTGACAGCTTTACTTTGCTGATGAAGTGGCGTTTTTCTATTACGTACTTATTTGTAATTTTATATGATTTGTTAATTTGCTCATTTATATTACTCATAGTGCTTGCACAAGTGTGATCGACATGTCGTTGATACTAACATTATTATTATTGTGGCTGTTACTCTTGTGTTGTTTACGAAATGTATTATCATCAGTAGTATTAGTAGTAGCTGTAAATAATTCGGTAAATAGAGATGTTGGCTGTACATGTCTCAATTGACTAGTATTTTCTTTAACAACCTGAATGGCATGGGCAAGACGACCAAGCGATGCAAACAGTCAGGACATAAACTGAACTCGAAGTGAAACCATTGCTAGTGCAGCAAAACACATTTAGTAATTGTTACTACTAATTTAACTAGTTTCAATGTTACTTATTTTACTATTACCGCTTTGGTTATTTTTTTTATTTCACTATGCGTAATGTTTGTCCGATTCCTTCGTATTGTGTTCATTAGCATGCCATGTGTGCAAAGGTGCATAGTTATGTAATATTCACCGTGTCATTTGTTCAGTCTGTTGTTGTCACTGCACACAACGCTGCTTACAATAATTAGCAAACGCATGTACAACACATGACATACAACTTTATATTTCATTTACACGACGTAATTTACATTAGTCTTTATTGTTGTTGTCATTCAAATCTATAAGAACACTTAGTGCATCTTATGTCATCTATTCACTTACGTGTTTTACACTAAATTGTAATTGCAATACATATTACTGTAGCTTGTTGACATTATTTAAAACTTGCGCAGACTGCTAATCGTTTTGCGTATTGGTGAATGACACATTTGTTTGACCATTACTTCTTTTTTATGTCTTTTCGTTACACTAGGAGTGCTTTAAATGTTTTTCTTAGTATTACTACTGCTCATTTTATGATATTCTTTACTTTTCTTGTGCTCTTTCAACAAATTGGTCAGCTGAATATATGTCACTTTTATTAGTTTCTGTAGCATTTATGCAAAGATCAGACATAAATAAGTTCTACGCCAAACGTAGTTGTTGTCACATGACACGAATGTAATACGTCAGCAATTGTATAAAATGTATTGCTGCTTTACCCTCTGAATAGTTTATAGCAACATTATTTTTATTGTTACGTGCAATAAATAAGTATACAGCTTTGTTAATAAACTTTGCTAAAGTATCAAAGTCACTTGCAGTATTACAAACAACATTATTTTTTCTAATACTGCTGCCGCCTTTGTTTTACCTTGTAGTTTGTTTGGTAAAGCAATTATGCTGCGTGACAGGAGCAAATGTAAGTTATGCCAGCTGCAACGTTATTGCTCTTCACGTAATTTACTCTTCGTTAGCGAAAGAGTGAGTTATTTACTTTAGTCAACTCGATTGCTGGTTTTCCTGTTCTTGCTAATGTCCATTTGCACGACTTAAATTAACTGGCTGAACATTTACATCATTATGTGATTTATTTTACGTTAGTGCCTCGGTGTAGTTGTCACTGTAGTCATTAACATCATCGTCATTATTGTTATGATTACTATTATTGCGGTTGTAGCTTTTTGCTTTGATAATCTCATTCCCTTATACATTAGACAACATTAAGTTCACTTTTGCCTATAACTGTTAAATCACATTATTTGATGTACTGCTTGTCGTCTGTTATCGTTTATCTATTTCCTCTTATGTTAGTTGTTATTCTTACTACACCTTTCCTTTTTGCAACTGTTGTTGCTATAGCTATTGCTTCTTCTTACGTTATAACTACTCACGCAGTGCACGCAGCGTGTCTTGTAGTCCAACGCTTTACAACAACTCAAACAACATTTTTTTTACGTTAATACAGCAAATATGGTCAAAAAATATATATAAATAAATAAACACTAAAAACAGGTGGAAGTGTTGATGTAATGTTAACTTTACCCAACGAGCACAAAAATATATATTTATATATAATTGTGTTACAATAGATTGTTTTTTTCTGCGGAAATAATAATAATGTTAAACGCAACCAAATCCAAATAAATAAGAAATAAAAATGATTTGTATATATGTGAAAAAATGAAAAAAAATATGTACGTCAAATATAAATGTCAACTTTGAGTATATGTCAAAAAAATTATATTTATGATGTTGTTTTATTCTGTTTTGAAAATATGTAATAGTCAATGTATAATCTGTAATAAAAACTAACAATGAATTCTGTGGTAAGGTGCAACTAATACTGATGATGTTTAACTGAATATGAGCAGCTGTTTTCTGGACAACAAAAATTTGAAAGTGCGATAATTTTTATTAGTAGTGTAAACGTAGCTAAGCTATATAGGGTGCGGATCAATTTTGTACGCGTTTTGCGAGAAAAAAATAATGAATAAATAAACAAAAAATAGTAATTATAATATTAATAGCAAGTGTAAATAAATTTAAATACAGTTAAATTAACGCGTAATTCAAAAGATAAATGATAGAAAAACGGCAAGACAATTATTAGTCAAGAAAAATATACTATTTAAATTTAAACACTATGCTATGAAGAAAAAAAAGAAGGAAAAAATGTAAGCAAGGAAAGGAAAGCAATAGAGATACAAATGTCACTCTATGATACAATACATACAAACGCATTATACAATGTATGATACCAGTGAAGTGTTTAGTAAAATAAATTATATTTGCAAAAATGTAACTGGTCGATAGTAATTGTAAAAAGTAAATAGAAATAAGGAAAAAAAAAGATAGTACACATTAAAATAAGGTACAGGTTTATGTACAATATTCTACTTTGAGCTGCTTGTATATCTTTTGCAGCTTTGCAAGTATAAGTGTAAACTACTACTTGTCTTGCTCTGAACTTCATGATGGTATGTTCAACGGTATAGTCAACATGACGCTGTCATCGACATTATTACGATCCGCATTACTAACTTTTGTGTTTATTTCGTTCTTGTCAGTATCGTCTCCTTCATCTTATGTTGTAATATCTTCTGATTTATTTTGATTTTTTTCTTTCCCTCTTTGACTTTTGTTATTACTATTGTTAGTATTACTATAACTGTTGCTTTTAGTGTTTGTTGTTGTTGTTGAAACAGATGAATTGGCTTGCTGTGATGCAGGTAAATTGGCATTGGCCTAAAACATTTCATCTACACACTCTTCACGAACGTCATTGAGGTAATTTGACAGTAACTACAACCCACTTTACAAATTATTGTTATCACCACTACCATTATTATTATTATTTGACTGTAGTGTCTTGTTATTATGCACGATGCAATCAATCATGTTCAACATCAGTGATGCTCGAATAGGGTCATGTGGGGAGAGCAGCAGTGATGCATCGTCCAGCGTGTGTGTGTACAGAGCAATAAGATCATCTGCAGAGTTGACAATCGGGTAACGAAATCGATGATGGTGTAGCAACACCGGCCGTTCTCCGTTGCCGTCGTGCATTCGTGTGGTAGGCGAGTTGCCTGTGTAGGTGCTGTGAGGACTGAAAACACGTTGTAACTCATGTGACGGTTATTGAGTTTCGTGTAGAGTGTCATGTAACTCATGCGGAGAGTATGGGCGATATTACGCTAGCGGTGAAGCCGGCAAGCTTTGGGCAGGCAACACGCTGTATGGCTGATTATTATTTATACTAATATTATTGTTATTATTCACAAAAGTATAATTATTGACCAATGTACTTTGTATTGGAGATTGAGCATAGTGTGAGTAACTACGTCGCATGCCATGTCGGTTCAAGGCGTGTTGTTATTCATGATGCTCATCTTTATTGTGTAAATATGTTGACGTTGGCTGTCTGTGTGATCTAGATGTGTTGGTGGTCGTAAAGGTGGAATGTCGTTATGGCGGTTGTCATACGTTGGGTGAAAATGCTATATTGGTGTGATCATGTTGACCTGTAGTCGGGTACGTTGGAGATGACGGGGATGAGTGCACGTTGTGGTGTGTTGAGGTTGTTATTATCATTTTCGAAGATAATGACGACGACGAAGTTAACGAAGAGGTTGAAGTTGGCATGATGGTGTTACTCATGTACACACGAGAGGCGATTCGTGGTACATTTTTTGTATAATGATGATGTAACGGCGATGATGAATTAGTGGTAATTGGCGAGAAAATGTTATTATTATCATTATTAATCTCATTCACGTATTGGAGTGAGTGATGAGGCAATGGTGCATCAAAAATACGCAGCAATGAACGAGTAGCATCTTCATTCATGTTTCGAATCATGGCAATAATAAATCGAGTTAACAAAAAATGACATGGAGAGTAGACCTGCGTGCCTTGGTCAAGTAGCATACAGGCCACGTGGAGGGCAAAGTTATTGGTGGAATAATGAGTATAACCATTATTGTAATAATAATTATTACTATTGAAGCTAATCGTAGTATAAAAATTGTTATGGGTGCTATGGGTATGACAAGGGTGTTGTGTATTGTGATAACAATAGTGTTTATTATTGTAATTACTCTACTGGCACAGAGGGTTGTAGCTTTAACGAACTGTGTTGTGGACAGGATAATGATGCTACGATGGAGAAGATAAAGACACACCTGCAGGGTGGCATGGAAATGCATGTGGATACGAAGCAGACGCATTCGATTCAGCATGGTATTGAGTTCACGGTGAAGGTGCCGTCTGCATCGTTTCTCGTGAGTTGTAGTTTGATGCTCGTGCATGATAAATAATTTATACCCCTCCTCCAGGTATTACCAGGGCAAGTGGGTCATACAGGGCATGGCTTATATTTGAATAAACACTGAGTGTAGGAGAGTGAGGTACACTAAAGCTAACTGGCTACACATTCTCTCCTCGTCCTGGTGCATAAGGGTTCGTCTTACCATTATTATTTCTACTACTATTAGGTACATTATGGTCAACGAGCGCATTTGCATTGTTTACAGTGTTACTTGTATATATTTTATCATAGTGTTATACTTTCTCCTTTTATAAATATTGTGTTTAGTGCTATTGTTATCTTTGCTATTTATACTAATGTCTTTTATGAACACTATTCCTTTATAAAGTTTCATGTAGCACTTTGTCTGAAGCAAATATATCACTTCCTTTATGAATATGTGAATGTATGTTATTCACTTCATTGTTGTGTTGCATTTATGTCTAACGAGAGTTCTACTATCTTTTTGTTTACTAGCTATTATCTCCTCTACTATATTCTTCTTCTGATGTTTATTGCTGCTCGTGTTGTTTGTGATATTAATCTTATTGTAGATATTGATGATGATGATGATGAATGTGTCGTGGAGAGTGTACACTTGTACTATGATCGTCTTGATCGTTTACACTCATGTAATGTATTTCATGTTCGTTAGCTATGGTGCTATCGGCTATCTTGTCCACGTTCTGATCTAGTAGCTTCTCAAACAACTACAATAGTTTTTACTCGTACAAGAGCCGATAACAATCACAGACTCATTTGCGATAAAACATCGTCAGCCGACCATCTGCAGCATAGGCTGCTGGAATGACTCAGTCAAGTAAACTGCTTACCACACGAAAAATAAGTAGCGTCATCTCACCACGAGTTTGACTAGCCACCTGCTCCAGTGTTGTAATGCTGTCCTATGCTTGTTTAAGTCATTGATGAATAATAGTATAAAGATAATCTGCCACATTGGACTAATTCTTGTTGCTCTTTGTTGTTGATGTTGTCATCATCGTTCTTTCTTGCTACTGTAATGTTTGTGAATAGTGTGGCAAATGACAATGAATGTGAGTGTTTGTCAAATTATGTATATTGTTATTTACCTTATTGGTATTATTACCACCTATTTTATTGAAATAAGCTGGTTGTTACGCATAAAGTTATTATTCGTGCTACTATAAATTTACAGCTTCCATTACATCCTTGTACACATTACATAAATCACTTATTGCTAATTACAACTGTGCATTAGTTTTGCTATCCAATATATGGCAAATACTACCATCAGTGGCAGAAGATCTACCGATATTATTAATATCATTTTCGTTATTGTCAATGGTATTATAATCATTGTTGTTGTTGTTGTTGTTGTTGTAATTAGTTACATAGGTGCATGTTGAGTTAAACGAGTAATTAGCCAAACCTGCACCGTGTAATTATTACCCGCTAACACTACTTGTTGTCATATTCGATGTACTATTTAGTTTACTGCTAACATTAGATGCCTTATGCAACGGCACAGTCAACAGCTACGAGTCAACACACGAGGATGAAATGTTATTCTGATTTAAATTTTACTGAGTATGTGCAACACGAAGCATTGATGGCAAATGTACACTGGAGTGTATTTCACTCTCTGCGTTTCATGCTGGCTTATCAATTTTCACACTTGACATCTAGAGATGATCTTTGTCATTAACACGAGTACCACTATTTTTTATGTTTGCTTCTTTCTTATTATTATTATTACTACTTCTGTTTATTGTGAACAATAGTGAGGCAAGTAAGGCATGTAAAATGACATCTATAGAGCTTAAACTCACATTCCCTGATGAAGTTATGCGTGATTGTATTCGTTTAAGCTCATCGGCAAACCGTATTGGTGTTAGTGAAGTTGCATAAAACGAACTTTGCATTTGTGATGAGGAGTTGAGTAGGTGTGCTGGTGATGGTGTAGATGATATGTTTGACGAAATGGAATCGGCAGAGGTGATAATACGAGGTTGTGTATTACTCATGCCACTACTATTAACATTATTATTGAAATACACGGTAGACGATGTCATAGAAAGATTGGGTGTCACTTACGCCGTCGTAACTTGACTATTGGGTGTATTAGTGTAATTTGCCTCATTTGCTAAAGCAGACCGTAATGAATGCATTGATGATAGCACCGGAGAAGCAAGTGTAAGATAGTTTGCTGAAGAGGTTGTGTACAGGCGAAGAGATGGACAGATAAACTTAAACATTTACATTTATTTTTCACTTCAGTATTGTGATTAGTGTTATTTTTATTACTTTTGTTACTATTTGACTTGCTTGTTTGCTTTTTGATCTGTGCCAGGTAATTATACATCTAGTAAATACGAAATTAGGACAAGCATGTAAATCTGTGTCGTTTGTCAGAAGTCATCATGCAACGCATCTATGGGCAGCTGCATCGTAGAAACCACCAACTCATGTACAAATCGAGATGACTTGACTCATTGCTTGTGATCTATTTGCTGTAATGGTAATAAATTAGGCACCGTCTTGGCGTAATATAATGGGTGCATTTGACTATGACTGCTATTGTGAATATTATGATGATGCAATGACGCGTTGTTTACCTGATCAAGATAGCCAAAGCTGCTACTATTACTGAGTGTGACATTTGCACTCATCGTATTACGTGGGTCTAATGAAGCAAATGGGTAGTTTTTGTTTTTAGCGGCACGCTGTACCGCTTCATTGAAGCGTCTCACACTGTTTCAGTTGAACAGTGCAAGTAACACACAAACATCTACATTTGCACTAGCCGTATTGTGTGTTGCTGTAGCGTTTGCAGGATAACTATTCTGCGTATTTGCATTATTATTTCTATTATTGTTAACATTTTCAGATTACACATGCTAAGTGCCAATAAATTGTCAAAATGCCTTCTCAAAACGTTTAAACTATTATTTTCGTTTTGTAAGTTCATCTGTTTGTCATTATGCATTTTTTTTGTTATCATCAATGGTGTTAGACGTGGTTTGATCGTATGCATCCAACGGTGACCTGTTCAACTATATTGAGGAAGAGGAATTGGACGTAAGTAGAGGAGATACCTACTATGGACGTGTAGGCGAGAACACATTTTACGGCTACGAGATTAACGGTAGTGAAGTATTAGGTAATGTGGTGTTGTTAGTGGTTGTTGTTGTTGCTTTTGTTTGTAGAGGAGGTGGTGCTGCTAGTGGTGAAAGAGTAGAAGCAATACACTTGTCAAAGTAGTAGCGTAAACGTGTACGAATCTAATGCACATCATGTATATGTGCAGTATTCTACTTTCATGCGGCCTGCCTTTATTCTTCTTGTTCATTTTAATGCTACAAAGACGACAAAGAAGAAGAAGAAGAAGAAGAAGAAGAAGAAGAAGAAGAAGACGTAGAAGAAGCAAAGCGTGCCTTACGTGTTTACTTGTTAGTAACTGTATTAGTTTTCATTGTTTTATTAGGTGAACTAGATTGTTATCGCAGTAGATTGTCATTAGCAACTTCAACAAAGGGCATCGTCGTATCATTTATATCTGTCTCATTGTCGGTGTCTAAACTTTCATTTACCGCTTACTATACATTTTTATTGTCATCATTTTTGTGTTTTTATATTTTGTTTTTACGATATAGTTTTTTCTCATTGCATATTGTTTTTAGTATTTCGCATTTGGTCAGTATCGTTGACAAGTGTTGCTTGAGACTTGTCATGTGTTACTGCTGCTATTGTGTCTGTCGTAATTTCGTTAACTGTGCGTTTGCTAGAAAATTGAATGCACGCAAAAAGACATCACGTTCTTCTATTCGCAACGAGGCATCAATACGAACTAGACTAAAGAGTAACTAAATAACATATGTGTATGACGCAAATGTGTTTTCGTCTTACAGTGTATGCAGCAGAGGCAAAAATGAATTGCGAAGTTACGCTGTAATGACAGGCAGCGAGGCTGTCATGTTTTGTCCGTTCTACAGTATTTTTATTCAAATAAACAAAGAATGATTTATATGTGAAAATATAAAAGTATAAAACTGTATAGCAAAAATCAATAAATGTACAACTAAGCACTACAAGTAGAAATTACAGTAAGAAGCAAATAATTATGAGATAGAAAGTAAGCTAATACACAAACTCAGTATCAACTACGTATATTACAAAAACTTTGGTTACTCGAAAACATATATAAAATATTATTTTATTGCAGTTCATTAACAAAAGTTGATTTGTTACAATTAAAAAAATTTTTATCCTGAATTAATTTATAATTTTAGCTAGTTCACAAAAAAATATTTACTATTTTATTATTATTTGATGTGATATAAATTAGTGATTACATTATTTAATTTTTTTTCCATTATCGTTGTCATTATTTTAGTATTTATTGTAAATTACTAGCATCATTACGGTTGCTTACTCCTCCCACTTCTTCTGCTTCTCCCTCTTGTTCTTCTTCGTCTTCTATTGGCTTTAGAGTGTGTTTGTTCATTTGTGCCATATCACGTAAATACCGCAGAGCAAAGTAGTTTTCTTTCGCCAGATCACTGAGTGCTCGATGACTCTGCAAGGCACGCATGAGCAACTTCAGTGGTCCATGCAATCGACTCATCTCATGAGAGGTGCCATGAAGCAGCTACGATGAGTGCACCAACAACGATTGTGCCCAGAGTAACGCATGCTATAACCCAGGTGCATGTAGCACCTCTTCACTGACTCACTGCATTAGAAGTGTATACGTAGACGATGGTGTGGCAGAGACGGCTACTGGAATAGCCTATGGTGCGATTCGACGCATACATTACACTCCCAATACACGTTCTCCGAGCAACAATGCACCCATCAACGCCAGCACCGGTTGATGCTCCTGGTGCAACTGTGACTTGATTCGCTCAATGGTAATCTACGAGGTCAACTGGAGCGGAGTAAAACGTGGACGAGACACAAATAACGAGAAAACCAGCAATCCATCCGTGGTAGCCGCTACAAACTCACTCGCTGTCGGGGCAAAGGCCAGGTCCATCGTACGTGCTACCAATTACGTCTTACGTTGTCCTGTGGCAAAGTGACGATGTTTGCTACCGGGCATCTCCAACAGTTGACGTCGGTGTAGGTGTACATCGTCATCGGCAATGTCAATCTCATCCATCATACCTGCCTATGTCATTCGGCGTCATTGAAACTGTTCTTCCGCACCTTGTACGTCCAAGTTGGTGGTGATGGGTCATTTCTTCAACACATATCCTTGGGTAGCATGGTATAGCACCAATCACTTGCTATCCCCACCAAGCAGCAGCTTCTCTCCCTACGGTGAAAAGGTCATGCGGGTAAAATGGGCATCATAGTTGGCACTTCGTGGGCCAATCGATTTGTTTCACCCACCACTAGCATCAAAGCCTACACTGAACGTTTTAATGAGTTATGGTTCAGAAGGTAGTGTGGTTTCATACACCATGACCTACTGCTTCGCCGTCAGCACCGCCATTCGCCGTCCACTGGCGCTGTAGGTTAACGAAAGGACCTACGTATCAATATCCAGCACCTCACCATCGCCTTTGAGACGAGCCCCACCATCGTTGCTGCTGAACACGTCTCATAAGATAAGCTGACTGTCTAGTGAACCAGAGGTGAGTGTGGTGCCTCCAGGGTGAAAGGCCAGGCAGGCAATGGGGGCTTCATGTCCTTGTAAGGTGTCAATGACTTTGCCCGTTTGCACGGCGAAGAGGTAAATTCGATTACGTCGGCCACTGCCCAGTGCCAACACCTCACCCGACGGGTCTACTGCAATACACGACAGCTGCTGTGATTCCTATGGAATGGTAAAGACACGAAAGGCACGATAACGAACAAGGTCAAACCCACGCGCGGTGCCATCACTGCTGCAGGTGAAGATGGCATTGGTGGAGCTACTCACCGCGATTCCAGTAATTGGACCGGTGTGCTCCGTAAACGTCACCAGGCACTGACCGGAGCTGACTTTCCAGACTTTCACTTTACCATCATCGCCTCCGGAGATGATGTGAAGTGCGTCCGAGGTAATCGCACATCGGGCAATGTCATAGTAGTGTGCCTGCTCCTTCAGTACGTAGGCTTCATTTTTCCAGTCCCACACCAGTAGTTGTTTGAGGTGGGCACTTCCAAAGGCAACTAAATCACCACTGGGTGCAAAACACGCCGCCGTGAGCGCCTGAGCCGAAATAGAAAGTAAATGAATGAGTGGTAAGGTGTCTGCATTTGCACCGCTAGTGTTACTTTCACTTTTTACTATACTTGAACCATTATTAGCATTACTATCTTAGATGGGAGCAACATAGTGAATAGCGAAAATACCGCTGTCATAGCCGATTGCCAACAAACTTCGTGGTTTGTGAAAGGCCGTCACACTTACTGCACCTTTGTGCGTGAGCATGTATTTACGTTACACCTCAAAGGCCTATTTGAGTATATTTGGTAAATTAGTGTCATCTTTAACAGGCACACGTACACCTGTTTACAAAAATTACGACAAACGTTGCTTCTACAAGAAACTCTGCGGCACTTCATTGCCTTCTTCATCTTCTTCATCTTCATCATCTTCTTCTTCGTCATCGTCGCTTTCACTGTCATCCATATTTTATGACTATTATTTTTACTATGAAGCTTACGTATCATCTCTTTCTTTATGCCTTGCTGCCTTCAGTTTTGCCTCTTGCCGTGACTTGCGTACTTTGGACTGTTTAGACATTTTAGCCTTTAGCTGGGCTATCGCAATTGATTGAAGAATTTATTTTCGTGTCAGATGTGATAGGCGTCATGTAATCACCACATTATCTGCGGCGACACTCACCACACGTCCAGGTGAGGCGCTTGAGGTGCCATTACTACTTGTCTTTTCATCTTTACTTGTATTGTTAACATTTTTTACATCATTTATAGTCTTATTAATGCTAAAATTGTCATCTGCCATAAACCACGCACCTAATACCGCACTACGATGACCTATCAATGCATTTTGCTGCAACGCTGCATTCTTGCGGTGCACCTGTAATGAACGTGGTACAATCTTCATTCGTGCATCTTGTCCGCTAATTAGTAGGTGTTGACTGTCCTCTGTTCAGTCAATGTGCATAATAGGTAATGTGAGAATATTATGCATATTCTATAATCGATGGCAAGAGTGGAAGCTCACTACACGTTTGGCAGGAGATGTGTAGATTTGCAAGGTGCTTTACAGTCCAAGGGCTACGTATTTGCTACATGGACTAAATTTAACACATTGTATACTGCACGTGGGTGGAAAGGAGATGGTGTCTAACACCACACGGGCAGAGAGTGAGTAGAAGAAGCCTAAGCCTCTATGACCGATTGCAATGACCAGATCACCATCGCTTGATACATCAAAGCACTGAATAGAACTGTTGCTGCATAGTAGTGACTGGTGTCCTTCACCTTGCAAGACCGTGGCAGAGAGGTAATTGTTTACAGGAGAGTACAAGGTAGTGCCATCAGGGCCAAAAACCACATTACCCCCAGTGTACAACATACCGTGTACAGAGGCTAACTGGAAGCCTGTCTGCATTATTCTTCTTATTATTACTTACTTTGTTGCTATTCTTTCGTGTGTTTTAAGATAAGGTGTTTGTGTATGTAGATAAAACAAAACTTATATTGAAAAATAAGCTGATCAAATTCTAGATGAAAACAAAACAAGTGAAAAAAATTACAGAAAAACACAAAAAATTTTATAGATGGATACAATAGAGTAATTATAACAATCTTGACAGCAACAACAAGCAGCTAGTGTAACAGGCATTTTACACTTTTCTCGTAAAACATATTGAAAATCTTAAATTTTTTCATGTATTACAATTACGGTAACCAAATAATTTATAAAATTATATGTTATATTTATTATTAACTTCTTACTTTTAATTAGTAATAAAATATATTAACGTAAATGATGCTAATGCGTTACTGTTAATGTATATTGATTGCCATTATTTGTGTTTGCTGTATTCTCTTGGTAACGTAGCTAAAATGTCAAAAAGCTAAAGTATATTTTTCCATATCAGTTTGCAGTATTATTTATTTTTAGTGTCACTTTTAACACGTTTTTAACAATTATTTTTTCATACTTCCTTAGTTTAACACTGTTTTGATTTACAATCTTACAATAGAATAATACAGAAAAAAAAGTTAAATTTATAATAGGCAAGTAATAAACTATACCAGATTAAGATCGCTCAATATATACATAAACTTTGTTATGTATATATTAAAAATGAATAGCGTATGTGCATACACACAAACACACACACAAAGACAAAATAATGTTGAATTACTAATGGAAGGAAAGGAAAATAAAACTATAGAAGAAATTATTTTTCATTAACAAATAATTTAATACACCGTATTTGCGCTTACCTCATCATCAAAGTCGGCGTCAAACGAGTTTAAGCAGTTCCACTGTGAACTGTGCTCAAATCGGAATAAATTGTAATGTTGTGCAGCTTCAGCAGGATAAGCAGCACTTACACTTTCCACAAAAAATGCAGCAGAACTTATTGCCTGCTCATCGTTATTGTTATTACTATTGCTGCTAATGCGTTTTAGCACCGGTACATAGGCCTCCACCATAAAATCCTACACACTTACTTTGCCCGATTTTGCAATAGCGCCCGCCGCACGCAGAATTCACATGGAGGACATCTTGTCCGAGCTGCTATTGCCCATCGCCGCAGAGGCCAAATGCTCTGCCGCGGTGTTTAAGAAAACCTGATCGACACGTGGTAGGGCCGAGATGACTAATGCATAGGTCATCGCAAAGCCAGCCAGTGCACGTAGACCACTACTACAAGTCATTTGTAATGTTCGCTCCTTCATATCATGCACGTCTTGCTCACTCACACTGCTAGACTGACATAGTGCACCCATGGCTACTCCACCACTCGCTACCTGGGCCGGGGTGTCACCAGTCTACCACATGGGACGAATTCAGTCAACCAACTTGCTAACATGCAACGATGATTTTTCATAGTGTGCATAGCGCATAACGACCGAGACAAACCGACAGAGTACCGTGCGGTACAGTGGTGAGTCTACCGCGGTTCGCTTGGTTAAGATAGTGCCCAAGATTAAATCAGCATACTTCACCGATCGTTGCAGTAGCTGGACGACAATACGCAGCGCCAACACCCGAGCTTGTCCACTGTCGCACAGTGCGGCGTTGAACATGGCCAGTGCCATGGTACCCTACACCATCTTCTCTTTCCCATTTGCAGGCTGGGCTAACAGTTGCAAACACAAACGCACCAATGCCTCCACCACACTTCCTTCGTTGCGGGTAAAGAGCACCTTGGAGCATCGCCCAGCGACGGTGTTGGTGGCATTGCTGCTGAGTTCACGTGGTGCAAATTATAAAAGCTACTGAATACAATCTACCGCAATAATCTTCTGTGAGGCATTGCCGTAATCTAACCCACGATTGTACAAGTTCATGAGTGTGTCAAAGAGACGTGGATTGCCCTCGGCTAATACGGTGAAATAGGGAACATGGGCAGCAGGCGAGATAAACGCACGGGCAGTAACACCCAATGCGGAGTGGAATGTTTCCATAAACTGCAACAAATAACGACCTGCTGCACGTTTGCTACTCGTTAAATCTTGACGCTCATCCTCATGAAGACACTCAATGACTCGCTTCTACAAGGAATTGATGAGATTGGGTATAATACGAACAGCACATGTACGAGTGTCTTTCATTTTTATCGTTGTTGTTGCTTTACTACTACTATCACCATGTAAATCATCAACATCATTATTGTTAATGTTATTGTTATCTGCATCACCTAATGCGGTAATCACACAACGAAAGACGGTGTCAATACCTTCAATATTGTCAATGGTAGTACCCAATGCATAGGCCTCTGCCATCATCAATGCCGCATGACGCATGTAAGGTACATTAAGCGCCTTCACAAAGTACTATATTGGAGTAGCATCCCGGTCATGTGGGATGAACTACACAAACTTCTGAAACGACTCACTCGCACCATGCAGGTCTTGTACCATAAAATTTAAGTACAGTTGCACCGTGTCGTCCAGATACTTCATCAAGTAACTCTACGCACTCTACACATCAATAATGGAATCAATAAGCTACAAATTGCCTTCATTGTAGGTGCTCAGGTTATTTAGATACTTGAAGATGAGTGCGAGGGCAATGCTTGGTTTCACTTTAACCACTTCCACCACACCACAAACACTGGTGCTCATCTGGGCCTCTACGGCGCTCTCAATAAATCGGTTTCCTACTGTGTGCGTTACACGGGCAAAGACCTGACGTGCTGCCTCACGCACCGATTCGACACTATCTTGCATTCCAGGTGAGACACAGCCCAGTATTTGACCTCCCATGCTAATCAATTTTTTGTTATCCGCAAACTGTACCACCGTGGACAGTCCCATAAGGGCACCCAGTCGAGTTCGATTCGAGCCCGTCTTGTACGAATCACAAAAGGCGTCCACAAATTTTTCCACCATCTCATTCATGCTACTCGTGTACTCAATCGTCTTTGCCGCCACTTCTACACAGTCCTGGTTATCCGAGGAGGCATAAAAAGTCAACAGTTGCACCAGCGTGTCAAACATTTTATTGACCGCGGTACGAATACTAGCCACGGTGGCCTGCCAGGCCGAGTTACAATCGGCACGTACGTTGCCATTGTGTTCATTACGTCCACAGTAAATCGCAGAGAGCAGCTGTACCATCTGCTTTGCACCAATCATTTATTACAAATTGCCCAAGATGGAAATGCCACGCTTCTACGCTGTACGTGCAATCTACACCGTAATCACACCACTCTCATTCTATTCGCCTGCAATCTGTTGCATGACATCTAGTGAGGCATTGTTTACTATGGCACCGCTGTTGGTAGTTTCTTTGCCATCACCATTTTCTTCATTACCAGCACTATTAGTGTTATCGGTAAGGGCCTGAATACGCATCTTGGTTCGAATTTGTGAAACCAGGTGTAGGAGCAACTTGGCCGACAAGAGCAACGAGCTCTGACGCACCGTGGTGATGTCACTCACCACACCATTCAACAGTGGCTCCAGTACAAGTGTAATATTACGTGTGCCATATAACGAGATAATGTTATTTCCTGCGATGAGTGCCACATCACGTACTTTGTCTGAGAAGTGAGAGAGTCCATCGAGCACCCATGGAAAGGACAGTGGCAAAAATCCTTGAAACGTTTACGCGGTAAACGTTGATGGCGCATACACCATAATGTACAAAAACCCTTAGCGCACAGGTGGGCGTTCATCGGTCATGCCTTTCTCCATGGTAGGGAAGTTTAGTGTGAGTAGTTCACTGCCACAGGCGTGTACGAGTTCGACAAACACCTGCGCCGCACCGGCTTTCTCAATCGCGTTACTGTGAATGCGCTGAAGTACACCAAAGCATCAATTGGTAATGCTCTCCATGAGGTGTGAGCCCATCGCAGAGGCTAACACGCCCAGTGCACGTGCCGCGGTCGTACGCGCCTACGCCATAGGATCCTGCGAGGCATCCTCTAATAGTTTCACCAAGTCCTACGTGTACGGCTCTAGTGTTTTAGGATCATTCACCAAATGCACCATGGAGGCAACAATCTGAGCAGCCTTGGGGCGACTACTACTCGACTGCTGTCCACCAAGTCCACGTGAGATGACAGGGATAATGAGCGCCAACGAGGCTGGGTCAACTAGATTGACAAAGCGGGTGTAGAGTAGTGCGTCTAGTGCGTTTTACGTCTACGTACTTGGTGAACGCATCGCACGTAAGATGAGTTAGACGTGTTATTGAATCTACGGGTTAGAGACCACACCGGCAACACGACGTAGTGCCCCAAAGGCCGCCACCGCTACCGCGTTGTTGACATCAAATAGACACGACGTAATGTGACGCATAATATGGGGCAGTGTCACGGCTAACTACTTGGGAGAGCAAAAGGCGACATAACTGATAAAGTTCAACGGTGCCACACGCTTCTTGGCCTGCTACGAGGATAGAATGTGAATGAGGTGTGGAATAAGCTGCTGCAGACCAATCGGAGAGAGAGACCGCATCAGCACACGTGAGGCGTCATCGGCGCATTACGAGATTTTAGTATCCGGATCGGCTACCCCTTCCAACAAGATTTGAGACAATGCCAGTGCATATGGTTCAAACTTGCTGCCCATGACATCACACATCACCTACATCAACACCATCGCACCAGATTTTTACGTTTGCTTTTCCTTTACCGAGGTACGAATGAGTTCGGTAATGCCATACCGACGCAAAGACGGTAAACCTAGTCCCTGTAGTACACCGACTAGACCCCAGGCATGGGCTTTCTTCTTAATGTACGAGCCACTATAAAAAATTTGCTTCACACACTTCTCAACAAACTCATCCAGCTTCGGTGAGGTACGTACCGCTTCATTGTTGTGAGTAATCTACGTCATGGCCTCACAGACACACCGGTGTACCATCTATGACTGAGAATTGGTCAAGTTACGGCTTTGCTGCTCAATAATCGATTCCAATAGCTGTGTCTCTTGCAAACGACAACTCGTCATGGTTAGTCACACCGTAGATGTGGCAAGGTATTGTTCCTTTTTCACATTAGACGCTTCCTTTGGTGGTTTAGCTAATCGTAATTGTAACTACGGGGCTAACTACTGCAGTGTAGGGAGTGAGGTAGCCGACAAAACCACTTTACCAGCATGCAATACTGCCTTCATGACGTTCTACGTGGTAGAGGTGCTCTCAATAAGTGTACACAGATAATCCATTACTTGAGCCGAGACGCTGTTCAGGTACGACGAGGCCAGCGCCTCTAACACCACCACACTCGCTAACCCACCCACCTGAATAATATCCTTAACCCATTGACTCTGCTGTACTTCTGTTGTGTCAACTTGGGTGAAAAGTAACTGCATGGTGGCCTCAATGCGAAGTGCATTTAGTTTGTGACTTTATCCGTAGGTCGTCAAGAAGTACACCAAGTCTGGCCAGTCCTCATTCGTCAGCTGCCACTGATAACGAGCATCGTGTGTAATTTGAGAGGCATGCAGGATAACATGGTGGGGTGCCTCTCGACTACACACCTACGCCAGCAGTAGTGCACGACGGCATGAGGCGAAATGGGCAAACTTGCCCAACGCCATCGCCGTCACCTCACACACCGCCTAGGATGGACTAAACAGGCATCGCTCAATCACGGGCAGGTCTTATGGGGTCAAGACGGGTAGCAGCTGCTGCACACCTTGCTGAATACTCTTGTACAAGGAGGCAAAGTGCTACAAGATACACGAGAGCAACTCTAACGCACATGCCGGTTGAGGTAAATGTGGCTGGCCAAGGTTTTGCAAGAACAAACCCAACAGCTGATGCTGTGTGGCGACGGAGATGGTGGTGGAGGCGGTGCTGCCGGCTTTACCAGGTTTAAACGCGACGTGTACAATTTCCATGAGCACCACAAACAACGCTGGTGGGAGCATTTGTGTAATTTACCGACGTAGTGCATGGGCAATGAATGCCATCTGACTTACATCCTCTCTGGTGAGGTACGGCTGATCGTGCAAACGGGCAATGGCGAGAATAATAGACGCACTCAGTGAGTGTAGTGGGGTGTGGCTGAGTAAACTGTTCATGACATCAAATGCTAAAGAGGCTAGCACTGCTGGAGTATTACACTACAAATATTTATTATTAGCATCACTCTTCTGTTTGGCATAATGACTCTGATCGAGTAACGTCTGCAAACGTGGGTAGAAGATGGCGATGGCGGTGATATCAAAGACACCACCGGCACCAAGTGTACGAAGTACCAAAAAGGGTAACTTGTGCAAGTTGGCAGTGTGCATCATCTGCCTTGTGCGCTTGTTTACCGCAGCACGAAGTGCTTCTCGTCCTTTATGAAGTGCCATGGCAGCTTGGCGTTGCATCTCTACATAATCATCCGCCGTGACACCCTTTGGTGGACGTTAGGCAAATACCTTAATGAGTTGCTGAGCTCGTAGTGTAGCCTCCTCGTAGCATGCCATCACCTCAAACGAATCGGCGGCAATGGCACGATCACGATCGTCTAAACTCATAAAGTATGTGATGCTCCTCTACACGTATTACTGCAACACAGCAAAACACCGTTGTGATGCATTGGCCAATGCCGACGATGACGACGACAAAGAAGAAGATAATGATGAAGGTGAAAGTGATGAAGATGACTTTATTACAGAAGTTGTTGCTGACTTGAGAGATCGAAGCAGTAGAGCTATCCCACGTACTGCAGACATCGCCACATGCTACGAGGCACTACATGGAGGTAATTCCATCATCATGGCCTGACACAGTAACTTCATGACAGACACGCAGTGTTCACGAAGTAAGAAAATATTATGTTCATCGGCAAAGATGTAATCAAAGCTACGCAGGTGTAAATTTAAGTTGGTGTACCGGTGCTGACGAGGTAGTGCACTATCGGGCAAATAGAAGAAGCTGTCTGGTTGCTGAATGTGATCATGCCCACAGCATAGTAAAATTTATGCTAAATGTGTAATCAAATCATTATTTTCTTTCGTAGCAGTATTACTACCACTACTACTAGAATTAGTGTTGCCATTAATGTGATGGTAATGATAAAGTACCGCAGATGCACTTTGCTCTAGTACGTAATCGGCATGAGAGGATAAAATACGATGTGGCTTGTCATCGTGGAGGGCAAACACGTTATGCACGACAGCACGTCAGAAGTTAATTACCTACGCACAAGTGCAACTCTTCAGTTGTTTCAAAAAGGGTGCACAGTATCGTCGTGGTAGACCAGACGTGTGTGTTAGCAGCATAGCCAGCGCACCACCATAACCTCGTTGAGCCAGTAAACAGGCCAATGAAGCCACACAGGCCATTTCACACGTCTTGTGATGATCAAACTGACTCAACACATCAGCGGTTTACAATAACGGGCACAATTTACGTAGCATTTGTTGTTATTGTTGCTGCTGCTGCTACTGCTGCTCATGGTGAGGCTCATCGGTTGTCGTGGTGTGGTGCAGTGCAAACCGCAATGCCAAAAATGCATCTGGCCGGACTACCTCTATCTCTTCACAGTTGACGAGTAACTCGCAAATCAGCTCATCTTTCATCTCACACGACAACTGATCTGGATCTGCATAAATTAGCATCGCACGAAGTACTTCGACGTCTTTGCGTGTATTCTTAATGGCCTATGTCATTCCATCATGCACCAAATGAATGAGGTGAAGCAGAGAGGTAAGGTGTAGTGCCTCTTGAGCACTCTGTTCAACGGGTATGGCAACTTCTCGGTCTAACATCGTAACAAGATTAGATTATGTGGCAATGCGGTCAATCTCGTCCTGATGAATGTGTAATGATACAATAGGCTAAATAGCAGAAATCATTTCACAGGCCAGGTGTAGCACACTCGTCTTTTCCGGTGCGGCACGACACCTATTACTCACCACATTTGCAGTCGCCTGAAGTAGTAACTGTACAAGCTATTTGAGTAGTTGATCTTTCATTTGTAATTCTGAAGTATGTTCTACTGTGTCAGATTCAACTTACTTTTGTATATCTTTTTCGTCGTCTTCTTCTTCTTCTGTTTCTGCTGCTTCTGCTCTATTGCAGACAAGCGTGGACAAAAGTAATTGTTTCATGAGTGCACCATAACATGCACCCAGCTCATGAGCCACATGTACACTCAGTGTTTTGGTGTTATTCACAAATGGAATAAACAGTTGTGTGAAACCGTCCACACCACGTTTGGTCAAATACGACTGTAACGCAGCAGGAGACGATGCACGTAAGATGGCCAGGTAATCGCAAAACGCATCACGTGAGGTGGTGGTCAAGGACATATTGTACAAACACGACTGGAAAATAGCATCGGAGTTGTCGTTTTGCACACGAAGTGGTAATGAACATGGTACGATTTTACGCTTACCTAGCAGTGTGCTCAGTAGCTATGGCTGAGACTTGATTATCGCAATTAGTTACTCTTTGCCAAGATCAAGATAGCATTTCATAACAGGGCACGTGTTATTGTTTGTAGTACTCTTCTTGTCAGTAACATGGTGTGCTCGAGAGGCAAGTTGCATGGTTTGTAAAATGATGGCGAGCGACACAGTGTCCACTGCACTCAATGACTTGATAATGTCTTGCCTACTACGTTCCTGCTACTTGTTATCGTTTACATTATTATTCTTCTTGGTCATGCTGTCACCACCACCACAACATAACCCAAATACATCGATTCAATCACACGATGAAAGAAAAGAGTGCAATCGACGTACTGGCTTGCTAGTTAGGAAAACCTCATTGCGGGTGGGTGTCTGACGAAGACTGTGTTTGTCTCGTCGGGCATGTAAGATGGCATGTGCACGAAACACACGTGTGAGAAGCTGCAAAAACAAAACGTAACTCTCAGTAGGTGTGTACTCCTTCACTTTCCTACTAGCAGTAGTAGTATTAGTATTAGTTTTGTTGTTGGCATCTTTGTCACCGCTTTCATCATCATCAACATCAAGAAGGGTGATATTATTCTCTGTGTTTGTCTGATGTGCTCTGCGCTGACTTGTAACAGAAAACATGGCTGAATGCGCATTTGAGCTATTTTTCTTCATTTGCGTGGTGCTTACTTTGTTATACTTATTGTACATAACATTGTTGTTATTGTTGTTGTGCTTATGGCTTGTAAACAACACTGGAGCTGCAAATCGTAATATCTGCTCCACACACCGCAAAACTGATTGCATTTCATACAGTGCAGACTACATCTACAAGGCATTCTGAATGATATAACACCACTCATGACGAGTCAAAGGTGTTTGAGCGACAATGAATGGGAGCAGCTCCTTTTGTAGCTGGCGCTGCATCTACACCGATACACTTGGCACTCGTGACATGGCAAGAATGACGTGTACAATGACCTTGACCGGGTGTAGCGCTTGCACGGGATGAGTCATGAGCTACTGCATCTTGTCTGAGATCGGTTCAACACTCAGTCCACCGTCTATCTGTTCACGTCGATCTGCTTCGTATTTGGCTAACTATTTAGCTTCAATAAGCGACAAAGGGTCGTTGTAGTTGCGAAGAAGTGCTAATGCCTGTGGTGCACTGTGCGCACACTGCAAATAACGCAACATTGACGTTAGCTGCATCTCTTCTATTTACTTATGTAATAACAACTATTTTCAAATCCTTCAATCTACTTGTAAGTCTGTGTGTTTTTTGTAATTGTTTTATAAATGGTTATTATTAGTTACAGTTTTTTTACTTTTTTATTAATTGTGAAATACAAGCAAATATTGTATGTTCTCTACAGAACAATTATTACTGTAAAATATATTAACAAACTATATACGTTTAAAAAATAAACGAGATAGAAGTCGTAGTGTTGAGTGAAACATACAAAAAGTAATACATATGGGAAGTATATTACTTTTACTGACATTAATTTAGAGTAAACTAACTACTACAAGTAAATAATTTGATTTGTAGAGCAAATTTAGTTATTCATACACGTAAGCTCTGTATCAAACTCTTTTTTTGTTAACAATTTTCTGATTGCATTCATAAAGTAAGTTATAACAACGCATATAATTTTATTAATTACTCGTACACATATATATTATTAGTTTCACAGTGTAATATTAGAGTTAAGTACATACACTTTAACATCGAAAGATAATTCACGAGAAAAAAACCTCACAAACTACTTATATAAGGTTTTATATATTATCTTATTTAGTAACTAACCTTGCAAATATATAAATTTTATACGTTATTTTCTGCAAAATAATTTTAATTTATATTCATATATAGTATCTAGTTATAATGCATACATATGTATATACGTATATAATTTTCATTTTATACACTACTATTCCTTTGTCAAGCTTTATTTACATTATTTTTCCTCACATCAAAGAGTAAAAGAGAAATGAATTGTACATTTATTACTAGTTTAGTAGCTAACTTTTGATGAGAAAAGAGTAAATAATCGTACCACAAATAGCACAATGACACTGAAAAGACATGTAGCTATAAGAATTTTGCACACACAAAAATGTTGCACGTATCATCTTGTTTACATAAGCACTATGACGCAATTACATAAACAGCACAATTATTCTGGCTACTATTTTCTTTTTTGTGTTTTGTTTTAGTAATGATCGAAGTAATAAGGAAAGAAAAAGATGATATAAATCAAAATTACTGAAAATATTAAGCTATGTTAATAAGAATGAGCATAAGATAACACGCACAAAGAGAGAAAAAAGCTATACTGTTAATTAACTATTATCTTTTTAAAAAATTTTGTCAAGATCATATTATTTGTTTTCACCGAATTTTTATTTTCGAACTGAAAATTAGATATAGTTATGTTTACGAGCTATGGCCGTTTTGCCGTTTCGTATTTGTGCCATTGGTCCCATTACCATTCATGTTGCCATTTCCATTCTGCGTGTAATGTCCATTAGTGTGTGCACCGTTTTGCGTATGTTAATCTTTTCCGTTTATATTATTTTTGTCATTATGCACTTTTGCACTACCATTACCATTCTGTTTAACTCCGTTACTACTTCCATTTTCTTCTTTGTTTTTGTTCTTCTTATCATTTTGCTTATTATTGTTGCTACTATTATTGTTATTCTTCTTCTCCTTCTTCTTTTTATTATTACAGTTGTTGTTATTGATGCTGTTTTTAGCTTTTTTCGAACGTGTGCCGTTACCATTTATTAACAATTTTTGCTTCTGCCCACTCCGTCGCTTTTCATACTCGCACTGAATAAATTGTACATTGTACAAAATCTGCATAACATGAAGACACACCGCCGCTGCAAGTCCCAACACAGGAAATGTGGCAAAACTACATCAGATTAACATTACCCCAAGCAATGGTGTTCATGACACTGCGTGTAAGTGAGCACATCGAGTGGCAATTGGAATGTGTGTGATAATGCTCAGTGTCGTTGCCATGGTAATACACCACACCGCTACATAATTCAAAGGTCCAATGGTGTAGCCAACTACCGAAGTAGCCGGTTGCATTGAGATCACATATTGGTTTTGAATCGGTAGTAAACATAACATTATTAGACTATGGGCGATGGCACACCAGACGTGCAGCCGAAAAAGCATCTTGACATTTCGCAACGTAATATTTGCGATAGTTTGTATTTGAGCTATCGCGACAACAATGTATAGGCAATCACCTAAATTCATACAATTCATGTAACGTACTACTGTATTACCTACATACGGTGCAAGATTTCATTTACTAAACACATGAGCAGAGCCAAGGCTCGGCCAGAGCACAAAGGCCCACAGCTGAACACCAAAAATAATCATCGCCTCATCTACACTCACAAATCGATTACCCCAAATAAAGATGTTCTTCTCATAGTGCAGTGTATGACTAAACACCGTGACAATGCCAATGAGCACTACGGCTACAGACATGTTTGCGGTAGAGGCAGAAAAAATCAAACACGCCACACACGTAGAGAGCAGTGAGGTAACACAGTCTAGTCCATGGTCTAGATATTCACCAATTCCACTCGTTTTCTTATCACGGCGTGCAAGACGACCATCGGTGTTGTCTGCCACACAGTAAATCAGATTACACAACCCACAAAACAAAAACATCGTTGCTGGGGTGAAGATGGAACTGAAATACGGATGAATGTTGTCTGGGTAAGTAATCATTCGGGTTGCTGCTCCTGCTGCTGTGTCTATAGTCACGTTGCTACTACCTTTGACAAATTTATTCACAAGTATGTTGAAAATATTATACTTGAATAGTATATTAGTGTTACTATCAATATTACTTTCGCTGCCAGTGCACCATGGCGCAAACCACGCGTACGGGAAGTAGGCCGGGTAGTTTGGTGTAAAGACTTGACCAGCGGGTAAGGCAGTAAAGACGAGTATGGAAGAGAGTAACGTCATAAATACACCAAATAATGTCACCTTATTGGGTGTTCATGAGCGTGGGTAGAATTGCACAATAAAGTCATAAAACGGGAAAAGTACATATTCGGCGAGAAGGCTAGGCTACGGTGCAATGTTTGGTGCGGTTGGTGGAGCTGCCTTGGAGCGCAAAAATGATAGCATGATTACCTGTTTTGTGTGTGTGTGTGTGTGTGTGTGTGTGTGTGTGTGTGACGTACTTTTATTAATGTAATTCTTTATTACAATTATTATCAAGTACGTATTGTCTTAAGGTGAGCCTAACTATACAATAAAAAAAACTTTGAATGAAATATACACACTCTTTATCAATGTTAACAGTAAAAAGTAAAACAAATAATACTAACTAAACAAAAAATATATTGCAAATGAGTTTAGAAAAATTTGCATCTTTACCAAATTTTTTAATAGTTACAAAACAAATAACAAAATTTAAAAAATTTGAGAAAAAGTTTGTTTTTTTTTGAAAGAAAACACTAGATACGTTATAGACAAATAGAATAACAAAAAGGAAAAACAATAGTTTTTAACTCTGATATTAAAATCTTAATGCACCATCATCAGTCCACGTCCACCAATGCTTTCTTTGACGGCCTGAATGTGATCAATAATTCGGTCATCAGCGGTGCGACACATGTAAATAACAATCCTATTGTGAATGCCATGACTATTCATTAACCGACGCATCATTTTAGGTGACCACTCAAACTAGGTTCGGCAGTCATACGAACATGGTGCAATGACGTTGATTGTTGATTCGTTCTGGAAATATTTCAGCTCAATCGCAAAGGCACGATCATTGTGGAAGTCACGAAAACCAGCGACGAGGCCGTGATTGAGCATCACCTACGCACAGCCACGTGTTTCTAACGTGGATGGCACAATAACAAATCGCTTACGCTGCTCACACGCTTCACGAATGCGATGACAGAAATCGTACATGGGCGGAGGCAGATTTTGATACCACCGGTGATGTCGCACGCGTGAGGCGATTTGCACTCGATCGAGATCCTGTGTACTTGGGTTGTCAAAGGTGCCATAGTACAGTGCATGCTAACCTTTATGCTGAAAGAACAATCGAGTAATTGGATCGGCAGGCATATCCCGAATCCGCTACACACCCGGCAAGTCTACGAGTTTTTTCTGCGGATAAGCACCACACAAATGGGCGCCTCTCAGGTCTGCATCCATGGCCGCACGTACCTAATGCATAGGATCACGCTCTTATGCGAGAAATTAGTTTAGCTGCTTGCGTAACTGTGTTTCGTTGTTCTTCGTCACGTCTGCAAGCGCGAAAAGAGCACCTTCGCGTTCTTTCTTGTAACGAAGTACCCTTGGTGCAGGCTAGCCATGCGATGGTGTCATCGTAGAATTGCTGTAATCTTGAAACGAAGGATGTATTTTACCTAAACCGTTACTGTTGCCCACTCCGCCTATTGAACCTGGAGTAAACGAGGACGTCACACTACCATACACCCGTGCTAGGACCAACATATTCCAACGAAACATTTTTGTAAAACTATTATACTTTCTTTATAGAAAACAATAAACTCTCACACACACAAAAAAAAAAAAAAAGAAACTACCAAATAAAACCCGATAAATATATATGTGCTTAGTTTTATTTGTAAAAAAAAAAACAGGAAAAGAAAAGAGGAGACGAGGGGAAAAAAGAGACGTGTTAAAATATGTTAGTTAACGAGATAATATTGGTAAAAAAGCAATGATTTGCTGAATACTCAATAAAACATCAATTACATTACCTTATTCAATGAAATATTGTTGAAATATCATTACAAAAGCAAAGTTTTTGCATAGTATACTTTATTTAGCATACAAATTATTATGATAACAAAATTTATGTTAATCAAATGTTAGTTATTATTATTGTATTATTATAATAATAAATTGTAGTGTTATCACCTTAAATGACTTGACGAAACATGTCATATGGACCACTCTCTTTACCCGAACGGGTAATCTTCACAATATCACCCCTACTCAATCCAAGATACTGCACCATAGGATCACTTTCCAAAATACGCGGAAGTTGAGACAGCTTCACCTGACGTGTGAGAAGCAGCTTTTCTGCTTCGTGTGATGTTAAGACACAGTGAGGCGGGACCGTGGTGTGACGTGCAGGATTAAACGTTAAAGAGGTCTACTCAAACAACTGCATCTTCAGCAGCTCTTTACCCGTGTGTACGTCTAACCGTCCACTCATCTCTTGCACCTCACGACGAACAGCTGGGTTGACCTTGGCACTAATGATAATCATCGATGAGGCCGACTTGCGAAGTGCTCGTTCACGAAACTACTGGGCCTATTTGATGTTAAGTGCTGGTAAGGCAGAAAAAAACACCATTAATATGTTGTTTTCTATTTTGCCTTTATTGTTGTTATTCGTATTAATATGGTTATTTTCTTCATCGTTGTTGGTTGTTATGCAGGTCAATCGCATTGCATTGCGTAATGCAATTCATTCACCAGCCGCCACTCGTTGTTCTACCTCATTACGCTCGGCATCTAGTTCATTGTCGTTTGCCCTTTGCTACTCTTGTTGTTACTGCTATTACTATTATTACTGCAATTCACTCTTCTTATATTTATTATTGTTGTTTTTAATATTAGTTTGTTTATGTGTCCACTAGACACTTTTGCGTGTTTGGCTTGGCCGGTTGCGACGTGCTAACTGACTGGTTATGTTAACAGGACTAATGACAAAGTGATCACAAAACCAATCGTAACGCAAACCAGTTTATGGTGAGTATAATGCAGAGTCCTTCATTGCATCGGCGACGATCGTCGGGTGCCGTACTTAGTAGCAACGATCCTGACACATTTGCAGCACAGTGTTGTAGACACGAAACAATCGCACAATCTTCAGCTACTCAATAGATGACATTTTGAATAATACTAAAACAAAAGTTAAGTTTATTCTTTTATATAATAATTTTGGTGTTTGAATGATTGGTCTAAAACAATATTGCTTTTATTTTTAAAAAAAAGTATCAATTTATAGTGGAAAAATAAATATGGCAAATAAATATTTAAGTGATAAAATTTTACATTTTTAGAGTAAACAAAACAAATTTGCTACAATCAATAAGTATATGTTGATTTAAGTTGTTTTATTATTGATTTAACAAACAAAAAATAGTGTAATCTGTGTGAGACATGATTACAGGTAACACAAATATGTAATGATTTGTTAAAAAAATATATTTTATTATTTATTTTTTTTTACTACTGATGATGTGTTACACTACTTGACGGTAAGTGACATACACGCCAGCGGAAATGCTTGCCCGTTCAATCTGCACCACCTGACCCCGCTCCAAGCCATAGTATCGTGCTACCGGGTCTGAGCTCAAGATGCGTGGAAGTTGGTGCAGCTATAGCGCATGTGCCTGTAACACCGCTTTTACCTCTTCTACCTCTAATGGGGTATGCTTGGGCACTAACTCATGCTTGGTTATGTTTACCGCAAGATCATCTTCCTCAAATACCTGCACCTTCATGAGCTGATCACTTCGGTTCACATTGTCTACATTTTTCTTTACAATAGCATTGGGTTTTGTTGGTGTAATGAAGATAACACGATGACACGCATCACGGCGAGCCACCTCAAGATACTACTTCATACTCTATGTGGTGAGTCGGTTTGGTGGGGCAAAGAAAACGACGGCGTGAAGTACCTGATCCCCAAAGCGACGCTCACACGGCAGTGTCATCTTATCTCGTCGAATCACCTTACGCGTAGGCATACTACCACCACCACCACCACCAGCATTTACATACAGCTACTCGTTTGCATTACTGCCATCGTTTGTGATGGGAATCTCGTCTACGTACATCTCCATAAATTAGGCAAAAGTAGATGGGATGAGTTAATATGCCACTTCGTACTTGCGATCGGTCATCATTTACCCAACTGTTTGCATCACACGAAACAACTTGTGATACTACAAGTTACCTTGACCTATTGCTGACATATTTATTAATTTATTTTGCGCACTGTCTATAAATTTATAATTGCACTTAGGTATGGTAAAAGGTTAACGACTGAAAAGAATTATTTACTATATATTTATTCTTTTTTTCTAAAAGTGTTATTTGTGTGTGCTGCAATCTGCAAAAAAAGAAGATTACGCGTTACAAAGTAAAAAAGGTAACGTAGAAAATAGGATAAAACATAAACTATCATATTAAAATGAATTTTTTTAGCATATACAAAAGCAACTTCTACTATAATTACTTTTTTTTACATATAATCAGAACTATCATGTGTGTATGTATTCGCAAAAAAAAATAAATTAATTACAAAAAGCATGAGACATAATAAATGAATAGTATGTCTTATGCAATGGAAAATTGTGTATTGTACAAGTTAGAAGAATATATATTTGAAGTGTCATGAAATAACAAGAGCAAAATAAATTAAGATGAATAATTATAATGTTAACGCACGTGCATATATATGTATTTATATATGTATTGTATATTCAAAACGCTTGAGTAATGGGTGTAACAGATAAAATAGCGAAACGTAAGGTAAAAAATACACTTTGTTATTTGTACAAATACTAGCAAAGTCAATTCTAGTCTGTTCTTATTATAAAAATAAGAAAAAAAGTGTAAATGTTTACATCTACAAAGCAGTAGCGAAAACAGCAACAACAAAAATATGTAATTTATGCAAAAAAAGACGTTAATGGTGATACGTCAACACTGTTAATAAAATAAACGATGATGCACTATGTATATTTGTATTCGCAAAACTATTGCTGTTACGAAAAAGAAAGGATTATAAAGGGATATTTTTTATATTAGGCAAAATTTTAACTTTAACGTTGTACAAAAATGTGTTTAGAAGGTGCTCGCACTTTTGCTGTAATGTGCGGCACATGTATAGTGGACTTGTCAAACGATGCGACTTGATTTATGGAAATAACTGGGTTAGATGTTAGCCGAGTTCGTTTAGTGGACATATTAGATTGTAACTATGCTGTACTTGATGTTGTAGCAGCGGACTACAAAGACGAACAGGATGTAAGTTACAATGTCGATATAGCTGGTGTTAGTCCAGGTACTGCATTTGTATTTTGTTGCTATTGTTTTTGTTGATGTCTATCGTCGATCTTATTGTGTTATTTTGTAGTGTAAGCCATAGATGTCATATTAGTATTGTTAGTTTTGTTTTGTACCAATGTCGAGAATGACGAGTCTGTGTACAGCGACAAGGGTGAGATGACAGTAACTGGTTATATTTCACCTTTGTCAAACAATAGTTGTGGCAACAACCGATTAGACGACGTTGGCATTTCTGATGGATTGACTAATGAATAAATGCTATCACTAATCGAAGAGCGACGAACGGGTCGGGCATTTATTTCGTTAACTGTTGTGTTGTTGTTGCTTTCGTTATCATTTTCTGTATTATTGCTAATATTGACTGTGTTATTTACACTACCATTACGATTGCTTTTAGTGCTAGCTGCAATACCTTTTTTGTTATCATTTTTATTAATAGTTTCAGTTGTTATAACATTCACATTTGCTGTGGTTTTATTGCTAATACTACTGCTATTCTACTTTATCATCTACTTCTCCCTTTCTTTCTTCTTCATGACCACAGGTTCTTATTGTCTTTATTACTGCTATTGTGCAATCTCATGTAATTTGTCTGCCCATTATGTCAATTGTGTTTGTGAGGCAAAGAGAGGCTACAGTGAAAGTCGACACATTGCATGTGATCCTCGTGCACGACTGACGGTGAGAAAAACCGAGTGAATGTTATGTTGTGCACGTGTGGCCATGTACTCAAACAAAAGCAACTTTGACAAGATGACTTGACCATCTACTGTACGTAAGATATCACCTTTACAAAGTTGTAATTCGTTTGTATGTTGCACATTATGTGCTGTATTGACTGTGGAAATATCTTTCAGTCTGTCACTGATTTTGTTAATGTTGCTAACACTAGTATTACCTTCAGACAAAATACTTGTATCAGCTAGCTTTTCACTAATACTACTACTTCGTCGTCTACTCTTTCTCATAACCTTTTTGTTGTTATAATGACTATTAGTTTTATTAATATTACTGCTTTTCGCATTTACATCAGTGTTTTATGTTAATATACGTGTGATCTGTAACGGATGATCACCGACAATAAAGCCTAGTACTCGCTACATTGCACTCATAACTTGCTCTGCTTCAAATAACACTAGTTTATTATTATTTTCCTTGTTTGTAATTATAATAGAATCACAAATTTATCGTCTAGAATACGCAGAGGGCAATTGTGGAGAAGGTGCAGGTGATGGAAGTGGTGATGGTGACGAAGAAGAAGAAGACGACTACGACGAAGTAGAGAGTTGCTTTGGTGTCAGTAAAAGATGTTGATGCAAATTATTGATGATACTACACTGATTTTGTTATAATTACTAATGTTATTACTACAGCTTATTTAAATTTTGTGCATTGGGTGGTGATGTTGCCTTAATGTCAACAGTCTATTTTGCACTTGTGCTTTACTACAAGTTATTATTGTCTTTTGTTTACAAGGCTAATGTCGAAGCATCAAAGGCTGGTTCAACATCACGAGAAGAAGTCATAGCGGTAATAGTATTCGTACAAACTTAACACATTTCAGCATCATCATTATTACTATAATTTATTTTTTTTATACTTGTTTTACTTTTCGCATTTTGTAATGGTAACTGTAACGCGTTACATTGTACTTGACTCTGACTTTGACTTTCTAATAGTTGTTTTGCGTGCTTAACGTCATCTTCTTATTATTCATAATTTTTTTCTATTTATTACAGCACTATGTCCTTTACTATTGTTTATTGTTATGGCACTATAGTATTTATTTCACTTCTTGTATTCTTCTCTGTTTTGCTTTACTTTGTGATTGCGAATTACTCATTGACTGTTGATGCTGATGCTGCTGCTGCTGCTACCATCTACTTTACAGTGTTTGTTGATTTAGTGTCATTTATTTTATTACTTTCGTTATTTTAATACTATTGTGGCTATGAACGACGTCGCTGAAGTGATTGTCGGAGAAGATGACGATGATGATGGTGATTTTTAAATCGTTATGGTTACTATGACGAGGTTTTATTCTGAATACGAGGCTACGGCACAGGACACCAACGCCGAGGCTGATCGGTTGATCGTAACGTAGACGCACTTGTTGAATTTGTGTCATGAGTGTGCTATTCATGTGCAGCGTTACCTTATGACATACATTGCTGTGCTTTCACTTTCATTGCACTCTCCTTGTACACGGTATGACTTATTGGTACAGCGATAGAGTTTGTGTGATGACGACGATGTCTTGTCTAGTGTGTTGGCGCGTTTTGCGAAGCTTCTTTGGGCAATATACTTAATTTACATGATGTATGCATTCTATTCTCTTTACTTTTGTTTTTTGTACTTTTTGTTTTTATTATGGGATTATTGTTACTCTGCTAATGTGCCAGAGAGGCCGAATTGGATGTAAACGATGTGGGTTGAGGAATGGTGCGAATAGGAGATGGCATTTCTGGACTCTTGTCCTTTATGTAAATACTAGTGTCACTGATATCATTATCATCATTTTCAATACCCTTACTGCTCCTACTCTTTCTTTGTCTTCATACTCTTTTTGGCTCGTTATTCACCTTTACCACATCATCCTCATGCACAGACATTGCAGAGGCATGCTAAAACTCTTTCTAGTTTGCATGTGACACAGTGTAATTTTATGCATTTTTACTTATGCTATCTTTGTAAATTATTTTACTTCTGTTTCCATGCAACGATGTTTGCAACACATTTGTACGATGTGATTCAATTAGTGGTGTAGAGGTAGAACGAGTTCGTGTGCCTAATTTGCGAATACTTCGAAACAGATCATTGACTGGAGTTGCTCGTTTTTGTTGTCGTTGTACAGCTGTACGTTGATGAGGTGCAGAAGAGTTTGATCTGACTTCAGACTTTGGCTTTGTCTGCATGTTCTCTTCACTTTTTCTATTTTAAGTAGTGTTATTTTTTGCCGTAATTTGTAAATCTTTGCGTTCATTTTTATCATTGTCGAGGTGGTGCAGTATAACAGCACCATGTTAATCTCTTTTCTTAATACTATGACTATTTCTTTTATTTATAGGTTCACTTACACTATTATTGATCATACTACTCGCACGTTTACGGCTTGCATTGCTCATTTCGTTCTCAACAACGGCGCTGTCGTGTAATGTCATGAGCGCAGGAAACGAGCATAGTGAAACTCGCATGTTAATTTCTGTCTCACTGATGTGTACGTCATGATGTAGAGCAAAAAGTACATACAAGTAATTGCCAGCGATTGAGAAATGAACATCACGTACATCTTACAACTGGAATTGCCTCTTGTTTATGTTATTACCACAGTAATTAAATAAGTCTACAATGTCCAAACAAAATGTCTCTACTAGCAAATTGTGCAACTCACCTTCAAGAAGACATGACCATTGTGTTCCACTAATGCAGTGTGTGTGCTTTGTCACAACATACTTGGTCTAGTCAATTTTGGCATCTACTTTGTCTTGGTTTTGATTTTATGACACTGAAGGCGTTGCTTCTTGCATTTTTAAAGATAAAGATGATGATGTTGTTGTTATTTACTCATTGCATGTAGTCAATGAATGTTGTAATTATCTTTATTAATTCTACACAATATTAGTGTTTCTACTTTCTTCAGCAAGATGACTACCTTCTTATCTGTTTACATTATTACCAACGGCTACCATAAGTGAAACTTGATGTATCTTATTGATTATTTTTTACTAATTATCTTATTTTCTCTCCTTTTTACTCTGATTATCCTAATTCTCATCATCATCATCATTAATATGGACAGCGTTGTCATGTTTACTGGGCGTAAACGGTGCAGTTTTGTCATTACTCATGTCTGATGTAATACGTGACTGAGTCTTCTACTACATCGAATTAAAAATAGATGTATTATTGTTTGCATCGAGTGTTACAGATTGAGTCGGGTATGATGAGCAGCTCACGTATTACTACGATGATGCAAAGGACAGTGGTGCTACTACACTGCTGCTTGAATGAGACGTCTACGTCGTTGTGTACGAGACTGCTGTATCGACATAACTTTAATGGTGGTGTACATTAATATCACCATAAACTGTTGGTGCAGGTTCATTTGTGTCCTTTTGCACTTTTAAGTATTACTACTATTACAAATGATGATGATGATGATGATGATGATGATGCAATGTAGTAGAGTTTATTGTTTACTTCTTTTGTATTTATTTATTGTGGGCATGACGCACACGGGTGTCATGGGCATTACATTACAATGAAAGTAAGTTTGACATTAGCACATCCACATCACTTAATGCAGTTTACTCTCTTGTCTTTATATTCATCTTAGTATTATCGATATTACTGTTAGGGATTGTTTTGGAGTTAAACGAGACGGCATGGATGTCAGGGCTGTTGAGCAAGTCATCATGCCCTATAGCACACCGTGATGAGTTGACGTTGGAGTTACTTATGTAACTTTTGGTGTTGCTGTTGTACGTTATTTACGATAATGGAGAGGCCTAGAGTGAAGTACTCTGAGTTGGGGTTCGATTACAATACGGTATGGTGTTTACCGACATACGAGGAGAGCTTTATGATTATCGTGAGGTGATACTGTAAAATACATTATGACTATTATTATTACTTTGACTGTGAGAACGCTTCTTGTCTGTACCTATTACTAGCTTTGCCGATGAAGGTGAAAAATGCAGAGGAGGTGTACCTACATTCATCAAGTCTGCAGAATTACTTTTGCGTTTTGTTGCTACACTTATCCTTCCATCTTTGTTTTACTAGTTTGCCAGCTTTGCTTGCTGTTAATGTTGTTATTATTGCTGTTATACCTCTTGCATGTGTGTATTTTATTTTGTGTGTTATTACTATGTTGATGTTTTTACCTATGAAGTTGATGATGATGATGACGATGATGATGATGATGTTGATGATAATGACTTAGAAGACAATGATCTAATTGTTAATTAACCTTGCAACGATCTTAAGTTCATTTTTTCTTTCATTGTTGCTTTTGTTTTTGTTGTTGATGTTGTTGTTACTTTTTATATTGATGTTTATGGTGAATGAGTAACATTCGTTGCATGAACGACCGGACTATTCTACCCACTTCATCGTTCAGTTGATGAGGTTCGCTCAATAACTGTGTTGATAGTCGCATCAAGGCAATCACTGTGTGTTTGTTATTGAGACGCGTCTCGGCATGGAACGGTAACCGAACGCAACAATGGAGATGCCGCCTTGTGTGTGTTGAGTGTGGACATGAGACTTTCACTGTCCTCTTTGTCACTTACTCGTTCTTATGTACTATCTCTATCACTACTATTACTACTTATATCTTTATTAACATCATCCTTGTCCTTATCTTCATAGTCACTATCATTACTATGATTAGCAATCTTAAATGGTGTGGGTGCAGAAGCGTCAAACTACTACAATAAAGCAGATGAAACTGATCGTTTGTAATCATCACTCTCACTATAGGTATAAGATTCTATTTTAGTATTACCAGCATCATTATAATAGATAATAATATTATTATTTGACGCATTATAACTAGTACAAGTAAAAGGTGTGTTTACTTTACTTTTACAAGCACTTGTAGATGTAAATATGTTGGGGTAGGCAATACGTAACAAACACATGGCATCTTATATGTTTTGCAACAAACTCTGAAATGTTTACAAGGTATGTTGTTCATCATACTTGTTCTGCACACACGACAAGGATGTAAACGAAGAGAGTGATGTGGTTGAGGCAGATTTAGGAGATAGTGGTGGTAAAGAAAGAGGCAATTTACCCTTTTCACATACCTCATTATGTTCATTAGAAGCGTGGTTGAGACTACCCGTATTACCTTTATTATTGTTAGTAGTAGTACTGCTACGTGGTGAAAGTTCACCCATTGATGACCGGCGTGGACGTTCATTGTGCATTATTTATGTTAGTAAACGAACTCCATGTGCTCCTTATAGCACATCACCAAATTTACGTATAAGCAACAACTCCACGGCAGGACTAATTTGCATGGCAACAGACTTTGTTTATGATGACATCAGTAGAGTGCCTTGCTTATGAACACTTCTTGTGCTATTATTACAGTCATTCTCCGCATCAATCTCACTATTCTTTACAACATATAATAATTCATGCAATTATCTGACAAATTGCTCAAGTAGCATCGATTGCTCTACTAAACGGTTAGATAGTTAATTGACAGAGTGCAACGAACGGGATGTCGGTGATAATGATGATGATGATGATAATAATAATGTTGTTGTTGGTGAATGAGTACTACTAATATCATTTGCTAAAGGCTACACGGCGAAGCGAAGTTATCGCAACACGTCAATAATGTCAAACAATAAATCCTACTACATTTGTTAAGATATTTCCTAAAAATAAAAAGTTAACTTGTTAATTTATATGATAGTTTATATGTGAATATATGTGTATAGCTGTAAAAAAAAAAAGTTTGGTAGTGTTTTTTTCTAAACTAAATAAAAGTAAAAGTAGAAGTAAGACAAACTAACCATTCTATTTCTAGAAGTTTTATGAATGTGTATGTGATCATCATCATCATCATCATTACAAATTAATAATTTATCACATTTTACTTTATCTTGTGTTTAAAATCAAATTTATTATATAAACAGCAATAGTTTTACAAAAAAAAAGTGGAAATGGGTTTTTTCTATGAGTATTGTTGTTTTTTTCCAGAATTACAGCTCTTTATCAGTTTAATTTTTACTGTCTTTATCTTGAGGTTGTCATCGAAGTTGGCTTCATGGAATGATATTTAACTATTTACGTTTCCGCTATACAATCTAGTCAATATCGGCTACCGTTACGTCACTATCTTTCTTATATTGACGTATTTAACTTTCATACTAGCCGCTTTTCTTTTTGTGTTTAATGCTAGCACGGTGTGCGGCTGCGGCAAAGGAGTCGGAAAAGTGCACATTGCATGTAGAGCAGTAAAACGGATTGTTCATTGTTAGTTTATATGTTAATGTATTATGTACTATGTGTTATGTGTCAACTACCTAGCAAAATTACATTTTTCAAGAAAGTTACGTGAATAAAATGGAAAAATTATAACAATGTTATGCTCATTTTTTTAATCAAAATAGGTTGAGTAAAATTACTATTTTCATAACGGTAAAATATTCAAGTTATTACTTCAGACAAACTTCATTCAGCATATTGTATTAAATGTGAAAGGCAAAACGAATGTATGTGAAATTGCACGAATACATGTGTGTACACTGTGTGTAAATCAAGTAAATTATTAAATTATGTCAATCACGTCTGTAGACGCTTACAGTAATAATTAAATTGCCATTCATTTTTATTTACATCATAATTTTCTTCAATAACTAAATAATAAATTAGTTGCACGGGGCAAATTCAAAAGAAGAAGGGGAAAAAACCCAGATAATTATGCAATCAGAATCAGTTTTATACATCCATTAATATCAATTTATAAATTTAAAGAAATACTATACATAATGCGAAAAGAAAGATAATATTAATATAACAAATTAATATACATCGACTACACGCAAAATAATAGTAAAACATTACATATAAATATAAATTATGAGAATTAGATGGTATTTTTTGAAATTATAACTTAAGTTGTTTTTATTTGATGTGTTTTTATAAAGATTAATTCTGCGCTAGTGGGTACAAGTAACATACAAACGTCAAATTACTATTACTCCCTATGTTGCTTGTATTCAGCTAATCAACATTCTTGTCATTATTGTTGTGCGATTGTGTAATAACATTATGTTCAACAGTAAACGCCTTGACACTCACATCAAGCACGAGTTTACTCTTGTTTTGTGTAAACGTGACAATGCGCTTTTTGCCTCCGTCAAGAAATCGCCGTAGCAGTTAGACACCATCAAACCCTGCTGATGATGTCGCAAAGAGTGTAGAACGTGTATTTGCACTAGAATTAGTAGCGGCAGAGGTAGGAAGAGGCAACACTGGCTGAGGTGCTGATAAAGATGATGGGCCTCGTGCATTTGATAGCGGTGGTGGTGGTGGTGGTGTAGACAATGGCATCGCTGAAGGGGAAGAAGACGAACCCGATAGCGGGGATGAGTGTGCGGGAAGTAAGAAAGTCACTGGCTGATGCATTACATCCTCACGCTCATACTCAAATAAGTCCAACAGTAAATCATTACACTCTACAATAATACCCTTGTTGTTTACCAACAGTATGGCCACGGTGCAGCTTTCCAGCAACTCATGGGTAAAGTCAGTAACACGAGTTGCACACACCACACCTTCATCTGCCAGTGTACCAGCGTACAAGACACTGTTCATTAATTCGTTATCCGTGTTGTTGGAAGTTGTCGTGGTGGCAGTAAGAGGATAAAGCGGCGATGAATTGTTTTTACGAGAGCTTGCCTGTGGTGTAGTTCGCCGTATAGAGGTAAAATGCACCAAGTAGGCCTCTACTTAGGATCGATTACGCTTATCGGTGCTACCCTTATGTGGATGAACAGTCGACTCACCAATACGACGTATAGTCAACTTACAAGGTCCACTTATTTTACCAGGTGAAGTGATGATGGCCTATGCGGTAGATTTTCCTTGAGTTCGTGTGATGAATGAGTTAAACAGCATGGTGTACTCGTACTCATCTACTAATGGTGTGCTTGACCGTGCACCAGCTAACTCCAACGACGGAGTACTACGATTAGAAAGCGGTGGACTAGGCGTGACACTTCTGCTACTCTCACTACGGTGTAAATGCATTTCATTGATGACCTCACCAATATGACAGTGACACAACACACCTAGTGCCTCCTCATAGGAGGTAAAGCCAATTAAATTGGCAAACATTTCACTAAACATCATAATCTGTCCAACATGGTTGATTAGGAAAAACGGTTTGTTGTAGAATTGCACCGTGTGATTTGTGAGTTGCTGACGTAGTTCACGCATTTCATGTGGGCTCGGTTCATTGGCGTTGAGAAAGGTAAAGCGTAAAATCGTACCCAGATAGATTTTGTCAAGCATGGTCTTTTTCACACAAACATCTTTCATCTCATTTTCTTCATCTTCTTTGTAGTCACGCTCTTTATTATTGTTATTGCTAATGATATTGTTTTGTGCACAATTAAAAAACACACTATTGACCATGACATCCGCAAAGTTGTTTGCCTGTGCACTCTTACTCATAATTGGGGTATTAGGAATTATTAATTCATGCTGCACCATTTGATTGAAATCAATTGGGTAGTGAGTTCTATTGCTTTCAACATCCCTATGACCTTGATCAGCATGAAGTGAGGAACATAAAATGTGCTATGCCAAACACAAATTGTAATCACGTACATGTGCCTTTGTATCATTGTAATGAGAAAGTGACAAGGAATGCGCCTGTTGACTACTACTAACACTTACACTATCATCATGTAAAAGAGCACCATTGCTAATCGGACTTTGATATCTATTTGGAAAACCTGACTTGATATTGTCAGTTGCGTTGTTTGTGTTATTGTTGTTGTAGTTGTATAAATTATGGTTTAGCTCGCGATGTATCTCTTGACTTGTGTGCATTGAAGGCGACAATTAGGTTGACTTACTGTACACATAGAATTTTTCACTTTCACGCAAATGATGATGTAGTGCATCTTGTGCCGCTGGTGAAGGTAGCAGTGTAAACGGAGTAAACGAATTAACAAACAAACGACGCTCAAACGCAGCATAGCCTAATCTGCGTAACAAGGATGATGAGACGTAGCTGACTACCAGGTCATGGCAATAACTATTATCCTTTGCACTCAATTTATGTTTTGGATTGTTTTACTTTATATTCCTCATAGTAGGAGTAGTAGTAGTCGATGTAGTAGAATAATTAGTATGACCATTTGTAGGTGCTGCATCGGTTGTAAATATGTTGGCTCGTCGCTACAGTATCATCACATTTTCTTCCAAGTTAACCATGGCTGCTTTATTTAGCACCGTCATTAATTCTTCCTTAACAAACTCACTCTTATTAACAATACTGACCACGTAAAAGTGAACATGAGATGCCTCTACAGGACTTATCGTCAGTTCTGCTGGGAACAAGTTGCCATCACTGCGAATAGCCGTTATCATGTACTGCACCGAGCGATGATGTCTATGGACTCTGTTGGTTTGCTTACCTCTGCTATGACTGTATTAATTGTTTTTATTACTGTTTTTATTGTTTTTATTAGCGTTATCAGTAGTCGTCGTAGTAGTAGTTATACTGGCAGTTACATCTTCGTCTTATTATTCCTCTTCCTATTCTTATTCTTCTTGCAAAGTTACTTGTTGCAGATAATAACGAAATGTCATTCTTTTATTATTATTATTATTGTTATTATTATCATCTTCATTCGCATTGATTTAGGTAGACTGTGTGTTCTACGATGCATCTCTGCTATCGTTAGAATTGTAATTAGTTGGGAAAAGCATATCGGCATGCTGACCTATCAACTGTTCTGCGCTTCAGCCAAAACAATTAGTGACCTAATCATTACAAAACTGAATGGCCGCACTGTCATCTACAAAAAGCACAGGCAACTTGCACGCTCGCAAAATGGCATCGCACAATTCCTTCATTCGATTTGCCTCGTGTAACTTGTGTACGTCATTCATGTAGACCACAATGGCATTTGTCTGGGTTAGACTTGACACATTTTGCACATCGTACGTATTCATATCATCTAGTGCCACACATTGTCAGGCAAGTTATAGTGGGAAGTGTACACCCGAGGAGCGTTGAGATAAGATGAGTTGCTTCACCACACCATGATCTACTATTAACTCATCTTGTTGATAAACACTTATACTATTCGTGGTAGGTGTAGACACCGGTCGTATTGGCATGGCATGTGATGAATTGATGTTGCCATCGGTCAAACTTAGCACTTTCTGTAGCGCTCTCTTTACACTAGCTATGGTAGCATGGGCTATGGGGTTATTGGCACCTTCATTGGCACTTCGTGTCAGTGTGGTTTTACTTCCGACTAAGACGGTAATCGAGGATTGAATGTACCGACTACGGTCTACTTCAAACATACGACATGCCGCACGAGATAACCTGGTAACCGTTCCATCCTTTGATAACACCGCAAAGGCCAACCCATGTTCATCATTAAGCACTTATTATTATTAACATCCTCTTCTACATCATCATCATCATCATCACTACCATCATCATTACTGTCTTCGCTTCCACTGAGTACATCTTTGCCTACATCACTGTTGTTGTTATACACAATAGCCTGCACCGATGAAGCAGGTAATATCTACACCTACGCCATCTCTCCGGCAGTCATCATGTTAAATGAAATAATCGGCATGTTTTCATTTACAGGTGAACTCGTAGGGGATAGCTGGGTGCCAATCTTCGTAGGCGACATTAAGTTTACAACATTACTATTGTTGTTATTATTGCTATTGTTGTTATATTTCATGAGAGTGCTGCTGCTATGCTACGTTGGGAGTGTCAGGCAGGCCACAAATCGGGTATCTTTCTCATTTCCAGACGTCGGGGTAACCTCACGAGTGTAGACAATCACTCGGACCAACTCGCCATTGCGCCGCTTCAAGAAACGTTCAACTTTTTTATCAATCGTAAACGACAAACGCGTCTTGAAGTAGTTTGCCAGTTGCTGTCGGTAAAACTGCGCATCGGCGTTTGTCATCAGTGTCATCACATCTTTACCTTTTAACTACTCAGGCGCATTACAGCCGTACAGTTTGCACAGTGCACTATTTACAATCTCAATATTGCCCATGTAATTGGTGATGAGTAGTGGCGTATGAACGTGTTCTACCATCTCATACACCGCACGTTGTGCCGCATTGTACTAGGCCTGGGCGTTTAAATTCTTAAACGTTAACAACATTACCGGCGATTCATTATGTTATTAGGGCTGAATGACATTTAGTAGCACCTTGAAAACACGTCCACTAGTGTGATGTATGCTGATTATATTATTGTTGTTATTTGTGTTGCTCGTAGTGCTGTTGTTGCTCTTGTAGGTAGGATTAGCAAATGTAGACCCACTACCACTCGCATTAAAGTTTGTATTGCCATCCGTGGTGTTCGTATTTGTAGGTGGATAATACGCCGTGGTGTGATTAAAGCTGTTATTGTTACTACTACTCCTACTATAATTATTATTTACACTATTCATACTCTTGTCTGGGTGAAAGTTGTTATGACTGGTTCGACTGCTGTTCGCAGAGTTCATGTGTAGTGCAAATCGCCTGAGCAGTGATTCCACCTAGGCAAAGTCAATTTTTTATGCTAATAAATCACGCACATTCAAGCGGGTCATGCTATTGACGGAGTGATAGCCAAGTAACTAGGCAGCCGCATGAGACGCCTTTAGCAGAGCCCCACGATGATCACACACGATAATCGGTGCCGGTGAGACGGCCAATAACGAGTTGACAAACTTATCTGCGTGTAAATACTGCCCGTCACACTCGCAGTTACGCAAATAGGCAATAAAACTAATATCCGCGGTGTGAATGGAGGAAATCTACACCACACGTATTGCACACGGGTACGTGGTGCCATCGTTGCGCTGGGCCGTCAGAAAGATATCCCCGTGGGTGGTAATGAGACGTGTGGTAACATCTTATTAATTATGGTTATCACCACCACTGATAAAGTCCCTGTGCGTTTTACGGGTGATGTTCGCACCAATGCTGCTAAACCCACCGAGTAAGTAGCCGTCCTTGGTGTAACATACATTAGTACTGGTGCTGCTGTTATTGGCACTACTACTCGCACTTCGACTTTGATTTCGATAAACATTGGCGTTTATATTGGTATGGTCCACACTCACACTGTTATTGTCTATGAGTAGGCTTGCACTGTTACTGTTACTGTTACTGTTACTGTTACTGTTACTGTTACTGTTAAATTGCATGGATCTATTATTCGCATTAACATTAATATTACTACTATTATTAATCTATGCATTTTTAAAAATGTTACTGTTTATGTTATTAAACTTACCACGTACTTCGGCTTCAAACTTGGTCACACGTTACAGCAATCGTTGTAAATACTACTAGGCCTGATGATGCTTGAAGAGCACCGCAAACGATTGACCTTCCAGATGTTCATCTTCTGCATTATCTTTACGGTCATTACCATCATTATTACCATCATATTCGTAGCCTTCCTCTTCTTCTTCGTTTAATTCTTTGTTCTTATTGATAGCAGCTGTATTGTTGCTTCTTCTTTTACTACTTCCTGTTCTTTTTCTTCGTCGTTATTGCTTTTAGTTTTACTTTTGCAAATAGGCATACTTGCCTACTCTGTGCTCCTTGTTCAGTGCCTCATTGACTTATGTAATCGTACCATCTTTACCAATGTGCACCATGGGTGTGTCTAACAGGGCGTGAATGCGTCGGTAGAACTCAAACTGCTCCTGCTGCTGATGTTCATCGTGTAAGTTGGTGCAGTAGACCGCGTACAACGCAGAGGATGGCTGTGCATGTGGCATAATTTGTCTCACACGTACCTACAGGGCCAGATCTACCCCATCCCCACCTCGAGCCCGCACCACACGTGCTGCACCTTTAGCGTCTTCATCCTCGTTAAAATTATTATTATTATTATTACTAATGTGATTATCATTTATAGTGTACAGCTGCATATTGACGCTACTACCCATACCTATGGAGTACTGAATGAACTTGTTTACCCGTGGATTGATCGCACGACTTGACTTATGCTAAGCAATAAAATTATTACTATTACTAGTACTATTACTAGTGTTATTGTTTGCGGTGCTCGTGTTGGGTACAAATTTTTGTGGTAGCATGATGGACGGATTGTATGGTGAGGTAGCATTTCTGTTATTAGTACTAATACCTTGAACAGTTGGTACAGACACCTATTTGCCTTTATTGATATTAGTTTCAGACATTTGAGCTCTAAAAGGATAAGGAGAGGACTAGCCTATGTAATTTTTATTATTGATGCTGATGATGCCCTGTGGTGTAATTGCTTCTTATGTTAAATAAGTTGTGATGCTCGGCGTAGACCGGTGTGAATCTACCGTTGCCGCACCTTGTGTAGACTTACTGTTGTCGAGGATGCGTGGAGAGGAAACGGTAAATCCGGCTATTCGTTCACGAGTAGCACTACTTGTGTTATTGTTATTATTATTAGAGCTCACATTACGTGTGCCAACTCCACCTGCTAATTTGCCATCTTTTGCGTTTCGTTCACGTGTTTTGATATTTTACACCATTTGTCGTCGCTCTGCCACTTCGCGTTCGGCAAGGCTGGGCATGAGCAGGAGCAAATTGGCACCAATGAGATCGGTACAGTGAAAGCCAAAGTAACTTGCCGCGGCTGGTGAGATGGATTCAATAAAGCCATGTCCATTGACCACCAACACCCCTGTGGAGCAAACCTCCGTTAAGGTGTGAAATACGGCATAATGCTGCATTAACGCATACTAGGACGTTAACTCTCGCATATTTATTATCACAAACCGCTCCTCGCTGTGTCGAGTTGGGGCCACTTCACTTAACTCAATCTCTAACGGACAAACCTTGCCGTCTTTGCGTCGTCCTTGTACAACTTGCCGCTAACCAAAGTGTCGCAGACTTCAATGAAGAATATACTACTCACCCAATCAGCCATATGACGTGAGTCCACTTTCACTGAGTAAGGCACTATCGGCATGAATCAATTCATTTTATGAGTACTGAAAGCAACTTAGTGCGGCTGGGTTGGCCATAGTGATTTTGCCATGTGCATCCGTCACGATACATGGGTGAACATTAGACATGGCAATCGCGTAGTGCACAATGCCGGCTTCTTCAAACTACAGTGTCTTACTCACATCATATAAGTAGACCACAAACTGTTCACAGTTGGGTTATACACGTTTTCAGACGTCATTGTCAATGCGGGCGATGGTCAACAGTGCGGCAAAGGCACTGCCGTCTAGTTTCATACACGTCACCTACAATCCATCGCCGGTGATGGTGTTTCGATTCTACAGCACATTCGCCGGGTTGCCATATCGGGTAGGGAGAAGGTGTTGGAGCGTTAACGGTTTATTTGAATTAGCAGCAGCAGCAGCAACAACATTATTATTATTATTAGTATTAGTAGTAGTAGTTTTCTTATTAGCTGTACTGGGAGTGGGATTAGTGGTATTGCTAATGAGTAACGGAGGCGTTTCATGATAATTACGCTGAAAGGCCTCACCAGCGGCACGAGAGAGACGTGTAATCGTACCTTTGCTGCTACACAGGACATGTGGTACGGGAGAGGCATTCATCAACGTTGAGCACAAATCAGCCACATCTTACGCCTCACGCTCGGCACTAATGTTTTACACAAAGACCAAAAAATGCACTTGACCATTGGGCATCATCACATCGGAGACACTCATGCGAAACATGAGGGTAGAGCCATCACTGTGCACCCCACACACAATCTTCTTTACATTGCTTCGCTCCATGAAGTTGGACGAACTGCGGTACACAAAGTACTGGTCATAATACCCACTCTCCTATGGTGACAGCAGTAGTGTAAATTTCTTGCTGAGTAGATCATTGACCTCATAACCAAACATAGATGCCGCGGCGTTGTTGATGTTTACCATGATGACATTTCCATTGACCAAGATAATCCCATCCGAGTTCATTTAGGCAGAGACAGTGTTGAGTTGCTAGGTCATGAGCAACTTACGCGTATCACCAAGCACCTCAAAGACGGCAATAAACACACTATACCCATTCGATGGCAAACGTAGTGGGGTTAACCGAAGTGCACAGCCAAACAACTTACCTTACTTGTTACGGGCCATCGTCTTGTGAATAAAGTACGGTTATCGGGCGCTAATAAATTATGCGTTTAACAGTGAACCCACCCCATCATCTGGAATGATGAGACTAATATCACGCCCTACGCTCTATGCGGCATTGTAGCCGAACAACTCCTATGCCATGTCATTAAATCGAATAATCACGCCTTTATCATCAAACACAACAACCGCGTTACGCATCATATCCGCCATCGTCTTCTGAATGCGATCATCATTGTCCATCATGGTGGTCTGGCCCATGAAGAATTAGGTAAACACCGGGTACTTGGCCTGGATATCGGGTGGAATAACGTGCAATAGTCGCCTGGTCTGACTAATCTCACGTGCCAAGAAGCGAGCAAATGGCTACAAAATGGAAATAAGCATAATGAGCAAGAACGCAATCATAAAAGAGGCCAGCAGTGAGATGAGCACAAAGAATTGTTGTCGCTTGTGCAGCACATACTCGTACTGCAACTAGGTAGACTGAGCCAATCCATTAAGCAGTGGCAAGTACATGTAATTCAAGCTATCATAGGTAATAAGAAACGTATCATAGGTGGTGTAGGCGGCACGACGTAGCAACGAAGGCCACTCCACGTCAAAGACCAAACCAACACCTCTGGCATAGACTACCATGGTAGACTACTCATTGGCGGCACTGCAGAAAAATTCATGGTTGTAATCATGGTTTCCATTGTTGTTGTTGTTATTGTTGTTACCGCTACTAACAACACCATTAGGTGTATTCTGCAATGAATTGCTTACTTAACGCTACTCTAGTTCCATGTTGCCCTCTTTTTTACTATTACTAGCACATTACTTTATATTTTTTTTGTTGTTATTATTATTTAGATAATAAATGTCATCTACTTGTAAAACGTTCTGGTCAAAGAGTACTTTTTCTGTAGTGCTGCTCATCAGCCCTAAGCGTGAACGAAATGATGATGCTAACTGATATGCTTGTCGTCCTTCTTATGTCATTAGTGCAGGTGTACGACTTGCTACTTTCATTTCCTTCATGTTGCCGTTAGCTCTTGTTTTTCTGTAATTCATGTCATCATCATCATCATCTTCATCGTTAACATTACCACGAAACCGAGATCTACTGTAGTACTTGTTTCGGTCAAATAATAATTCATCTTGTGACCTATCTCTGCGTACAATGCCGTAACCGTTACCACGTAACTTACTGCCATTGCCAAAGTACAAGTTATTGCTCAAGTTTACATGTGCCTCATACAAGGATTGCAATTTACGTGACGACAAGGAGTAGTTCGACTCACCGGAGTAAATACTAACAATCTACTCCATTTATTGTGCCACAAGCCACTCACGCTGTGCGGCCAAGTCTAACAACGCCACATCCTTGTTCAGACTATTAACGATCATCGGCATCGACACAATCAACACCACCGTCAACAAAATAATAATGGTGTGTATCACAAAGGGAATGATATAACGTGCAACGGACTACTATGTAACTTGTGTGGTAATGTCATCTACCAATCCAGCATCATTATCACGCTCTGCGTCTCATGCCATCAGCATCTCCGCACTTGCAGAGTTGCTGGCGTTGTGTGTACTGCTCGACATACTATTTTCGTTATTACTCATGTTAACATTACGTTGTTGTTGTTGTTGATTGCTGTTGTTGATGTTGTTGTGTAAAGACACTGATGTAGAAGAAGAAGTAGGTAGTACAGGTATAGCTGAGATTGTTTGGCTTGACTTTATATCATGCCGTGTATTTGTGTTGGATGTTACCTTCAATATTTGAACTATGCCTGTGCTGCTGCTGCTGCTGTTGTTGGTGTTGTTGTTGTTATAATTATAATTTCCACTTTTTGCTCCTGTACCAAATGCTGAGATAGATGAAGAAGAAGCTACATGAGTTGAGTTTACACGATTACTGCCCTTCATATTGTTGTTAGTATTTGCAGTAGTAGTACCACTACTATTTATTCCTACGGTGGATGTACTTTTAGCAGAAACACTGGCAGAAGGTTGATTGACATTTTTGCTTCCGCTATGTTCAAAGCTAACGAGTTGAATGGTGGCAAGAACAAAGCCGATTAAAAACGTAGTAATCGAACTCGCCGTGCCTACCGAGGTGAGAATAATGTTTGCCAGAAAGAGATGTCGCATTACCGATAGCCGGTGCTCTTCTTCCTGCACACGCGTCTGCATGAGTGCCTCACTCTGGTCAATGTACGAGGAAATCGTCGTCACCGCGTCTTCTTCGCGAATGGAGGCTATCGTGTCGGTAGCCAATTTAATCTTGGCCTATGCAGACAACGATAAGTCATAGGTGGTGTTAGAGTAAAACTACGCATCTACCTGTGAGTACTTGGCTATCGTCTACAGGTAATCCGGTTACGCGGTGATGTCTCATTGCATGGTCGTTCAGCGTGTCTCATCATAGTACGGTCCATACTTGGCCACATTCGGCTCATCATGGGTGGCACTGTAGATGAGGGCACAGGCAATTAATGGGATTTGCTACAAGATCATTAAATTAATCATCTCACTACTACTTATATCAAATGTGCCAATTTACTTTAACTGGGCGATCATGTCTACCTGATTGGTGGTGTTGAGCATTTGATCAATCTTGTAGGCTCAGGACAAGTCATGGGAGACGACGTACATGGTGACATACCATAACGAGTAAAACGCCTTCTAGGATCAGTTGGAGGCAAAACTAATGTACTTGGCAAAGTATTGCTACACGGTTCGATTATTGACGTGAAATGCGAGGTAGATTGAAATCATCAAGGCCGCAATAACGCAGAAGCACGGGAAAAGTGTTATGCTATTCAAGTATCACTTGGACAGCGTGTGATGACGACGGTTGAGCAGGACAACATAAATAAACGCCGTACCCACCGCACAGGCGGTAAACACCACCGATAAAGACGTGTACAGCTTTGCCGTGTTCTTGTTTGAGTCTACCACGGTGCTGTCCAGGTCGTTGTACTTGTCAAATACTTTTTACACAAATTCATTAAACAAGTCGGTCTTGAGCAGTGCGGTAGCCATGCTCAATTGCGTTTCATTGGGTAAACTGGTGTCATGGTCATATCCGGTCAAAATGTCAAAATTGGTGGTAAATATTCCTTGAGCGGCGGCTTGTTGTACCATGACCAGACTCTATTCCGTGCCTCAGACGGTGGTAGAGATCGGGGTTTGGGTGTATTTTGCCCGACGAGTACGACAGCTCTCTCGTTTATCACTGCAAATAAGACGCATCACAATGTCAATCATCTGCTCAATAGCCGTGGTCATGGAGTGAATGTCAAAGATAATTTTGGCACTACTCCCATTTAACATTTTTTACGTAGAGGCCTAGCGTAGCACCTTCACCATATCTTGTCCACGTAACTACATAATGTCATTGAAGTTGTGTGGTTTGAAGCCTAATACAAAAAATGCCAAGTTGATGAGTTCATAGCCAATCTTCTGTTTGGCCGTGTGATGAATAGAGTACGAGGATAAAATGTTTGAGTAATACGTTTGACTGTGTGACTGAGATTGATAGCTGAGTACGTTCATTATTAGTGTTAATACGGTGAAAATGAGAAAGAGTAGGACCATAATCACCGAAAACGCACTCACCGAGGAGTTACGGCTGTTCTGTTCTTGACACAGTAAATAGGTTTGAGCGGATGTGGTGGTTTAGCGTTCAAACTGTTCATTTTACTTTTGTCGATTCTATGCAATCCGTCGTCGAGTACGTCGTCGGCGCAAGTTACGTGCTAATCCACCTTCACTACCATCTTCTCTGTTATTGTACATCATGGAGGTGTTACTGTTGTAAATATTACTGTTGCTGTTATCTCCGCTGTACAAGTCATTTTCATTCCACTGCCGCCCACCACTCTCATTGACATCAAACTATACGTTATCATCCTCATCGGTGGCTGAAAAGACAAAACTACTACTACTACTACTACTACTACTATTATTATCACTATCATCACTGCTATTGCTACTGCTGCTGCTATTTCCGCCATTACTGCTACTACTACTTTTATTATTGTTATTACTATAATTACGATTGATGATATTGATATTTATATTTTTCTGAGTATTCTCATCACGTTGTGTTGAGTCAAGCATAGCGGATGAATTATGATATAGATGTTGTTGATGATGATCTATGTTAACACCACACGTGTTGGAGTTGGTCAATGAATTGCCAAAGTGAGTTGTGCTACTGTTGTTTGCATGAAGTTAGGCTTGTCGTGCAAAGGCACGATTTCGGTTGAGCGCATTAGACGACATGGACCGCACCGATGAGTTGAGTAAGTTTAATCGTGTTCCACTCGATGACATCTTCTTGATAAAGTCAGTCTCGCCAAAACGGCTTCCATTACCATTCACATAATTTTCATTTGGATTATCATTGTACTACTAATTCTACTGCTATTGATACACGTACTACTGCTACGATTGTTGTTGTGATGAAGGATATTCGCCATTCACATTGTTATTGTTATTAGTAAGAGCACTTCTCTTTCCTTTGCCACCTGCATAACCAGCACTAGTACCTCTAATACTGTTGTTGCCCATTCCAGTTGGCTTATTATCACCCGACAGCGCGTTATTGATGCGTAGCAGATTGTAAATTTTTTATCGTGTGGCCTGGGCAAAAAACACATCTAGCTACAAATGCATATTCAGACATCGCTTGTACACCGCACGTATCTCCTTTTGTGGGATGAGCCGCAGTAGTGCAAAGGCCACCGCCTGCGTACCGCGAACTCGAAAGATGCAATAGAATAACCCAAGCATGTTCACCGCCTGAAACACAATCACCACAATAGACAACCCAACAAATACGTAGAGGGCCACGTTAAGGTCATCACCCAGTTGATTCTGATACGTTTGCACGAGTCCAGAAAAGGCCTAACCCGATGGAGCGCTAAAGTTATTCGCCACCCACGGCAGCTGTACCGTGGTTAATGGACGAGAAATAATATCCTGCACGGCTGCCATGGCAATACCCAGGAATGATCAAAAGTTAAGCACAAGAGCCGCCTCCATTTGTTGTACCGCACGATGTGCTAGGAAATGGTTAATTGAGTTTGCATTACGTTTATCAGGGCCATACAACATGGAGTTGTACTGAGTGGTAAAGTCCTGTTTGTAACCTTGTAGCTGACGCTGATAATTCTCAATGGAATTCTGCTTGTCTAAATCGGTCGTTTTTTGTATTTCGTTTCACATCAGCCGTGAGCTTACCGCAATTTTGGAAGCTAATGCGCGTAACTTGCCCGAGTAATAGACACAGCCAATGCCACCATCAATATTGCCATTCCAAAAGATGCCCAACATCAACATAACGAGTAGCAAGACGACGGAGAATAACGCGGTGAACAAGATGGCTGGTCGAACATACACGATGAGTGAGTTTTGTGTGTACTAACGCTCTTCTTTGGTAGACGTCGCGATGGCTAACTTGAGCTGCGTAATAGAGGCACTGAGTGAGGCCCGCAGACGTGAGCCTCTGTATTTCTTGTGCTACCGTACATCCACCCACTGTTGAATAAACTGCATACATTGAGTTGCCATGTTTTCATCATCCAGCGCATGATCGCAGAAGACGGCGTAGCAGCAGACAAGCTACAAATCTCCGACTTCCTCGCCTAACAACACCTCATACCGAGTGCGAGCCTATTTTTGCGCCTTCATCAGTGATCGGTTAAACGAGGCGAGGGTGCTGTAGGAGATGTTGTTTCGTGATAGTGAATGCCAAAAATCGGTAGCAGCGTGTAGTGCCTTACGATGGGCATCCTTGACCTTATTGGTAGCCATAAATCGAATGTTATGACTTGAGTGAAGTTCATTGGTTACGATGGTGTTGAGGGATCAGATTTGATAGCTGACCCACTACACCGGATCAAGACTGCTGAGCTACTGTAGCACCTCCATTGCCAAGTGACTGTTATGAACTTGATAAAATAAAAACAGCGCATAGGTAAGCTTGGCAAAGGCGGAGTGTGGAAAACGTGTAATGAGCTTAATGTAAATCGTTGCCGCATACCGAAGCTGATACCCAGACACCTCACTCCCAGTCAACTCACGAAAATAGCGAATAAATCGGTTTGCAATCTACGCATCACATGGGAAGTACACTGTGTCAATGTACGGTGCAATAAAGCGATGCAGCACAAATTTCTCATTTTACACCCGTTACACTGTGCTGTATTTTTCAATATCATGCAATGAAAAACGTAAAACATTGGTAGAGATTTACTCGTTAAAGTCGTCGTCTTCGTCGGTGCTCTGGTCATCAGACTAGGCAATCTAGGTACTCTCGATTCGATCAAGAATGGTGTTGTAATGAATAAAGTTTTAAACTTAACGCGGTAGGTGCTTTGGGAGGTGTACTACCGGGTTAGACAATTTACCCTATTGCAAGCTATGAAACGCAACACGGTACACCGATGACACCCTACGGTCACTCAAGAAGCGGTACAGCAGGTACGACAGTATAGGTAAACTCACACACACCACAATTAGGTCAATATAATACTTTTGTGTCTGAAATGACTAGGAAATAGCTGGAACGTATGTGAGGGCAGAAAAAAAGGAGTAAATGGTGGTTAGTTGCAACATGGTAATCTTCAGACGGTTGATGCCCTCGTGATAATACGGTAGCTGAATGCTGTAGAGCAACATGAGAACAAAAGAGGACAATGTTAGCCAAATGGCATAAATAAGATTGCCATGCCGAACCACATGTAATGCGTGAAAGATGACACAAGTCATGACTTGATAAAGCAAATATCATGCATCAACAACAGTGTTGCAACGACTCAGTGGGTGAGTGCTGTAACACACATTCTACGCACAGTGCGAGTTCATGATATAGGTAAAGATAATATGCATCACGAGGCCGATTACACCGATTGTATACCCTAATGATGTAATAGATCCCGAAGTAGACTGATTTTCCCATCAATACAGATGTGATGTCGACCCATTCACTTAGCTCTCTATAGAATGGTCAGTAATGAGTAAGGCAAGAAAGTTTTGCAACATAGGAATGAATAAAATACTACTTGTGCAGTAAATAAAGGCACGTTTGATGCGAAATGGCAATGACTACATAGCTGCCGAACTCAATACCATATATTCCATATGTGATGAGCGGAATACAAAGAACACGCTTTGTGCAATCATAATTAAAGTAAGTATACCCATGATAATTAAACATATTAAATAATGTACATGAAAATAATCATAAATAGGCAACTGAACTACGTTCAAAACGCGCAGTACAACTTGTAGCGCTGAGCCTCAATTGTGCTGAGGCATAAGTGCAAAAGAGAGCATTTGCAAGGCATCAATAACGGTGTGTACTTGCAATAGTAATGGGTTATATTCTCCAGGTACAGCCTGAAGTTATGCCAAATATGGGAAAAAATGTCACTGCTTGCCCAGTAAATTTTTGAGCTTCGTTCCGGGTACTTTGCCGAGCAGTGACTTTTGCGCGTTGGAGTACATTGTACAAATTATCAAACTAATTTTACTAATATATAAATAAATAATGAAGTTAAAACTTTTTCTTTATAAAAAGAAAATTTATATATTTATATATTATAAAAACTAATATAATTCTTTCTAGAGGAAAAACTGATGTTCAAAATAAAAAATTACTATAATAACGTTATTGATTGTCATAAACTATTTTTCAAAAAGAGTTTCTTAGTTGTAACATTGTCAAAAAGACTTTAACAAATACATTATTATAACATATGACAATCAATCTTATTAAATGGACATAATTTATGACATATATATATTCAATTGCAATAGATGCACGTTGCAAAAAAAAAAAAAAAAAAAAAGAAGAATAATATGTACATATAGTATAGTAAGTGATATCGATGTTGAAAGGTAAATTATTTTCACGAAATTTAAACTAATTGCTTCTTCAATAAAAACTTATAAGTTGTACATTATTGTTTTATTATCTAAAATTAAATGTATATCAGATTACAATTTATACGTTAAGAAAGTAGAAAAAAAATTATTACAATTGCATAATTTACATAGAAATACGTTTATTGATGTAATTATGTATATTACCGACCCCACGCACCGTCAAACCTTTTAAGTCAACATTAGCTATCGATGTTCGTTCACTCAGTAACTGCATTATCAATTTCAACGAACCAATTGACAAACAGTTGCTACATAGTCTTAGCACCCTCAGCTAATCAAGCACAGTACCATACAAATTACTCAGAAACACTTTACGTTGTTTCAACTTCAATACGTTAGGAAATACGTGTTTGGGTAATTTATGATACGTTGAGCCTTGCTGCTCTTTTGTATTAAATGAAATGCTGTCATAAATATTTTGTAATAACTACTTTGAAAACTTCTGACAAAAACACTATTAATATGTTTTAATATTCTACTATTTTGATACAGAGTACACAATTCATTCTACAACTTCGTTCGTCCAATCATTACCAGAAAAATTTAACATTTACAAATTTGGGCATCAGCGAATTATTTACAAAAGAGGTAAAGAGCCAACATCGCGTAACAAATAATTACTACAATCAAACTCTTTTAGTACGCTAAGAAAACATGGATCATTGATTGAGTCAATGTTTGAAACATAAACATTACCGTTATTGGCAGCGCTCTCAGAAAGCTAACTGAAATATTTTACTAGCCCACTATTAGCTGAAACAGAATACACATTACAATAAAATTTGTACAAGTCGCACACACTTCGAAGAGAGAAAATATGTGCATTTATAGGATAGCATAAAACATAAGACGAATAACGATTGTGAGCAATTATTCGTTCTCGATACGGATGCTGAAGTGTACGTAGACCGGCAAAACCTATGGACGTTATTGGTACAAAACCATTTGACAATGGAACATTGCCAACTACTTCACGCTCCACACTCTTCACAATACTGACTTTACGAGGTACATTCTATTCATCAGCTTGTGTAGGTTATGGTTCTTCTTTCACTGCTTCAGTATATGAAGCGGTTATTGGAGCTGCTTGCTACTTAAGGCCAGATAACGTTATTGCAGATTTCGATCGAAGTTGTTCAGAGTGGTATTCTGTATTTTCATCTGCTACATTGCCAACTACTTCACGCTCTACACTCTTCGCAATACTGACTTTACGAGGTACATTCTATTCATCAGCTTGTGTAGGTTATGGTTCTTCTTTCACTGCTTCAGTATATGAAGCGGTTATTGGAGCTGCTTACTACTTAAGGCCAGATAACGTTACTGTAGATTTCGATCGAAGTTGTTCAGAGTGGTATTCTGTGTATTCATCTGCTACATTGCCAACTACTTCACGCTCTACACTCTTCGCAATACTGACTAACCGCTTTATACGAAGCAGTACATTCTATTCATCAGCTTGTGTAGGTTATGGTTCTTCTTTCACTGCTTCAGTATATGAAGCGGTTATTGGAGCTGCTTACTACTCAAGGCCAGATAACGTTACTGTAGATTTCGATCGAAGTTGTTCAGAGTGGTATTGAATACACAAGAGCCAGATAACGTTACTGTAGATTTCGATCGAAGTTGTTCAGAGTGGTATTCTGTATTTTCATCTGCTACATTGCCAACTACTTCACGCTCTACACTCTTCACAATACTGACTTTACGAGGTACTATTCTATTCATCAGCTTGCTTCAGTATATGTAGGTTATGGTTCTTCTTTCACTGCTTCAGTTATGAGCGGTGTATTGGAGCTGCTTGCTCCTTGTGTAGGTAGGTTATGGTTCTTCTTTCACTGCTTCAGTATATGAAGCGGTTATTGGAGCTGCTTACTACTCAAGGCCAGATAACGTTACTGTAGATTTCGATCGAAGCTGTTCAGAGTAGCAGTATTTTCATCTGCTACATTGCCAACTACTTCACGCTCTACACTCTTCGCAATACTGACTTTACGAGGTACATTCTATTCATCAGCTTGTGTAGGTTATGGTTCTTCTTTCACTGCTTCAGTATATGAAGCGGTTATTGGAGCTGCTTGCTACTTAAGGCCAGATAACGTTACTGTAGATTTCGATCGAAGCTGTTCAGAGTGGTATTCTGTGTATTCATCTGCTACATTGCCAACTACTTCACGCTCTACACTCTTCGCAATACTGACTTTACGAGGTACATTCTATTCATCAGCTTGTGTAGGTTATGGTTCTTCTTTCACTGCTTCAGTATATGAAGCGGTTATTGGAGCTGCTTGCTACTCAAGGCCAGATAACGTTACTGTAGATTTCGATCGAAGCTGTTCAGAGTGGTATTCTGTGTATTCATCTGCTACATTGCCAACTACTTCACGCTCTACACTCTTCGCAATACTGACTTTACGAGGTACATTCTATTCATCAGCTTGTGTAGGTTATGGTTCTTCTTTCACTGCTTCAGTATATGAAGCGGTTATTGGAGCTGCTTGCTACTTAAGGCCAGATAACGTTACTGTAGATTTCGATCGAAGCTGTTCAGAGTGGTATTCTGTGTATTCATCTGCTACATTGCCAACTACTTCACGCTCTACACTCTTCGCAATACTGACTTTACGAGGTACATTCTATTCATCAGCTTGTGTAGGTTATGGTTCTTCTTTCACTGCTTCAGTATATGAAGCGGTTATTGGAGCTGCGCATAAGTAGTTGCTACTTAAGGCCAGATAACGTTACTGTAGATTTCGATCGAAGCTGTTCAGAGTGGTATTCTGTGTATTCATCTGCTACATTGCCAACTACTTCACGCTCTACACTCTTCGCAATACTGAGAACCATAACGTACACATTCTATTCATCAGCTTGTGTAGGTTATGGTTCTTCTTTCACTGCTTCAGTATATGAAGCGGTTATTGGAGCTGCTTACTACTCAAGGCCAGATAACGTTACTGTAGATTTCGATCGAAGTTGTTCAGAGTGGTATTCTGTATTTTCATCTGCTACATTGCCAACTACTTCACGCTCTACACTCTTCGCAATACTGACTTTACGAGGTACATTCTATTCATCAGCTTGTGTAGGTTATGGTTCTTCTTTCACTGCTTCAGTATATGAAGCGGTTATTGGAGCTGCTTGCTACTTAAGGCCAGATAACGTTACTGTAGATTTCGATCGAAGCTGTTCAGAGTGGTATTCTGTATTTTCATCTGCAAGTATACATTGCCTACTACTTCACGCTCTACACTCTTCGCAATACTGACTTTACGAGGTACATTCTATTCATCAGCTTGTGTAGGTTATGGTTCTTCTTTCACTGCTTCAGTATATGAAGCGGTTATTGGAGCTGCTTACTACTTAAGGCCAGATAACGTTACTGTAGATTTTCGATCGAAGTTGTTCAGAGTGGTATTCTGTATTTTCATCTGCTACATTGCCAACTACTTCATGCTCTACACTCTTCGCAATACTGACTTTACGAGGTACATTCTATTCATCAGCTTGTGTAGGTTATGGTTCTTCTTTCACTGCTTCAGTATATGAAGCGGTTATTGGAGCTGCTTGCTACTTAAGGCCAGATAACGTTACTGTAGATTTCGATCGAAGCTGTTCAGAGTGGTATTCTGTATTTTCATCTGCTACATTGCCTACTACTTCACGCTCCACACTCTTCACAATACTGACTTTACGAGGTACATTCTATTCATCAGCTTGTGTACTGGTTATGGTTCTTCTTTCACTGCTTCAGTATATGAAGCGGTTATTGGAGCTGCTTGCTACTTAAGGCCAGATAACGTTATTGCAGATTTCGATCGAAGTTGTTCAGAGTGGTATTCTGTATTTTCATCTGCTACATTGCAAACTACTTCACGCTCTACACACTCTTCGCAATACTGACTTTACGAGGTACATTCTATTCATCAGCTTGTGTAGGTTATGGTTCTTCTTTCACTGCTTCAGTATATGAAGCGGTTATTGGAGCTGCTTACTACTCAAGGCCAGATAACGTTATTGCAGATTTCGATCGAAGTTGTTCAGAGTGGTATTCTGTATTTTCATCTGCTACATTGCCAACTACTTCACGCTCTACACTCTTCGCAATACTGACTTTACGAGGTACATTCTATTCATCAGCTTGTGTAGGTTATGGTTCTTCTTTCACTGCTTCAGTATATGAAGCGGTTATTGGAGCTGCTTACTACTCAAGGCCAGATAACGTTGCAACTGCTTCAGTATATGAAGCGGTTATTGGAGCTGCTTACTACTCAAGGCCAGATAACGTTACTGTAGATTTCGATCGAAGTTGTTCAGAGTGGTATTCTGTATTTTCATCTGCTACATTGCCAACTACTTCATGCTCTACACTCTTCGCAATACTGACTTTACGAGGTACATTCTATTCATCAGCTTGTGTAGGTTATGGTTCTTCTTTCACTGCTTCAGTATATGAAGCGGTTATTGGAGCTGCTTACTACTTAAGGCCAGATAACGTTACTGTAGATTTCGATCGAAGTTGTTCAGAGTGGTATTCTGTGTATTCATCTGCTACATTGCCAACTACTTCACGCTCTACAGTCACTCTTCGCAATACTGACTTTACGAGGTACATTCTATTCATCAGCTTGTGTAGGTTATGGTTCTTCTTTCACTGCTTCAGTATATGAAGCGGTTATTGGAGCTGCTTACTACTTAAGGCCAGATAACGTTACTGTAGATTTCGATCGAAGTTGTTCAGAGTGGTATTCTGTGTATTCATCTGCTACATTGCCAACTACTTCACGCTCTACACTCTTCGCAATACTGACTTTACGAGGTACATTCTATTCATCAGCTTGTGTAGGTTATGGTTCTTCTTTCACTGCTTCAGTATATGAAGCGGTTATTGGAGCTGCTTGCTACTCAAGGCCAGATAACGTTACTGTAGATTTCGATCGAAGTTGTTCAGAGTGGTATTCTGTATTTTCATCTGCTACATTGCCAACTACTTCACGCTCTACACTCTTCGCAATACTGACTTTACGAGGTACATTCTATTCATCAGCTTGTGTAGGTTATGGTTCTTCTTTCACTGCTTCAGTATATGAAGCGGTTATTGGAGCTGCTTGCTACTCAAGGCCAGATAACGTTACTGTAGATTTCGATCGAAGCTGTTCAGAGTGGTATTCTGTGTATTCATCTGCTACATTGCCAACTACTTCACGCTCTACACTCTTCGCAATACTGACTTTACGAGGTACATTCTATTCATCAGCTTGTGTAGGTTATGGTTCTTCTTTCACTGCTTCAGTATATGAAGCGGTTATTGGAGCTGCTTACTACTCAAGGCCAGATAACGTTACTGTAGATTTCGATCGAAGCTGTTCAGAGTGGTATTCTGTGTATTCATCTGCTACATTGCCAACTACTTCACGCTCTGAACACTCTTCGCAATACTGACTTTACGAGGTACATTCTATTCATCAGCTTGTGTAGGTTATGGTTCTTCTTTCACTGCTTCAGTATATGAAGCGGTTATTGGAGCTGCTTGCTACTTAAGGCCAGATAACGTTACTGTAGATTTCGATCGAAGCTGTTCAGGTAAGTGGTATTCTGTGTATTCATCTGCTACATTGCCAACTACTTCACGCTCTACACTCTTCGCAATACTGACTTTACGAGGTACATTCTATTCATCAGCTTGTGTAGGTTATGGTTCTTCTTTCACTGCTTCAGTATATGAAGCGGTTATTGGAGCTGCTTGCTACTTAAGGCCAGATAACGTTACTGTAGATTTCGATCGAAGCTGTTCAGAGTGGTATTCTGTGTATTCATCTGCTACATTGCCAACTACTTCACGCTCTACACTCTTCGCAATACTGACTTTACGAGGTACATTCTATTCATCAGCTTGTGTAGGTTATGGTTCTTCTTTCACTGCTTCAGTATATGAAGCGGTTATTGGAGCTGCTTACTACTCAAGGCCAGATAACGTTACTGTAGATTTCGATCGAAGTTGTTCAGAGTGGTATTCTGTATTTTCATCTGCTACATTGCCAACTACTTCACGCTCTACACTCTTCGCAATACTGACTTTACGAGGTACATTCTATTCATCAGCTTGTGTAGGTTATGGTTCTTCTTTCACTGCTTCAGTATATGAAGCGGTTATTGGAGCTGCTTGCTACTTAAGGCCAGATAACGTTACTGTAGATTTCGATCGAAGCTGTTCAGAGTGGTATTCTGTATTTTCATCTGCTACATTGCCTACTACTTCACGCTCCACACTCTTCACAATACTGACTTTACAAGGTACATTCTATTCATCAGCTTGTGTAGGTTATGGTTCTTCTTTCACTGCTTCAGTATATGAAGCGGTTATTGGAGCTGCTTGCTACTTAAGGCCAGATAACGTTATTGCAGATTTCGATCGAAGTTGTTCAGAGTGGTATTCTGTATTTTCATCTGCTACATTGCCTACTACTTCATGCTCCACACTCTTCACAATACTGACTTTACGAGGTACATTCTATTCATCAGCTTGTGTAGGTTATGGTTCTTCTTTCACTGCTTCAGTATATGAAGCGGTTATTGGAGCTGCTTGGCTACTTAAGGCCAGATAACGCCTTGATTTTCGATCGAAGCTGTTCAGAGTGGTATTCTGTATTTTCATCTGCTACATTGCCTACTACTTCACGCTCCACACTCTTCACAATACTGACTTTACGAGGTACATTCTATTCATCAGCTTGTGTAGGTTATGGTTCTTCTTTCACTGCTTCAGTATATGAAGCGGTTATTGGAGCTGCTTGCTACTTAAGGCCAGATAACGTTATTGCAGATTTCGATCGAAGTTGTTCAGAGTGGTATTCTGTATTTTCATCTGCTACATTGCCAACTACTTCACGCTCTACACTCTTCGCAATACTGACTTTACGAGGTACATTCTATTCATCAGCTTGTGTAGGTTATGGTTCTTCTTTCACTGCTTCAGTATATGAAGCGGTTATTGGAGCTGCTTACTACTCAAGGCCAGATAACGTTATTGCAGATTTCGATCGAAGTTGTTCAGAGTGGTATTCTGTATTTTCATCTGCTACATTGCCAACTACTTCACGCTCTACACTCTTCGCAATACTGACTTTACGAGGTACATTCTATTCATCAGCTTGTGTAGGTTATGGTTCTTCTTTCACTGCTTCAGTATATGAAGCGGTTATTGGAGCTGCTTACTACTCAAGGCCAGATAACGTTACTGTAGATTTCGATCGAAGCTGTTCAGAGTGGTATTCTGTATTTTCATCTGCTACATTGCCTACTACTTCATGCTCCACACTCTTCACAATACTGACTTTACGAGGTACATTCTATTCATCAGCTTGTGTAGGTTATGGTTCTTCTTTCACTGCTTCAGTATATGAAGCGGTTATTGGAGCTGCTTGCTACTTAAGGCCAGATAACGTTACTGTAGATTTCGATCGAAGTTGTTCAGAGTGGTATTCTGTGTATTCATCTGCTACATTGCCAACTACTTCACGCTCTACACTCTTCGCAATACTGACTTTACGAGGTACATTCTATTCATCAGCTTGTGTAGTGAAGAATGTGCTGTGGTATTCTGTATTTTCATCTGCTACATTGCCAACTACTTCATGCTCCACACTCTTCACAATACTGACTTTACGAGGTACATTCTGATTCATCAGCCTGTGAAGCTTCATATTCTTCTTTCACTGCTTCAGTATATGAAGCGGTTATTGGAGCTGCTTACTACTCAAGGCCAGATAACGTTACTGTAGATTTCGATCGAAGCTGTTCAGAGTGGTATTCTGTATTTTCATCTGCTACATTGCCTACTACTTCATGCTCCACACTCTTCACAATACTGACTTTACGAGGTACATTCTATTCATCAGCTTGTGTAGGTTATGGTTCTTCTTTCACTGCTTCAGTATATGAAGCGGTTATTGGAGCTGCTTGCTACTTAAGGCCAGATAACGTGAAAGACTACTGTAGATTTCGATCGAAGCTGTTCAGAGTGGTATTCTGTATTTTCATCTGCTACATTGCCAACTACTTCATGCTCTACACTCTTCGCAATACTGACTTTACGAGGTACATTCTATTCATCAGCTTGTGTAGGTTATGGTTCTTCTTTCACTGCTTCAGTATATGAAGCGGTTATTGGAGCTGCTTGCTACTCAAGGCCAGATAACGTTACTGTAGATTTCGATCGAAGCTGTTCAGAGTGGTATTCTGTATTTTCATCTGCTACATTGCCAACTACTTCATGCTCTACACTCTTCGCAATACTGACTTTACGAGGTACATTCTATTCATCAGCTTGTGTAGGTTATGGTTCTTCTTTCACTGCTTCAGTATATGAAGCGGTTATTGGAGCTGCTTGCTACTTAAGGCCAGATAACGTTACTGTAGATTTCGATCGAAGCTGTTCAGAGTGGTATTCTGTATTTTCATCTGCTACATTGCCAACTACTTCATGCTCTACACTCTTCGCAATACTGACTTTACGAGGTACATTCTATTCATCAGCTTGTGTAGGTTATGGTTCTTCTTTCACTGCTTCAGTATATGAAGCGGTTATTGGAGCTGCTTGCTACTCAAGGCCAGATAACGTTACTGTAGATTTCGATCGAAGCTGTTCAGAGTGGTATTCTGTATTTTCATCTGCTACATTGCCTACTACTTCATGCTCCACACTCTTCACAATACTGACTTTACGAGGTACATTCTATTCATCAGCTTGTGTAGGTTATGGTTCTTCAGAACTGCTTCAGTATATGAAGCGGTTATTGGAGCTGCTTGCTACTTAAGGCCAGATAACGTTACTGTAGATTTCGATCGAAGCTGTTCAGAGTGGTATTCTGTATTTTCATCTGCTACATTGCCAACTACTTCATGCTCTACACTCTTCGCAATACTGACTTTACGAGGTACATTCTATTCATCAGCTTGTGTAGGTTATGGTTCTTCTTTCACTGCTTCCTCCAGTAGTATATGAAGCGGTTATTGGAGCTGCTTGCTACTTAAGGCCAGATAACGTTACTGTAGATTTCGATCGAAGCTGTTCAGAGTGGTATTCTGTATTTTCATCTGCTACATTGCCAACTACTTCATGCTCTACACTCTTCGCAATACTGACTTTACGAGGTACATTCTATTCATCAGCTTGTGTAGGTTATGGTTCTTCTTTCACTGCTTCAGTATATGAAGCGGTTATTGGAGCTGCTTACTACTTAAGGCCAGATAACGTTACTGTAGATTTCGATCGAAGTTGTTCAGAGTGGTATTCTGTATTTTCATCTGCTACATTGCCAACTACTTCATGCTCTACACTCTTCGCAATACTGACTTTACGAGGTACATTCTATTCATCAGCTTGTGTAGGTTATGGTTCTTCTTTCACTGCTTCAGTATATGAAGCGGTTATTGGAGCTGCTTACTACTCAAGGCCAGATAACGTTACTGTAGATTTCGATCGAAGTTGTTCAGAGTGGTATTCTGTATTTTCATCTGCTACATTGCCTACTACTTCACGCTCCACACTCTTCACAATACTGACTTTACGAGGTACATTCTATTCATCAGCTTGTGTAGGTTATGGTTCTTCTTTCACTGCTTCAGTATATGAAGCGGTTATTGGAGCTGCTTACTACTCAAGGCCAGATAACGTTACTGTAGACGTTATCTGGCTGTTCAGAGTGGTATTCTGTATTTTCATCTGCTACATTGCCTACTACTTCACGCTCCACACTCTTCACAATACTGACTTTACGAGGTACATTCTATTCATCAGCTTGTGTAGGTTATGGTTCTTCTTTCACTGCTTCAGTATATGAAGCGGTTATTGGAGCTGCTTGCTACTTAAGGCCAGATAACGTTACTGTAGATTTCGATCGAAGTTGTTCAGAGTGGTATTCTGTATTTTCATCTGCTACATTGCCTACTACTTCACGCTCCACACTCTTCACAATACTGACTTTACGAGGCTACTACATACATTCTATTCATCAGCTTGTGTAGGTTATGGTTCTTCTTTCACTGCTTCAGTATATGAAGCGGTTATTGGAGCTGCTTGCTACTTAAGGCCAGATAACGTTATTGCAGATTTCGATCGAAGTTGTTCAGAGTGGTATTCTGTATTTTCATCTGCTACATTGCCAACTACTTCATGCTCTACACTCTTCGCAATACTGACTTTACGAGGTACATTCTATTCATCAGCTTGTGTAGGTTATGGTTCTTCTTTCACTGCTTCAGTATATGAAGCGGTTATTGGAGCTGCTTGCTACTTAAGGCCAGATAACGTTACTGTAGATTTCGATCGAAGCTGTTCAGAGTGGTATTCTGTATTTTCATCTGCTACATTGCCAACTACTTCACGCTCCACACTCTTCACAATACTGACTTTACGAGGTACATTCTATTCATCAGCTTGTGTAGGTTATGGTTCTTCTTTCACTGCTTCAGTATATGAAGCGGTTATTGGAGCTGCTTACTACTCAAGGCCAGATAACGTTACTGTAGATTTCGATCGAAGCTGTTCAGAGTGGTATTCTGTATTTTCATCTGCTACATTGCCTACTACTTCACGCTCCACACTCTTCACAATACTGACTTTACGAGGTACATTCTATTCATCAGCTTGTGTAGGTTATGGTTCTTCTTTCACTGCTTCAGTATATGAAGCGGTTATTGGAGCTGCTTACTACTTAAGGCCAGATAACGTTACTGTAGATTTCGATCGAAGTTGTTCAGAGTGGTATTCTGTATTTTCATCTGCTACATTGCCAACTACTTCATGCTCTACACTCTTCGCAATACTGACTTTACGAGGTACATTCTATTCATCAGCTTGTGTAGGTTATGGTTCTTCTTTCACTGCTTCAGTATATGAAGCGGTTATTGGAGCTGCTTACTACTCAAGGCCAGATAACGTTACTGTAGATTTCGATCGAAGTTGTTCAGAGTGGTATTCTGTATTTTCATCTGCTACAGTTGCCTACTACTTCACGCTCCACACTCTTCACAATACTGACTTTACGAGGTACATTCTATTCATCAGCTTGTGTAGGTTATGGTTCTTCTTTCACTGCTTCAGTATATGAAGCGGTTATTGGAGCTGCTTACTACTCAAGGCCAGATAACGTTACTGTAGATTTCGATCGAAGCTGTTCAGAGTGGTATTCTGTATTTTCATCTGCTACATTGCCTACTACTTCACGCTCCACACTCTTCACAATACTGACTTTACGAGGTACATTCTATTCATCAGCTTGTGTAGGTTATGGTTCTTCTTTCACTGCTTCAGTATATGAAGCGGTTATTGGAGCTGCTTGCTACTTAAGGCCAGATAACGTTATTGCAGATTTCGATCGAAGTTGTTCAGAGTGGTATTCTGTATTTTCATCTGCTACATTGCCAACTACTTCACGCTCTACACTCTTCACAATACTGACTTTACGACGTACATTCTATTCATCAGCTTGTGTAGAATGTGTTATGGTTCTTCTTTCACTGCTTCAGTATATGAAGCGGTTATTGGAGCTGCTTGCTACTTAAGGCCAGATAACGTTACTGTAGATTTCGATCGAAGCTGTTCAGAGTGGTATTCTGTATTTTCATCTGCTACATTGCCAACTACTTCACGCTCCACACTCTTCACAATACTGACTTTACGAGGTACATTCTATTCATCAGCTTGTGTAGGTTATGGTTCTTCTTTCACTGCTTCAGTATATGAAGCGGTTATTGGAGCTGCTTACTACTCAAGGCCAGATAACGTTATTGCAGATTTCGATCGAAGTTGTTCAGAGTGGTATTCTGTATTTTCATCTGCTACATTGCCAACTACTTCACGCTCCAACTGAGTCACAATACTGACTTTACGAGGTACATTCTATTCATCAGCTTGTGTAGGTTATGGTTCTTCTTTCACTGCTTCAGTATATGAAGCGGTTATTGGAGCTGCTTACTACTTAAGGCCAGATAACGTTACTGTAGATTTCGATCGAAGCTGTTCAGAGTGGTATTCTGTATTTTCATCTGCTACATTGCCTACTACTTCATGCTCCACACTCTTCACAATACTGACTTTACGAGGTACATTCTATTCATCAGCTTGTGTAGGTTATGGTTCTTCTTTCACTGCTTCAGTATATGAAGCGGTTATTGGAGCTGCCTGCTACTTAAGGCCAGATAACGTTACTGTAGATTTCGATCGAAGCTGTTCAGAGTGGTATTCTGTGCAATTATCTGTAATCTTATCAAGTATATAATTCTCTGTACTTTTTCGTAAAACTTAATCATGTTCTTAGTGTTCACTTTTTTTGCCGGGGTGGAAATCATGTTGTTGTTTGCTGGATCTTCACATTTCAAATAGTTTCAAACCTAACGGTAAACTATTTCGACTTTATCGTGACGAGTTTGCCAAGCTTATTGATGTTGTACTTTTAGTTTTATCGTCACTCGGTGATCGATTTAATATAGCAGCATTTATAATTACGTCCATTTTATTGAACCTTGCTTTAACCGAAACCTTTCTATATTTAAATGTTATTAATACGTGTATGCCTTGATCAAACTATTATTGATTGTTTCCGGAAAAATAAAATTATTTTAATGAAATGTTTCATATTTATTAGTTTTAAAATTCAGCTTATTCACTCAATATTTCAGAACATTTTGATTCAATGTACGTTAGCTTATCAATGTTTGCTAATTGCAATCAAAATATCTGTGATAAATTCTTGTATGATAACACAATTCATTGATGTCATCTTAGAAGTCAATTAAGTAATTGTAATTATATTTTTTTTATATCATGTGCACAAATATCCTACTTTTATTTGTTTGTAAAGTTTTGCGAATTTCTCACATTGTTCTGTGTGGTAGTTGTTATTTTTAATAAATGTAAATATATATATCTACATCTACCTCTTTTTTTAGTTTCCGCTAAAATCTGCAATCAAGATTGCCAGAAATTACAAATAAGTAAGCTATTTTTAAATTTTTTTTAAAGAAAACCAAATAGTTGAATGTCACTTTTCTTAACTCTAGCGTTCACGTTATCGCTCATAGTTATCAACATTACTAAATTATCAAAATTTTTTTTGTTTGCTAACATATAACTACTAGAAATCTTTACTTATAAAGTAAAGAAAGAATGTTGAAATAAATATGTGTACATATATAGTCTTTTTAACATATATTTTAATTAATATGTAGTAAGTAAAACGTCAAACACAATAAATTATTTTGTTTCCTTATCTCAATTATATCTTATATGTTTATTTTTTTTACTTTTTCTTTTTCTTGGATACTTGCTGAGTGCGTATGACTTGTTTTTTACCTTCAATGCTTACTTTGTTGTCAAGTCCAATCGTCTCTGTAACGGCGCCCCATCCGACTGTAATTTTGCCCTCGCGAATTGTAAACTTCAGCCCTTTTTCCACCGGCATAGGATAAGCAAGAGTTAATATGAGCTCACGGTTATCACCTGGCATACAAACTTGTTTGCTCTCAAATTCTTTCAGCTACGCTTCTCGCTGCTTTTCACCTTCCGCATCTTTGCCATATTTTTTCTTTAACTCCTCTCTCATCTGCTACACCTATGGAAAGCTCAAATCAGCGGTGATGTCGGCACAGTGAAAGAATAACTGAGGTCGATAATGTGGGCTAAATCCAGTGTGTCGCCCACCTTCCTCCTTTGTAAGAACGTAAATTTGTGCCTTCAACTTGTTAAACAACTTGGTGCTATTAGGGGCAGCCAACACCATACCACGTTCTACGTTGTCCTTTGACAAAGTGATCGTATCACCAGTTCCGACAATGCTCACCCCTACCGAGTCGCCAGGCATACACTCATCCAAGGTTTTGTGGTACATCTCAATTCCTACAACTTTAACCGTTGACTTCTTAGGCTGAAATCCTACCAGATCTGCCTATGTGTTAATCTTCATCACTCCTTGATCTACACGACCGGTGACGATCACTGATTTTTTATCTTTACCAATCTCATAGACGTGCTCAATGGCCATGAGAAAAGGTTTGTCTGTGTTACGTGGTGGGTCAGGAATTCACTCATCACACTTTTGCACAAGTTCGACTATCTTAGCTTCTTGTGCAGGATCACCTTCCAGTGCCTTCAAGGCTGAACCACGAAGAATTGGAGTTTACTAGGCAGGAAACTTATACTTTTCCAGCTGCTCACGTACCTACAACTCGACAATATCAGCCATATCGTCATCTACCATGTCCGTCTTATTAATGAAGCCAACAAGTGCAGGTAGACCAATCTGCGAGCAGATGAGTAAGTGTTCTCGAGTCTGAGGCATAACTCCATCTGTGGCAGCAACGACAATAATCCCACCATCCATCTGTGCCGCACCGGTGATCATGTTTTTTACAAAGTCCATGTGTCCAGGACAGTCAATGTGACCGTAATGACGCTTGTCACTTTCGTATTACACGTGAGTTGCGTTGATGGTAATCTTACGTGACTTTTCCTCAGGTGACTTGTCAATGGCAAAGTAGTCCATTGCCGTTGCTAATCCCTTTTTTGCTAGCACGGTGGTAATAGCAGATGTCAGTGTAGTCTTACCATGATCCACATGACCTATGGTACCAATGATTAAGTGTGGCTTACCTCGTACATACGCATCTTTCTTTGCAGCCGCCAACGACGGGAGAGTCTTACCTCTCAATAAACCGTACGATGAGTTGCGCAACAATGATGAACGGAACATTACTATTCACTTTTCTGTTGAAATTAGCAATTATTATTTTTAAACTTAAACAAAATTGCTGTGTTTTTTTTAAAAAAAATTTATAAACGTTGTTTATATCTGCACAAAATAATCTGTGAAAACAATCTTGCACAATTTTTCGTTACTTGTATGTGTTCGTTTATGATCTGTGATAAGATATTTATAGCTGTAAGGAGAAAAGCAAAACTAAGAAGATATGTTTAAAATATGCACACAATGTATGTACGTTATCTAAATTTGTAATTATTGTAAATACAGATGAGAAATAATATGTTTTTATTTTTTTCGTCACTTTTACAAACAAACAAACAAAAATTTTAAGCAAGCGTAAAAAAAAAAAAAGGTTTGTGTAGCGATATCTGTTTTATGTAAAGCTTCCCTATTTGTGTGAGAAAAAAACCAAGGAAAATTTTTTGTTTTAAAATTATGGCGTAAGCACAAATAGCTTTAACAGTTGTCAGTTAAAACAATAATGCCAAATATCTCAAAGTGTAAACATATCACTTTTTTGTTTTCTGTTATCATATCATTTTTGTTTTATATGCTTATGCAAACAAAGATTTATAGTTTATATATTTTTGTTATTTACTATACATGTTAAAGTTCAGAAGAAACGGAGAGAGGGGAGAAACAACTATACATCATATTTTAGCGCGGGGGTGTGTGCGTGTGTGCATTTGTTGCTATCAATAACATGGCAGGTGGTAGTATTGTATAACAATATTGAAGATAAGCTATCATTTCTTACTGCTATCGTTGCAATTCTACCTTTTCTTTCTTCGTATAACAAAAAAAAATATTGTGATCATTGTTCACTATCATAAAAACAAATTAATAAAATACAACAGTATCTGTTTCAGTCTTGCCGTTTGCAACAAGACACACATATACTTTGAAATCATGAAAGAAAAAATTAACAACTAATACAAATTTTACAGATAACTGACATATATATGTATATATATATATATATATATATAATTGTGAAGTATTGCCTATATGTAAACGTCAAAGATAACAAACTTACTTAGACAAAGATTCGGTGTACTCAATGCACATCGAACTGAAATATTAAATAATTTAGAAGTGAAACGTGGAAAAAACAAAATATTTGTGGTACACAACGCAAGGTAGTATATCCTCTTCTTTTAAATTGCACTCCAATAAACCGTTACTACGGCATAGCGATGCGGTGACAAATCGTGCGCGTGGCTTACCCAGCCATCGGTTTGTCGGTAATAACAACTTGAGCATACATGCATACCGGCACCATTTTTACGCATAATCATCGTATGTATTACAAACTTATACGGCTTTGACATGGCAATTAACTTCTACATAATGCCATCGCAAATAAGCGTAATTCACTCCTTTGATTTGTTATGATCATAATGCTGACCAACTTCCATGTCGCCGTCTACGTCATTTGCGTTATCGTAGCTGTCACTCTCATACTTGTCCACGTCATCGTTCTCGTTGCCCGTTTTATTGTTATTTGTGCTTTATCTATTTGCCATGTTATCAATACTACCTCGCTTACCTTTGCTACTACCTCTATTCACTAATTTATTACCTACTCGCTACTCTTCCGTAGCATTTTTGTTGCTCACCGCTGATTTACTTCGACTATCTGTAATATTGCCTCGTCTATTGTCCTGCGATGAGTTTGGTCGCACATTACTTGTTACTATTCCAGCTTCATCGTCAAAGTATGGACTAATCACCTGCAATATAATATTTTTCACTTCATTACTGGCAATGCCTAAAAGCTACTCTTATTATTCATTATCATTGTTCTACAAGGTCAACGTAGCATTAATCATACTGTCATTGTTGTCGGCATTTATTGCATTACCTGTTTCATTATCTGTCTTAGTGTTGCCACCGTTGCTACTCGTTTTGCTTTTTGTAGGGGAAGGAGAAGAAGTGTCATTTGCATTAGGCTGTATTGCATTTAACTATTTTGTTATTGTTACTGCTGCTTCGGTTGCTGTGTTTGCTGATGCTGTCTACACAGGTTTACCATTGCTCTCTTGTTGCAAATGATCGTCAGCATTGCGCTGATTTGTACTATTTGACCCTGACTACATTGGTGGCTGGGTGGTTTTAAGATTGTTTATTGACGTAAACTAATCAGCTGTACGAAAAAAAAAAGCGGAAACAATTTCTTAAATTAATATAATGTGCTTGATAATTTATTAGAAGACCAAAATACATAAAGCAAATTTTTTCCAATCGGAGGTAATATATTATACATATATATATACCACATAACAAAAGTAAGAGAAATATATACAAAAAAAAAAAGAAAAATAAATCTATGTGTATTATTATTATCAATACGAATAAACAGTTTTCAGTAAGTGTTAAGCAAAGTGCTTATTAATCTTTAACAAATATATTTTACATATGAATGTATGCGAAAGGATAGCTTTTGTTAACCTTAAATGATGCTACGCAGACGAACATACTCTTTCGCTTCTAAGCCAAGTATCTCTTCACAATAGTGACGTCGCTCTTGCAAAATAGCGTGAATAAATTATCTGGCACGGGACAAGCTATGTGTTAGACTGACCAGCTGCGAGCCTTCCGTTACAGAAATGAGTTTATACTGTTGCAGGTGTTGAACAGCTAAATAATAGGCCTAAACATCCATCGCAGCCGCAGCCCGTGTGCCCATTGCTGTACCAACATCTTCAATCAGATCTTTCACTGTTCGGCATCATGATGATGATGATGATGATGATGATGTCAAAGGCGACATGCGTGATTTTTATTTTGCGTTCACACGTTGTACTGTTACAGTTGACGAGTACGACTACTCATGTACGTAGAGTTGTACATATAACATAAACATTTCCTTGGAGAAATATCCATTTGTTAGCATTTGTCCATACTCAAGGAGATCGAACATATCCGGTGGTGATGGTGATTATAGTGTTAGCGATGATTGACAGTGAGGCCTTGTAGCCAATTTGATACATTACAGACTTGTAGAGTTATTATTACTATTATTACTATCAACAATACTCACTTTCGTTTATGCACTATTGCAAATCTCATCATTAATCTTATTGTAATTTTTATTTGTGTAATTATTATTACTAATATTATTGTTAAGATACGTAGACAGTCGCGTAATGACAGAAGATGGATGCAGTACTTTGTTTTATTACTGTTGTTACACCAATGACGAACGTAACGCAAGAGGAGATCAAGACGAAGATGAAAGTGAGTGAATAACTTTTGATCATCGTTATACTATTACTGGTGGTGTTGTAGTAGTATCGCACTATAGGGTTACATCAAACTAGTTTGATAGTTCTGTAACAGCTTATTTGATGTATTAAGTAAAAATGCAGGAACGCATTGTCTATGTTTGTGATGATGATGATGATGATGATATTAAGAGTGAGTAGGCCTACACAAGACGTGCACGCCACCACACTACGTGTGATATTCTACTTGATATGTTAACCAATTCTAAAATGCCGTGTGCAGATTGACGCAAACTGGTGAAAAGTGCAAACAGAAACATTTATAATACGGCACCTGATAAAGTCAACTAACGCGTCTGATCACGAAGCCGTGTGGCAAGTGACTTTGTCATTAATGATTAATTTTCGTTGCTTGAACAGTACGCATTGGCTTTATTTGATCTAAATTTATCATGAGCACACATTGTATTAATATTTACACTTTTTTTACTATTAGTGTTATGGTTGTTATCAACAGCATTGGTATTTTTTAATTACTCTACAAGCGAATTACACATAATTAGCATAAACTACCACATAATGCGTGCAATAAGCTCTTTGCAAGATGTTATCGACAACTGCGCTGTAATTCCAGCTGATTTTGCTCTTCTGCTCGTTGATGCGTTTGCGATAATTGTACTTTTTTCATGTTCACTTGCGTGATCTGTAGTCTTACGTATTTTGTTATTTACATTGTTTTTACCTCTTGTAAGGCTAGCATTCATGATTTTTCTTCCGCGTGGTTTAGCATTGTATATATTCTACTTATCGTCAGCATGTGTGTTGTGTACGTTTTTCGTGTTGTCTACACGACTATTGATGTTGTTGCAATTATTCGCAGTAAACTCAGAAGCACACTAACTATAGTTGCCATTCTAATGAAAATTTTTAGGTCGAGTCCTTGATGATGTAGACACGTTATTATTGTCATGCTTTGTAGAAGAAACGGATTAATTAAATGGACTACTTAGTGTGGTTTGCTTGTTATAAAAGTTGTTTAGCTTATTTCGTATAATGTGCTGTAAACGATTAACAAAATACGAACACAACGATAATGGAGTTCACGGTAGCAGTGGCACAAACCGTGTCTCACACGTCAAGCGACTAGATAGACGCTTTTACAAGTGACGGATATCAGGGCCTGATGATGTTAACAGAAGCACCATGGCACCATTACGATCATTTGCATTAGCAAAACTATTCATTGCAGGCGTTTTGGCATTTATTGCAGAAATAGATTCACGTGATTATACTTACATGCAATCATTGTTGCTGACACTTCTGCTGTTCTTGCTTGCTTTGATTGATTTATTGTTATTATGACATTCTTATCTAAATACTGCTAATTTTGTCATTTCTTTTTTACGAATTATTCTAATGTTGTCTTTGCTACTGTCCTGCTCCTAATTAACCTATTTGCACAAATTGCGCAACGGAATTGACGAAAGTATTTAGGATGAGTTAGACGTAGAAGTCACCTCATGCATGAGACCTGATAATAAATACAAAATCTGGTCACACCAGACGGCAAAACGATCAATGTTGCTGATACACACAATAATATTTACACCATAACTCTTAAATAACAGTAACGCGCGTTGAAGTGCTGGTAACGCGTTTGCGACACTACCTAATAAGGCAGATTACGTGTTGGTAACAATCAAATGTCCACTCTAAGCAATTGTTAGTTATTACTATTATTACTAACTATATTACATCTTTGCAGACTATGACACTGATTAACTGTCATCACTGTCATCGTCGTCATCTTATGAAGCACCGCTACTTATTTTCGCTGGAAGACGAACATCTACTTCACAGCTTTTCTAAATATTAATTTATAAATTCACATAATTAGTTTGACAAAGTTGTTCACTGAAATGAAACATTTTACCAAAGTCAAAGCTGCCATGGGCAATAGATTCATTCCGTGCACGAATAGATGCAGACTTGTCGCTTTGCAAGAAAACTAGCATTTGCTATGCTATTACTCGTACAGCTTCCTATTAGCCGTTTAACAAGCTGCCGTCTAAATTTAACGCAAAAGTTACACCGTAAATGTTCGTATCAGCCTCACTCAATTCGTGCAGCAAACGTGTCAGCAACTTATCTTGCCCATTGCCGTGAGGACCCCACAAAACTTGACATGATCGATTACTCAGTAGACAAGAAGCCGCGACAGTGCTTCTAATGTACTCATAAATTTGTTAATGTTCATCATTTTAAGTAATGCTTTGTTACTCCTTGTTGACCATTGTTGCACTAGTCAAGTTTTTATTTATTTGATTATTCAGCATTAGCGATTGTGTTGATTGCACATCATCACCGACAATTGTAATTTCTTTCTGTGTTTAAAACTTTTATATATCGGAAGATAAAATACCTTTTTGTGATATCTGACCTAACATTCGTAAAAGTCGTTTATGCAAAATCACTTACATTGTCGATAAAAACATTATTTATTGTTAATTTGGGAGTATTGAACTTATACTGTACTTCACTTTAGTTTATTAATTATGCGAATAGTGATGTGAATTCTGGTGGCTAGTTAAACAGTGTGATAACTATAAAGATGATAATGGTTGCGTTGAAATAGCAGATTAGTCGACAGCAATTTACTGAGGCATCACCTAACTACTAACCTTTTATATAATTGATTTCTTGCGTGCAACATGTGACCTGCTAACGCACGTTTTGGCTACAGTACAAATATTTTTTGATTTAGGTTGTCTTTTGACCTAACTTCGTCTTTTTGACTTACTAGGTTAAAAAGTTTTACGGATGCTCCTCTTGATTTTACAATTTTTTCTCTTAACTGACATCGTGGCCGAAAAATAATTTCTACAAAAAAATCTAAGTATAAAAAAATGTCTAAACCGCTAAAACCTAATTGTCATTCAATAAGTACAAATAAATTAACTGCGTAAGAATAAACCTATATTTGTTAATATATCTACTACAATTACTTTTCTACATTTTAACTTGTGATACGTTTTCAGATAATTGATAATACATAGATTAATGATTGCTAGCATTGCGGTAATTGAAGAACACATTGGTAATTATTTAACAGTTGTTATAATTGCTGCTCAGCATTTGTACACATTTTGAGATGCTCCTCATTAGTATAACTAATCGGTCCGCTCGTCGTAAGACAATTTAGAAAGATTTTCGTCATGGCAGCACAAATAAAAACTATTTTAATAAAAGAAAAGGTTTTCATAAAGTTAATTGAGTGAATAAAGTTCTCATGATGGATGTGTCATTATTGAGATAGTTAATAAGTTGTCAGTATTGAGGACACAAATACTGTATTTATTAGTATGCTGTGTGCCTAGTTGTGTAGTATTCAATCACATTAAACTTACATCAGACGCGCACTACAACTTTATCATCATAAACTCAAAACATAAACCAGTTTCTACCGTAAACTGTTTTATAAAATAGAAAATGTAAATAATACTATAGAATTATTAATTTAAGTACGTACTAAAATATTTAAATCATGTATGTTATTATTTTCTTTGAAATAATAATATTTATTAGCTACGTTTACAAACACAAGTATAACATATAGCAGAAACTCTCACATAGAGTGTACGGATTATCATCAATGTCGGCATAACACATCAAATATACACAGTAAAACATACTCCACTAAACTCATGTGTAATGAATAAAATAGAATATATTTTTATATGCTATTTGCGCGCCACCTTTATTCAGTGCACAGTGCTCTGATAGTATATCCGTTGTATTGTAATGAACAATATATCATCATAAGCAAAAAATTATTAATACAGTAAACATTATCATACAGAGTGTTAGCCGAAGAGGTAGGATTGTGATATACATATGAAAGCAATGCAATTAATTCAAATAATACACATTTTATTTAAAAAAGTAATAAGCTATGTGCTGACAGTTATATCAGAATTAAATAATTAATGACTTGTTAGCCATATTAAATTGATTACAGTAATTAATCATATTTTTCTCGGAGAATATACACCCACGACAACTCACTATAATAATTTTGAGCAATGCAGTGGCTACGGATCTCCTCAATCATACACTCTTAGTGAGCCTAGCGTACAATTAAAAAACAATTTTTTATATAAACAAGTTAATTATTTCTTCAATTAGTAATGAAAATACGCTTAAAATAATTACACACTTGAGTATAATTTAAATAATTTCTATATTTATATGGAAACAGTATACACACGAAAGAGTGAAACTGTACGTAATTTGGTTAATAGAGAAATCTTGCATTGCCAATTGCACATATGGCAAATGCAATAAAATAAATACCTATCTACATATATTTTTTTGGGGTTTTTTTTTCTCGCTCAGAATCTCCGTCTCGTGGAATCACCATGACCCATACACTACTGTTTGCATTAAACAAGAAAAGTGCGTTTACTCTGACATGGTGTTAGATAAAAAAGACGTCTTCAAGGTGCTATGTAAATTAATAGCTACTTAACATAGCGAGTATATTGTGGTTCTACTGATAAAGATAAACACAATATGTTAATAAATATATCGTTTATAGAAGTAGTAGACTTATAACATATAATTGTCTTCTCATTCACAACTACGAGGGTCTAACAAACATATTTTCTACTGTTTATAATGATCATCTTAGCTACAAAGATGAAGTTATGACTATCAAGTATTCAATGTTTGTTATTATATCTGTTACAATTGCTTTTCTACATTTTAACTTGTGATACGTTTTCAGATAATTTATAATACATAGATTAATGATTGCTAGCATTGCAGTAATTGAAGAACACATTGGTAATTATTTAACAGTTGTTATAATTGCTGCTCAGCATTTGTACACATTTTGAGATGCTCCTCATTAGTATAACTAATCGGTCCGCTCGTCGTAAGACAATTTAGAAAGATTTTCGTCATGGCAGCACAAATATAAATATAAAACTATTTTAATAAAAGAAAAGGTTTTCATAAAGTTAATTGAGTGAATAAAGTTCTCATGATGGATGTGTCATTATTGAGATAGTTAATAAGTTGTCAGTATTGAGGGCACAAATACTGTATTTATTAGTATGCTGTGTGCCTAGTTGTGTAGTATTCAATCACATTAAACTTACATCAGACGCGCACTACAACTTTATCATCATAAACTCAAAACATAAACCAGTTTCTACCGTAAACTGTTTTATAAAATAGAAAATGTAAATAATACTATAGAATTATTAATTTAAGTACGTACTAAAATATTTAAATCATGTATGTTATTATTTTCTTTGAAATAATAATATTTATTAGCTACGTTTACAAACACAAGTATAACATATATCAGAAACTCTCACATAGAGTGTACGGATTATCATCAATGTCGGCATAACACATCAAATATACACAGTAAAACATACTCCACTAAACTCATGTGTAATGAATAAAATAGAATATATTTTTATATGCTATTTGCGCGCCACCTTTATTCAGTGCACAGTGCTCTGATAGTATATCCGTTGTATTGTAATGAACAATATATCATCATAAGCAAAAAATTATTAATACAGTAAACATTATCATACAGAGTGTTAGCCGAAGAGGTAGGATTGTGATATACATATGAAAGCAATGCAATTAATTCAAATAATACACATTTTATTTAAAAAAGTAATAAGCTATGTGCTGACAGTTATATCAGAATTAAATAATTAATGACTTGTTAGCCATATTAAATTGATTACAGTAATTAATCATATTTTTCTCGGAGAATATACACCCACGACAACTCACTATAATAATTTTGAGCAATGCAGTGGCTACGGATCTCCTCAATCATACACTCTTAGTGAGCCTAGCGTACAATTAAAAAACAATTTTTTATATAAACAAGTTAATTATTTCTTCAATTAGTAATGAAAATACGCTTAAAATAATTACACACTTGAGTATAATTTATTACCATAAAAAATAATTTCTATATTTATATGGAAACAGTATACACACGAAAGAGTGAAACTGTACGTAATTTGGTTAATAGAGAAATCTTGCATTGCCAATTGCACATATGGCAAATGCAATAAAATAAATACCTATCTACATATATTTTTTTGGGGTTTTTTTTTCTCGCTCAGAATCTCCGTCTCGTGGAATCACCATGACCCATACACTACTGTTTGCATTAAACAAGAAAAGTGCGTTTACTCTGACATGGTGTTAGATAAAAAAGACGTCTTCAAGGTGCTATGTAAATTAATAGCTACTTAACATAGCGAGTATATTGTGGTTCTACTGATAAAGATAAACACAATATGTTAATAAATATATCGTTTATAGAAGTAGTAGACTTATAACATATAATTGTCTTCTCATTCACAACTACGAGGGTCTAACAAACATATTTTCTACTGTTTATAATGATCATCTTAGCTACAAAGATGAAGTTATGACTATCAAGTATTCAATGTTTGTTATTATATCTGTTACAATTGCTTTTCTACATTTTAACTTGTGATACGTTTTCAGATAATTTATAATACATAGATTAATGATTGCTAGCATTGCAGTAATTGAAGAACACATTGGTAATTATTTAACAGTTGTTATAATTGCTGCTCAGCATTTGTACACATTTTGAGATGCTCCTCATTAGTATAACTAATCGGTCCGCTCGTCGTAAGACAATTTAGAAAGATTTTCGTCATGGCAGCACAAATAAAAACTATTTTAATAAAAGTAAGATGTCACTAGTTTTATGAGAGTAAAACATAACTTCAAAAATAAACAAAAAGGTTGGCGAAAAGAAAAATGTGTATGTGATAATTGTGTGAAAGTTTTTTTTGATTTTGGATAGACTGAAATCTACCATCGTTCGTCAAATGATTTTACTGTAAAAAACTTGGTAAATCACCTTTTTTGTAAAAAAATTTATTGATTTCATATAATAATAGAGTAAGCAGAATAAAGTGCTGAAGCAGAAATGTTATAGCTAAATAACAAAACAATCGTTATAATATATTTTTTCTGATGTAATCTAATAGAGAATGTTTATTTAAATTGCAGATTTGATGCGTTAACGTATTTCATGTTGCGTTTGATCGATAATAATTGAATATTTGTATCAAACGTTGAAACATAATTTACCGAAGGCACTTTGTCTTCTGTCAAAACTTTGGTGTGTTGATTGCTATTGTCATCGATATTTGTGTTTTCAGTATATAGTGACATAATTGACTTTGTTATATTTAAATTAGTGAATGAACTTCTTCGATAGCTATTGTCTGTTGTTCTAAATGTAAATTTTTCTCATTTGTCTCAATCATTTGCAAATCTGCTCTGTTCCTTTTGTTACAACTACTGAATTGTATTTACATGTTCTACATGTTATTTGTTGAATTTTCTTTATCATACGCTCTACTATATTGCACACTCTTCATTGTGTAAATTACACGTTATATTATTTTATTTATTCAAGTTATTTTCGCTTTCACACTTTTTCATTGACCTATATTAACGTATGAGCTCGTCAATCTTTTGCTTATATTTACTGAAACATATGTACTTATTTTTACCTCATTCACTCTTTTAATCATTTTATTATATGTTGCTCTATGGTCGTCTTATTTTTTACATCAAGTGTATGTACTCACTAATAATTTACAATTGCACGATCAGCTCTAAATTTGTATGTTATTAACATTTGTCTTTTATATTTCCAGTATCATCGTTGTGATTTTGTTGACATGTTGCTAGGTGGTTGCAGCAGCACTTTTTTATGTAATTTCTGAGTTGTTAAGTTAATTGTTTAATAATATACTGCAGTTATTTTTGTTTCTTCTTTCTTGAAACTTTATTTGGGTGTTACATTTACTAGCACATACGACTTAAGTGTTGTTGAGAACGAGTGTCAATTATTGGTCAGTCTCTAAACTCATTTAATTATTACAGCTATTTTTTCTGTCTCATGTATTCACTTTTTCAGGCCTAAACGTTATCATATTATTACTTTCCAATGTTAGTTTTCACTTTTTTAGATTAGTGCTAATTTTAACATTTCTGCGCTTTGTTTCAATTTGAATTAGATTTATCATCAATTAATATGCTCATGTCCGTTATATCGTCGAGCTTGTTCTTTTTTATACTATCGACATTTTTTGTAATCACATCATCAGCATCATCCTCGTTACGGACAGCAAACTATTTTAAAAATTTAATCATCTTATTGTTTAGAATTGTTTGATGACCTTTTTGTTATATAAACTCATTTCTTCTTTTAATTTAATATTAGCTTTTATTTGGCTTGCTACAAACAACTTGCCTTTCCTATTGCGTTTTTTTATGTGATTACTATTACTAATTTTCTAACTATCAATCGCTTTAGTCTTTTATATTGATACTTCACTTTTGTAATCAGGTATTGTATCGACTTTCTTCTCAGCAGTGGACTTGTGAATTACAAGACATAAAATAATCCACAAAAGCACTTGTAGAGGGTCATGCATCACAAAGTATTTTTTTGATTTACTTATTGTCAGTTGTTTATTGCCTGCCACTTTAACTTTGAGTCAAGTCTCTAATTTAATTTGTAGATGTTGTGTTTGTGTTGTTTAGAAGCACGCTAGCATCACTACTACATTCTAAATAATTGTGTTTAGAGTTAATACTAATAATTGTATTAGTCAATCGCATAGAGTTATTTCACAAAGAATATTTTTACAATCATGGGCAAATATCTGTTTTTGCAATTTACATTTGCACTAGTGCCATCAGTTAAAATGCTGCACGAATATCAATAAAAACGTAAGGATGATTTAAACACATTTACTTGCTGCGTTATTAGTGTTTATCAACATTGCTATAATTACTACTATCATCAATGTCTTTGTCATCTTACTCTTATCAAATGCGTACGTCATGCATCGAGCAAGAATAGTTTACGGTGATTTGCTAACTATCATACACGTTTCATTTGAGTAAGGCTGCTTTAGTATAATTAGCCTCACAATTTCATTGCAGTACGTGTACTATATTTAGCTAATTCATACTCATATTTTTATTTAATACATTGTCCATTGCTTGATCTGTTATTTACTACAAAGAGACCGGCACGAATTTGCAAATAATTTCAATCAATTCACTTTGACTTATTAATTACTACATGCGACTACAATAATTCTTTTTTTATTTGCTCATTGCAAGTAATGGCGTAGTAAATCATGCAGGTGCGCTGTGCAAAAAAAAGCCAACCACGTCCTCGGTGTACCATATATTACAAACAAGTGATGAGCCACTTTCGCTTGATTTCGTTTACTTGATCTAGTGTAGTATATTGTCACGGTTGACGTGTAAACATGTACAAACATGCTATTTATTATATCTCACTGCTTAACTCTCGTTATTGCTTTGCTTGCGAATATGTTATGCTGTCGTCAATGTTGTTACTGTGCCTGTCTTATCGTCCATTCTGCGTTTGTGAGTTAGACACTTCTGCCTCACCTGCAAATCATACTTTGGTAATTTATCAAGTGGAAATCAGCAAATTTGTCGAGCACGCACACTCTAGCTTAAGCTATAATGCATCTGTTAATACCACGTACGTACTTCACGTTATGGTTTACTTTCACACTATGTAATTTCTGTCTATCATTCAGATTATTTGCAATTCTTCGACTTTGCCTTCGCATTTGTGCACGGTAAAGCTTTTTATTTTGATGCCACTTATACTGTCTATGACAAATTACTACTATGTTTGTTGTTTGTTAAGTTTTAATTCATGTCAGCGTCATCGTTCTCCACTAATGGAAGTCTGTTATGTGCATCATAATTGGGGAAGCGTAGACGATCTGGAGTAGATGTTGAAAAATGCTTGTTTGGCACGAATCCATGCTCATTCACATTAATCTCAATATCACTACAATTATTAGTGATGTTGTCTCTGCGCAAATCGTTAACACAGAGGACTGATTTATTTTCGTAGTTGATGCAATCTACAGTGGCAATATTTGTGTTAATTACTTGTAAATTTTAATTAATTGGTTTGACACAATGTTCAAGATCATATGAGGGCTACAGTTGTGTATTATACGATGTGTTCAGAAAAGTGTTGAGTGGGGCAACTCGTCATATTTTAGGTATGTTGATATTATACAAGAACACACTGAATGGATAATGTCGCTTCTGTATTTGCTATTCCTTATTTGTGTACGACATGAAGGACGAGTAACACATGCGTAAATGGGGCAGTGCGGTGTGCTGTGCTACTCGATGCATAGATTGCATATTTAATTATCACGGCACATGTCAAGCCAAAACACGGCACTGGGTGCCATCAGTACAATCAATGGCATCGGCTAGATTGGTTTTATCATTACTGCTCATATTTCATGTAAAATGTGATGGAACGTTAACATCGAGCAATCAGCCTTGTTATGTTCACACTCTTGCAGGAATTTATGTGGTCAGCTTTCCTTGCGCTGTTATCTCTACATTTGTTTTTTTTCATGGTGTTCTTACTTCTGTTGTTGTTAATGGCGATGATGATATTGTATGTGGTGTTTGTACACTTTATGTAGTATCATCTTTTATTTTCAAATTATTTAATATAACTTTGTTACGTCTAAATTGGTAAAAGCCATTTGTAGTGTTGCAAACAATTTTTTGCATCAGTTGCGCTAATTATCTCTGTGCTCTGTAAATAGCCGCAGTAAGTGGAGAACGTGATCTATCATGTGTAGTTGCACACTACGAAATAATTAATGGAGCACGGGTATGACTGACATTCACAGATAGTGGATATGTGTCTAGTTAAATGTAACGTAATGCATTATTATTATTATTATTATTACTATTGATACGATTAGACGAAAAATATGTATTATTTTCACTGCTACCGTTGAGTAGTGCACGTACACATACTCGCAACTTATGAAACGGCTTTGTGTTTAGTGAATGATTAGTAGACAATTATTTGCATTTAAATTCATCACGGTGATTTACACAATAAGACTGCAACGAATTCTGATGCAACGAAGTTTACTGTGAATATATCTTATTTTAATGTTTCATGTCAATACTGCTATAATTGATAATATTATTAGTCGTATCGGCAAAAATACACTTTTCATCAACGACAATAAACGCAGGTACACGCTGTTCGTGCAAATGTGAAAGGTAGTGTAGCATATCTTACGCATTAGCATTTTATCAACTAGACTTACTTTTGTCACACTTGATAATATTAGCATCACTTTTGTTACTAGCGATGCAACACTTTTAACTGAACGACGTTGCACTGTCTTGACAATTATAGCTAATCAAATAGTACGCTTCATCTGCTTCACTCATTGAGGAGGGCGTTGATGCATCTGAAAGTCAATTCGACAACTATGATGCGAAATTAGACTGTAAACTTAATTTGTTGTTGTTGCTTTTTGTGGGCGTAGGCGTAAATCACTGCACCTTGCCACTTTACAAATACGAGCATGGTGCGAAAACTACTTTATGCAATAACTCGTACAAGTCACATCAGTGTTTAGCACACTCAGGTTTGTTTGATAAGTGTTACAGGTAACGTTTATATCATGTCGTACAATTGCTAATAATCATGAATTACTTATTATACAATTCGTAAAATGACAGCACTTACTTTTGTTTGAACTTACAGACTTTCTTGTTTTAAGAATAAGAGCTTCTCTGATTTTTGTTGTTGCACTCAGCATGTGAATTATGTGATTGTGCATTCAATAATGCGCTATTGTCTTATTTTTGCAAACTACGTCCGTCTCGAAAACTGTCATACTACACATATTTTATGTGAGGTCGATACACTATTGGCAGAGGTTGAAATGCCTGTTGCATAGCTCACTGCATTGTTTGCCTACTTGCAGCTCATGACTACTCATTACTTATATTTTACACCTACACTTTTTAGCATAACTCTTCTTGATTAATAACATCTTCTACGATACGTGCAGTATTATCTGTTTGTGATTAATTTTTATTTTAGCACGGGAAAGTGTGTCTTTTATGGTATTGAGTGTTTATTTATTACAGTTATCGATGGTCATAAGCATTTTCGCTCTTTGCAACATTGACCTTGCATACACGATTATCTCTGTTATTCTTCTGAACAGAAAAAAAAGTTGTAGTATGGTTATTTTGTGCCTCACTACGATAATGTCTTTTAAGGCTACTAATTAACAAATTAACATTTTGGTCACTGACTTTATTACAATGTTGACTGCTCTTGAGAGCATGAGGCAGCTGAGCATTTGGGATGTGATTTCCTGTAAAGCAACGTTTACACAACAAACGTTGCGAATTATGACCAATCAACGAGTGATAGCATCTACTAAATTATGTAATAGAAGTAGCTTTTACTACAAAGCGATTATGCTTACAGTAACAAGCGCAACAGAACATGCTTGTCTTAAATGTTATTGTTTTAGTCAACCTGAAATGCAATTGTAAGCTTGAATAGTGGCTTTGTCTACCATGTAATTAAAAAAATAATAAGTTCGACAAATTTATTCCTATACAAATATATATTTGTACAATAACAACTCGAAGAAAAAAAAACAACTATTAAAACTAATTTAAAATATAGTCTAAATTCAGTAGTAGATTGCATTTATTAAAAAATTTTAAAAAGAGAAAAATTATGCAGACGAATATATCCATGAAGCGTAGTTTGCATGTTACGTTCTTTTATTTATTTGTAACAATGCGTATTCATTTCATTTACTTCAAATCACAGCTAACAACTTTTCACTATGCAGGGAAAGTTTCCGATAAAAATATAAAAAAATATTATTCGAGCATATAAAATTTTTTATGACATATATATAAAAGTTTTAAGTTTGTTTTTTTTTTTCTTTCGAAATAAAATTAGCCAACAAATCCAATTGTTATAAGTCTTTTTCCTGATTTGTCAAACTATGTTCATACAGTTTTATAAAGGACAGCATAAAAACAAGTTTCTGATTTGCATAAAAAAAGGAAGGAAAAAAAAGGTATGTTTATATTTTTTTTAGTAACAATTTTCATTAAGATAAAAACATTTAACAAAATGTTGTTTTTTCCGATAACAAAAACGGTAATGTCATACAAGGTTGTTGTTTTTACCTCTACCACACTTCAACTTTTTACATTGGCCATAACAAAAATCAACTACCAGTATTAGTATTAATAAGATTTTTGCTTTTCACACTTCTGCATATCACTAAAAAAAAAATTTTTTTAAAAAAATAATACTTTTAGTTTTCTGTGACTTTTATATTGATGCCAAAAAAGAAAAGATAAAATAATTATGATATAATAGAGTAATTGTTGAACACTAACAAAACAAAAAAAGGAATGTGTAATAAGAAAAGTAAGATGTATGATCGTATAGGCAAATGCAATAGAATAAAATGAGTATCACATAGTCCTTCTTTCTTCTCTTACTGTTTACCGTCAAACAATACATATATTTGACAAAGAGAATAAGGTGAAAATGCATAATATAAAATATGGTAGCATTCTCTGACGATTTTCTTGCTCATGATGCAAAATGCAGCTCCACTTTTACAACTATGTGAACAAGAAAGTATATAGTAAAAAAAAATAAAAAATTATTGATATATATCAAACATCGAAGCAAACGAACGAGCACGTACAAAAGAGAGAGAGAGAGAGAGTAATGTCATATTTTTTCAAAAAATTAAGAATGGATATAAATAAACGTACATATTTATAAAAGAAAAGATGGAAAGAAAAATAAAAAGGTAGTGTGGAAAGACACTAAATTATTTTATTATTTTTTTTCCCCAAGAGAAAATCAGCTTGCGTCACTGTATTCGAAAAAAAGAAAATAAAGTAAAACTACACGATCGCCAAAATTAACAAAAGTATTTATGAAACGTATCTCTTTTATCTCTAAGATAAATTACAATTTAGTAAATAGAAAGAAATAAAACAGATAAAAAAATATGAAGGATCAGATAGCATTAACATTTCAGCTAACATTTTAGATAATATTGGAATAACAAAACGTTAAACATAAAAAAGAAACTCATGGCCATGGCATTTGTGTAACAAATTTATTTTTTTGCTTCATTGAATTTTCCAAGTAGTAATTATATACAAATACATATATATATATGGTGTTCAATAAACATCTAAAATAGTAACAATCTAGTTAACGATTGCCAGTAAAATAAAATTTAATAGAAGGACTTTTTATTAAACCAAATCTCATACAGTTGTGTAAAAATATATTGAAAAAAAAAACCTTTATTTTCTTATTTTATTTACTTCACTACTTGCATCACAGTATTTATCTTTTTTTTTTTAACAATTGAGATAAACAATAAAAATCTAATTTAAATCATTATAAAAAATTATATTTGTACAGCTACGTTCAGCTAATATATATTTTTTTCTTATGTTATGCAATATACTGTCTTTCGCCCGTTTTGTTGTCAATTGACAGTAGTTGCACAAGATACTGTTTACGCACATTTACCTGATGTATAAAACAGCAACAAATTATAAAAGCATTTTCAACGGGCTTTCAGCTTTTATTATTATGTATAGGTCAGATTCGAGCGAGAAAAAAAATTAATGAATTGTCACAGCACAATAAAAAAGAAAGGGGAAAAATAATGATTGTAACGTCTGACAAGCAACGACGTCATGCAGAATGTGTACAATAAAGAAGAACAATAAAGTTATCACACACATTAATTGTTTATTAAAATCACACACAAAAAACAATAAATGATAATATGTTTACTGGCAGAGCGAACAACAAAACTAGCGAATTATTAATAAGGCACGTACTCTCACACCCAAAAAAAGTTTATATCGAATGTAAATAGCTGTACCAGACACGTATATATAACATAAAAATAGTTAAAATTACTCCACTTACATATTACTTTCAGTTTTTATTTGTTTCTTCGCAATTCTTGTTCCTAGATCTGATCTTTTATAATAACGACAATATTAAATAATAATTAAAGTAATATCACTTTAAACTGGTTCTTTAATAATTTTTTAAAAATGTAAGTTTATATAAAATTTAATAAAAGTACAGCATTGCTCATATACAACAAAAATGGTTTATAAGTGGGTTTTTTTTAAAGAAAGATATTTTAAGGGGTAAGAAATATAAAAGGGTGATAGGAACTAATTATAAAGAAATTTAGTCTATATTATTAAACGAGACAATGTACAATTAAAAACTGAATATAAAAGTTCTTTACAAATTTAAATTATCTATTTTTAATTTTCGGCTTTACATAAGTAAATTTAATAATCTTTTTACAGCGACTTGTTCAAGTATTGCCTTGCGAGTGCCTCCGTTGTGGTTGACTTTGGTCGTTCTATCGGGCGTCCTTGTAAACGATCCCACACCACACCGCTTAATACACCCATTTGACGGCCCATACCAAACAACACCGTGTAGAATGACTGCTAAGTTAGACCGTAGTGTTGAAGAAGCACACCACTATGCGCGTCCAGGTTCGGAAATGGATTTTTGGTCTTTCCATGCTCTTTTAAGATGTCAGGCATAATCCTGAAGATGGTACTGACAAGACGGAAGAGTGGGTCATCAGGAAAGTGCTTAAGACAGAACTAGCGCTAACACATATAACGCGGGTCAGTAACACGAAGTACCGCATGTCCATAGCCTGGCACCACGTGACCAGACTTGAGTAGATCCCACGAGTACTTGGTTAGTGCCTTGGACAGCGCCTCATCATCCTTGACATCAACCTTGTCACGTTTGCACAACTATTGCATATCCTGCAAGTAACTTAGTACTTATTGATTAGCCAGTCCATGTAATGGACCTGCCAATCCACTTAATCCTGCAGAGAATGACAAGTACGGATCACTGAGGGCAGAGGCTACCAAGGTGGTGGCATGGGCAGAGACATTACCGCCTTCGTGATCGGCGTGCAAGGAAAAATACAAACGCATGCAATCCCAGAACTATGGACTCTTAAAGCCTACCATGTTCATAAAGTTTGCCGCCCAATCTAGTTCATGACAGGTAGGATTGGCCAATTCCGCTTTACCGTTCACCGTACGGTTGTACACCATGGCCGCCACAAACGGTGTACGAGCTACAATGTCAAGCGCGTCATCCAGGGCGTACTACCAGTAATTCTTCTTGTTGGCTTTACCCGTTGCATAGGCATGGGCAAACTTGGAGTAGGCTTGTAAAGCGAGTACACCCGTGTTGAACGCGGTCATCGGGTGCGCGTGAGGAGGCAACGCTGAGATGACGTTTTTAATGCAATCAGTCGTCTCATGACTTGAACGGGCATGCAGTTCGGCACAGAGCGCCTGAGCCTGCTTCTACGTAGGCACATTACCCGTCAAAAGTAGCCAAAAGGTGGCCTACGGCAACGGTTCATCTCCGCCGTTGGGGGCCTTTGGTAGCAACTTACGACACTACGGAATAGACAATCCACGAAAGCGAATGCCTTCTACTGGATCAAGCAACGAAGGTTCATAAACGAGTGCGGTAATACCACGCATTCCACCATAGGCCGCGTCAATCGTTGCATCGCTTAGCTTTTCATATCCGTGTGCCGTTTTCAGGTCATGTATCTTCACCGACTATATTTTGTTTCGCTTCAGTATTTGATCTTTCAATTCATCTACTATAGGCGACGACGACGACGACGATGATGATATTGCACGATAAGCGAGCGTACTAGCCACGAGAGCACAACGCAAAGCACGCATTGCTGGAAAAATTTTAATGGTAATAGTAATAATGCGTGTATAAAAGTATGTAAAAATATAAACAAAAATATGTATAAGCGATAATTTCCTTCTTAAATATATGTATGTGCGAATAATACTCTAGGTAAATAAAAACGCTTGTCTTTTGAAATGCTATCTTACTAGGTGTTACTACGAAGAAAAAAATTTAACAACTTCAATTTTAGTATAATTAATGATCTGTTTAATACTTTTTTCTTCCTTTTTCTCTGTTCTAATCGAGTTAATAATTACTGATGATGATAGTGATGCTACTGTGTGTATGTTTTACAATACCTTTGATTCTAATTTGTGCTAGTATGTAAATTAACTTTTTTGAGGTTATTGTGTGCTGTTGCAAATTTGTTGTTGTTGTTGTTGCTTGTGTTGTGTTAGAATGTTAGGTTAGCTTGTATGAATATGATCAAAATCGTAAGTAAAAAACGATAAAAAGAAAGACAGTAAGAAGTAAAACATTCAAAGGCAAACAAAAATAATAAATTGTAATGTCATAATTAGCTTCTTTTCTTTTTATTGCTTAAATTAAGCAACAATAGTACAGTTATTATAAACAAAGTACTAGTATAAATACAAGATTTTTATGTGCATACATAAAACTAACAATTAAAAATAAGTTAAACATATAAACAGAATAGTTATTAGTAAAAAAATGTATAAAGAAAAGACATAGATAGATTACAATAGTGGTGAAAACATATTAAAAAATAAAAATAATAGTGAAAAAACAATGTAAGATAAAACAGAATACGCAAATAGAATTGGGGAAAAAAATTAATTATTTTTTACACACATGTCGACAAACTTCAAACATCAGTTGTTGTTGTTTTTTGTGTGTGTGTGTGTTTATTTTACACCAAACATACATACATCGAAAGTACAGTTGAAAGTAAATGTAAAGATAAGGTAATTAAAACATATTTTAGAAAATTTTAAGATAATAGCTAGCAAATTATGCAAAAAAATAAAATAAATTAAAATTTGTTCATATATATATAAAAATAATTGGAAAAAGATCCACCGTCACACATGTTGTTAGCTACTTTTCCTACAATGTAAAATAAAAATGTTATTCTTTGCTTCTGTTTACCTTAATTATGCAAATAAAGTAATTTGAACTCTACCGTAGCGAATAATAAATAGTATTTTTTAAAAAACAACATTATCAAATAATACAAAAAAAGAACATATTTATTCACAATTATTTTCCTCGCCTTTTTTTTTATTCGAAAACATAAATCAACTTTTTTCCGAAAGAAAAGAAAAAAACATATAAAATCTGAGCAATCAGAAAAGACAAACTTGCATGCGTAAATGAATATAAATATGAGCAGCTTATACATATACAAATAGTACATTCTTGAAAATGATAGAACTAAGTTGAACATCAGATAAAAAAATTGAATACAATTTTTTGTTGAATGTGAATTAAATATATTTTTTGTTTGTTTGTTTTACTGTTTCAAATGTTATTGATCAATGTATATAGAGGCATCTAATTGCAAAACTGAAAGTAGGTGAAATATGAAACAAGGATAATTTAACAATACGTGTAAAAAATTAAAATATATTGTTGAAGTGATTGTTAATGGCAATATTGTATTCTTTTTTTCAAACAAACTACACTACAAACGTATATACTTGTATATGTTAGCAATAACACACATATGTAATCATATACACATGTATATACATTACTGATACAAACAATCAATTCTAACACAATATAGTTGATATAGAAAATAATTGCATAGCAAATGCAGATAGTAATATATAAAACTCTTTATATCTGCCATGTAAATGTCAAGAAAAAGATAAATTCTTCTTTATTTAAATGATAATGTGGCGCAAGCAAATCATCGCAACTTCTGATAAGATTGTAGTAACATAAATATAAATAGTATAATTTACTTTTCAAAAAAATTGTATATATATATACAAACAAAATAATATAATATAATATAATATAATTATGTTAATGTAATTTCTTATTATACATTTTTAATTTTACTATAATAAATTAATAATTTTTTCATATTATATTATATTATATTATATTATATTATATTATATTATATTATATTATATTATATTATATTATATTATATTATATTATATTATTTTGTTTGTATATATATATACAATTTTTTTCTATTATATGGAATTTAATAAACCATTCATTACAGTTCCAATCACTGTATTGTGTTACATTTTGCCGTTAGCAAGCAGCGAGAGTTTATCAGCAACCATTGCTTTGTCCTTTGTCTATTTTACTGTTTGCCTGGACACTTCATCTTCTTCATTTTATTCAACCTCATTTACTTTTTGGCCAATGTGTAATTTATGAAAACGCTATTATTCTTCTTCGTTATCATCAATCTCATTTTCTTTGTTAACTTCATTACCATTTGTATGTTTATTTCTTTTTTGTTTATGTGCTGTTTACTCTTATTATTAAAAGCATTATTACTGTTACAGCATCAAATTTGTTAATTTGCTATTGTTGCCATTTTCATTGTTGTTGTTTGAGGTGGTGGTGGTGGTGTTGGAAGTGAGATTATTTATAGCATCGCTTTGAATATTATTATCATTATCATCATTTCTATTAACATTATTTTGAAAAGCATTACTATGAGTATTGTTTTCAGCCATTCCATTTACTTTACTCTACACTCGCAATTCTTTTGATGTTGAAGTGGCATTGTTTACCGTCTCTTGTTATTTGACACCGTTGGCTATCTTCACACCTATATTATTTATATTATCTTTACTGATATTATCCGTTATTTTCTTACCTTGCTGATGTTTTTATTATTACTATTATTATTACTATTATTATTATAACGGTACGTGTCGATTATCTTGTACCTTCACAGACTACGTAGGCCGGAGTGTACCGTTTTCTTCGCCTGTTGTGTTGTTCAAACATATTTGATCAGCATCGCTATGGTGGTTTTGTAAGTTCAAAGTAGCATTAAGTGCAAGAGTAGGAGTAGCATCTGCAGCAACCTCAGACAAGGCAGCAGCGATGATTTTATTCTCCTCATCGTCTTCGATGTTTTGTGATTTGGCGATTGTCACAATTTCTTGAATAATAGCGTGGTTACGCCAAAACTACCGTGGCAGAAAAGTCTACCGAATGACTTTTTCCACCACTAATCGCACATTACTCACACTGTCCGCCGCTAGTGCACGTAAATTTTTCAATAAATACTTTTCTACCACCTCATCGGCACCAATCTCAACCACTTGCTGCACAACATACACAAACATCTATCGACCTTGAAAAGTGGCACGTTTGGCTAAGTCGGTAATGGCATTGAGGTAATTGCCCAGGTTGGCCTGCTAGGCATCAATTAATATCTTCAGTATCATCGCCGCTGGTCGGTAGGCGGAATTGCGTACCTTAATCACACTATCCTACAGTAATCGTAGCACCAATCCAATAAGCTACAAGAAGGCTGGACTATTAGGAGAGAGTAGCAGGGCTACCTCACCAATACGCATCGCTACCTCGTTACGTAGTCGCCAGTTCTCACTCTCCAGTGGCACCTGACAGAGCAACGGAACGAGTCGGTTTAGTGTCTTGGGTCGCACAATTTTCAAAAAGCTAGACACGTTAATCACCACACCACGTTTGATATCATCCAAATCACGCAGAAACAGCTCAAACGCGGGCACAATGCACTACTACGTTAAGTCGGTGCCCAAGATGGTGGCAATTTCGTGTAGTGAGTAGGCTAATGACTTGCGTACTTTCCACTGAACATCTTTTAGCATGGTAGCATAGGCGTCTTGCACTTCATTTCAGCGATTAGGGCCAATCGCCTACACCACCGCAGGAAAACAAAACGCACAATATTAGCTGTACTCACAATCTCCACTCTACGACTGAAAGGCCATTTACGTGTACAGCTACAGTAGCTATGGTGAGATGTCATCGCTGGTTAAAGTGTGCACCAGATGACCAAAGTACTCATGAGCGCGATTACGCACCCACCGTGAGCCGTCATCGATCATGGTTCGAAAGGCAGGGAGTATGTCGTTGATTCGAATTTACTCTGGAACCGATGAGGCGATTTATTACACCGACTGCGCACACGCCTGACGAACCCCTCAGATGTCATCTCCGCACAAGTTTAAGTACAGCGTCACAATTTATTTTTTCGCCTACACGTCATTCACCGCTTTACAGATTCCACCAAGCTTTTCACCTACGGCCTTTCGCACCGAGAAGCTGGAGTCGTTTGACAGCAGCTACAGTTCTGGTAGGATAATATTGGTGCAACACTGCTCGCCAAATTTAGATGCCAAATCGTTGAAGAGTTGAGCAGCGACGACGCGGTAGTCCTCTGCACGTTCGTCATGAGCTAATGTGATAACAGACGATAATAAATTTTTCTGAACGTGCTAGGTACGAATGAGTTAGGACATTTTCAGCATTGTCGTCAGTGCCTATGCACCGACCTAGACATTCTTGTCTACCAGCAACTCAAAGTTCATGGGTAGGAAAGTGGTGAGTAGGAACTAGTACCCTTCTTCGCCGCCCTACTCGACAAAAAATTTAGCTAACGGGTAGAGTTGCTGAACGAGGGCCTGTCGTACAGACGGCTAGGCATCACTGGTAAATTGTGGCAGTAGTGATACAATAACTTTAACGCTCTCAACGTAGCCCGCGTACAGTGCCGTGTCAGACAACTCACGAACGAGCATTAACCGCTGAAGCGAGAAGTCGGACTGGTGATATCGAACTAACCGACTAAGAGGGTCTAATGTGTCATCAATAGCGTACTAATTGAAAATGTAATCTTACTCAATATCTTGATTAGGGTCATCTATAAGTTCACTTAAGTCTGCCATTTTCTGCATGTTGTTTAAGAACGTGAATTATATAAATATAAATATACTTGATTAAAAATGTATAATAGTGTTACTGATGAAAATAACAATTTAATAAAAAAATATAGAATAATCAAGAAAAGTTATATACAAAAATGTCAATGTAAAAGTTTGCTAGTAAATATTTATTTGTGTATTCACTAAATTTACTTTGATGCTATTATGATTTTCTACTATTACACTAGTATTTAATTTTCTACTTGATCTGTAAAAACAAGAAAAGGAAAGTACAATATTCGTGATAAAAAATAAACTTTTTTGTACTTCAGACTTTTTTCTTGATTTGTACAGTTAGAACAAATGTTAAATAAAAACTATTAAAAATATACAAATTTGTACATTTAAGTTGAGTTGTGAATAGTGTATGTGAAACGATAACAATAAATTAATTTAAAAAAAAAATAGTTGAATGTAAAACAAAAAAGAATAATGTATTTCACATTTGGACGATGACATGCTAATATGTCTACAGATGATGGAAAGTTAATATAAACGATGTATTCTAATACACGTGTTTTCTTATTCACCAGGGTATTTGTACGCATTCAAGTAGCTATTTATAAACTATTTGTAATCAATATTTCGTTATTATGAAACAGAAATAGTGAAATGCATAAGTCAACATGAGGTTTATCAGAACATATATACCTAAAATTAGATTGCATGTACATGTAAACACACGTACAAACACACATTCGTTCGTGTGCGCACATGTACAAGCCGAAAAAAAATAAATATTGAAGGGGCGAAAAAGAGGGTTAATATTATTTGTTGCAGTGATGCACATAAGGATGCAGTACAATTAGTTTTTTCCCACAATCAATTAAGAAAATCTTGAAATTAAAACGAAGAAAAAAAGCAAGTGGTATAAAGTTTGTTCGTTTATTTACTTTTTTATTCGTTTCTTCTGTAATGTACAATAATAACATTATTTTCATTCTCTGTTTTACTAGTGTAGATATCTTAAAAAATTATGAGTGGTTTGGCATGCTATTAATTTGCATCGACTTTAACATTTTCTTGTGTTGTGAAACACTACAGCTAGAGAGAGATAAAGCAGCTTTGAAAGTGCACTGTTCGCACAATAAATTAATATAATAAAATAAGATAGCAACAATTATGTCAACTTAAGCTAAAAAAATTGTTTTATAAAGCTTGCAGCACAAAAAAAAACCATGAATTGTCAGACTTTACGTCGAAGAGCAATATTCCTACAAAATACATTGCACTTTTTTTTCATGGTTCAATGAACTTTTTTTTTTACGACAGAAAAATAAAATAAGTAAAGCAAGAAAATAAACTTTTTACTTCATATACGATTGCACATTAGTATAGGTAATATAAAAATTTGTTCATTTCGAGTTTCAGACGATAAGTCTTTTTGTCTTCAATGTTACAAACACCTTGATTTTTTTTATTCTGTTTGTTTCTCAATTTAAACTACGGCAATGATCAAAGTTCTCAGCACAGTAGTATAACTATACTTATAGTAGAGAAAAAAACAATCCAGATTGAAGTAATAATAAGATAGTAAAAAGAGTGGAAAAGAAAAGAAGTGTAAATTATTAATAACAAAAATGTTGTATAAATGTGTATTGGAATGTTATCTTTCTCTTTACTTACAATTTATTTATTGCCGCACTAAGTTTGTACAATAACATGTTCAGCAGTCCTTCCTTGCGGGCCTACATGGTTGCCAATGCAATCAACAACAAGACACGTTCTTCTTGCAACGCCAGTGCAGTTTGCAACATCTCATCATCTTGTCAATTAATTCCTTGTGCAAGTTTCTTCATAATGGCCACATGTGTACATGGCACATCATCAGTTGAATGGCATTGGTTACTATTCATATCAAAACTATCATTGCAAGGATTCTGTGTAGATTTACAATTTGCCGAATTGTGTCCTTCCGTCGTAGTGGTGCTGCTGCTGATATTGTTGGCACAACTGTTATTAGTCTTAGCGACTCTTTTCTTAGACGTAAGGCTTTTCACAGATTGCTCGTAAAGCGCACACAGTTAACTTTCTCGTAAAACTTGATGGCAAGAAAGACTGTCAAATGGTGAAACTACGTGAGCAGATGTTGCAACATTATTATTATTATTATTTTCACTAGTATTATTACACGTACTTGTAGAATTGTTAGCAACAACATCAATGCCCTTGTTATTCGTTTTATCTTCATCATTATCATCATGTAATCACGTATTGTACATAAATGTTAAGTTTTTGCAGTACAACGTTTTCAAATCACTTCGCGATAGCGTCTATGGACGTAGTGTTAGAATCTGGGCAAACTGTTTGGCGGGTATGCACAGTACACTGTTAATGTCATTATACGCGTAACCGTCTTAGGTAACTCCGATAAGGTTGAGTACATACATTCGTAACGAGTGAAAGGTGTACCACGCAGACGACGATGGGCTCTTCTTGACACCCACACAATCTAACTCATTCACCTCCCGAATAATATCGGTAAATGCATTCAGCTCTCGACTTATGAGCATTGCTGCACCGGAGTAGTACTGTTCCATGATAAACGCACCCATGTCCTCTCAGTTAAATTCATTTCTGCTCAATGACTTGTAATCCTTTGAGCTTAATCGGTAAATACGTTGTGTACTCTTGATTTACGGGTAACCGGTGAAGCGAAGAAACAAATTTGTTGCCTGTGATGATGTTTCATTGTCTCTTTGTTATGTGTTTTGTTCTGCTTTGCGATTGTTCTTTGCACCAATATCATTTTGCTGTCTTTTATGTTGCCTTTATTATTGTTATTTTTTACACTAAGCTCTATTACCATTACTGTTACCACTGTTATTACTGCTATCACTATCACTTCTGTTATTGTCCTTAGCATCATTGCCTTTGTGCGTATGGTGCTTTTCAGTATTACTTGTGTTATTATCATTATCAATAGTTTGTTTTGTGGCAATGTTAAATTGATTATTAAAGTTCGAATTAATTTGTTATTGAGTAGGGAATTAAGGAGCTATACATGCCGTGTACTGATCAAGTTCACTACTGCTACTATTCTTGTTTACATTATCAAACTTGTTGATATAATAATAATTATTATTATTATTATTATTATTAACACACTCGCTTGAGCCGCCGTGACTGCTGTACAAATCAGCCGAGCTTCCCGTCAGTTGATTGAAACTATTACTGACAGGGGCAACACTACCTTTTTTACGCTCATTACGTTCATAGCATCGTTTAGCATCATGCAGCAGTTATGAACGAAATTGTGGTGGAAGGATCAGTGCGGTTCATGGCTTTGTTGGCACAAACATTCCTTCAATAAAGCTGCAGAGTGGTATTACGATAGCCACAATAGCAATGCAGTGCATTAACTGTGGGATGGTCCATTTATTGTTTAACAAGCAGGCCATGTGTTGCTACGTTAATCGTCATGGAGTGTGTGCGGCAAGGGCAATGACCTACTGCAGCTGACACAGTCGATGTGGTGGGTGATGGCTAAGTCACTTCTAACGCACACGTCGCTCTTTGCCCATGTACAGTTCATTTCATGCACCGGTTCGTTTGTTGTGTTGCTTAGCAAACATAAAAGATGACTTGTTAACTTGTGTGGCAGTTAGAGATGAAAATCGTTGACCCATAATGGAGTGCTGTGCCGTTTCTGTACGAAATGTGTTATTACTACCTAAAAACGTGTTTTATCGCGATAATTATTACTATCATTCTGATTATTTCTTCTATAATTAGTGTTGTTATTAAATTTGTAGCACTTACAAAATGTCCTAATCTACGTACTCCTCCTATAATCGACTATCACCATAGTGATGTTGCATAATGGCAGCAAATCGGCTTACCAAGGAATGACAACCATGTCGACTAGCAGCCATGATGGCAATCATTAATCGCACATCAATTGGTAACGGGCCATCACCAAAGAGGGTAAAACTCAACGAGGCATGATGCGCGTGAAGTAATTACGGGAAAAGTGAGAGCAAGTGACAGTACCCTGGACAGCGATCTAGTTCAGAGTAAATAAAGTACAACACTTCTTTACTGCCGCGACGCTGCATTGGTGAGGTAAAATACTGACACTTGAGTAGAGCTCGAAGTAAATGACGCATTTTACGTTTATTATGATGAAAGAAATAAGGCAGTATTTGCTTTTACTATGAAGGATATTTTTTCAATGTGGTATGTTGTGTCAGAGAATGATTTTAGTGTGTTGTTTCTGTCTTCTCCTTCTACTCACTTGTAACGAGACTGGTGGGTGCTCGTGAGCAGCCATGTTGCTCTTATTACAGTTGTTGTTGTTATTGTTGTTAATTTTGTCGAGAATGAGAACTTTGTGGCCAACGTAATCGTTGTCGTCGAGGTGAATTGAAGCGAGGTGTGCTGTTTAGTCTAAACACTTCCTCATCTGTGTCATCGTCTTCGTCTTATTGTTATTCCGATTACGATGTTTGTTATTACAATTATAATTGCTAATTACTTTTACTACATTGTTCAATCCTTTTCATATCTTTCTCTCTTTATACCGTACGTTTCTATTTTTTGTCGTGATGTCTGTTGTTAGTAGTGTGAATATTAAAACCACTATTATCATCACCACTATTTTTTTAGTAAATTTTTTGCTTATCGTCAGGTTTGTTATATTTTATTTTGTTTTTACTAACACGGCGATTTGCAATATTTCGCCTTTGCGTTCTGTGTGCTTGTTGAGTCTACTACAGAGTCAACAACATCAACTAGAGATATCGCTGTATGTACACCAGTTTATGACCGTCGTCTCGTACAATAACTCGATCTGTAACTGGTAGTGCTGTTGTGATAGCAGGTGTCATCAACAAAAACGCTTTGCCTTACACACATGTTTCATTACATCTCTTTTGTTCTTATTATCAATTGTTGATATGTTTACTATTTACGTTAGTATGAATTTCTTCTTAATTGTGTTTTTACTAGTTGTCAATTTTGTCAATATTGTCACCAGCAGGAATATTGATTACAGCATCTTTTTTACTGTAATGAACACGTTGTGCTTACGTAGACAACGAGAGTCATTGCTTAATGTCCATCAAACGCACGTGTGATTTACAGGATTCACTTGTGCTGCATTATTATAGTCCTTTATTATTGTTCTACAAGTATGCAGATTATCATTGACTCGAATGGTGACCATAGTACAGTCACAATAACTTGTCCGATGCTCTGATGTGAGCATCGCTCAAGGTGTGATTGATTAACAATTTATACAAAGACTAACGCTCTTGTTGGCGCTCTTACTAACATAATTTGCACGAGCGTAGTCGTGTTTAATCAAGTGCACAGGTGTCATTTTAGTTTGCACTAGTTGAATTACAAATTTTTGTATTAGACGCTGCATGCTGTGATATGTTATCCTTTGCTATTGATATTTTCTATTATTGTTATCTGTTTTGTTTTTGTATACTTTGTTATGATACGCTTTACTACTGCTTTTATCGTTATTATTTTTATTATACTTGTTATTTCAGCACTCTACTATCATTTCGTTACGAAATTTACAAAGGTTATGATTATTGCAATCGCTAGCTTTTTTCCTAGCTTTATTAGATTATTTGTTGCATTTACTAAACTTATGATGTATTTCGAGCAGATAAGTATGAATTTTGTTATTCTACGTGTGAAACCGTAGCATCATTGTGCAAATTAGACTAATTACCTTGACCATCGTTGCACTAGATGTTTGTGTCGTGATGTTAACATGTAGTGGTACTCATACTTCTACAAGATCGTTTGATCTACGGCAAATAACGTACGATGCCGAAACAGTCATCATCCGATCACTCATCACGCTGTGCTAGTGCATGAGCCAGAACGAGTTGAGCGGCTATTTGCAATGGTGCACACGGACAGCTAAAGGCAAAAGTGAAAACGTTATGAATGAGTGCCAAGTACAGCTGTCGAATTACATTCACCTCCTATTCTCCTAATCGTATTTACATTTATTTATTATAAGTTCAATGTATATTATTGCTTTGTAGATAACTAAGTGCGGTAGGTACATAACGCACACCAATCTCAAAAAACTTGCGAAAGTAACTCAACAATGCAAATTTTGTTTGTGCCGCATGGACTGACTAATCTGCATTGCTACTATTAGCATTATTGTTGTTGTCATTGCTATTGTTACTGTTTACGGTACGAAAGAGATGAGACGGTAAGTAAAATTTCTCAAGTATGTTTGTTAATTATTACACAATTGTCTAAACTGCACCTTGGCAAGACTATCATCTCAAATCGTTATTTTATTATTACATTTCTCTTGCTCTAACGATAGTCGAATCTCTATCTATGCACGTATTGCAATCATCATAATAGCATTTTTTGATACATGGGCTATTGTCAAGTGTGTTATCAATCATTCGCATCACCACATACGGTTGCTCACTCTCAGCATACTCGGCATATATTTTATTCAACTATTAACGTAAACGGTACAATGACAAATTGTCATTTATAATCACCGCACCGTTGCGACGTTATACTTCAATAGCCTCTCGTTATAATTACATTTGTTCTAATGCGTACATTCGATTAATGATGTTAGCTCTACACCAATTTAGCTCATGCATAATATGTGATAACTCAGCCGATGAAAGCATTTCGCGTGGTAAATTAATACGTTTATTAATTTGATTACTATTTATGTCACTCATACTTTACCGACGACGAGATGTTGTTCTACTTGTGGCGGTTGATTTTACATGATACGTATTGTTAGAATGCAATGAAGAAGCTGACTGCACCGGGTTGGAGTGTGATCGTGAATTAAAATTTTTATTGCCATTGTGACTTACACTCTGTTTTGATTATCTGCACGAGTGACCGTGTTTTTCTTGTGGCCGAGAGTAACACATTTCATTTGCTTTTTGCCGTCTATCAACTGTAATTTAGTCTTTACTAGTTTGTTTACTTTCTGCATTGTAATTATGAGCATCATTGGATATTATTTGTACATCTGCACTTTAGCTGTTTTTACTATCATTTTGTACTTATCGCATGCGATTAATTTAATTATCTTGTTAACTCGTACGATCAGATAATGGTAATTTTCTTGATCGTTACATTGTCTTTCTATATTAACTTTGTTTATTTATTTAATGATAAACTTATAAGAACAATTTCAGATCACGCAAAGTTAAAGCAAAAGAATAAAATTAAAAGCAAATGAGAGAAAAGACACTTACTTACTATTACATTCAATGAAATAAATGATACGTAAAAACAAGTCAAGAAAAAGAAGAATAGTTAACAAAAAATAATTAATTTTTTGAACATTGAAAAGTAAAAAGTTTACATGAAGCAGATATTGCATTCACAATTGTCAAAAAACTTTATAATATTGCTACACCACATGTGGTATCGAAAAGTGATAATAATTATTTTTTTATTTGATACATTTCGTTGTAATAAGGGATTCGAAAAAACAAAATAAAATTTTTGCAAAATACAAAAGAAAAATATTAAAAATTCTTTGCGATATTTTTTTTAAAAGGAAATAATAAAATAACAGAAAAGTCAGGTAGTCAATTTGCACATTTTATAGCTTATTTGTATATATATAAATATATATATATATATGCGGATTGAAATTTTACATACTATTTATAGCAAACATTAAATATAAAACAGAAAGAAGGTTAGTTGTTGAGTGTAAACAAATACTGAGTTATTCGATGCTATGGCAACATTTACAATATATCAAGATTAATCGTATGCAAAGAAAGATATGTACGAAACAGATATCATATAGTGGAAAAAAAAACTAAAATATTTGTTAATCAAAAATATATCACCGTTAACTCAGTGATAACGATCACAGTTATTATTTTTATTATTATAAAATCATGTTCAAGTCACTAATTAGCAGGGGGAAAAAGTTGAAGCGTAAAAGAAATTCATCAATCTAGCAAACAGATAAAAGAGAGAGTGAAAAGTTGAGGAAAAATAACAAATTTGAACGAATATTATTTAAGGTTTAAAAAAGTATATTTATTTACGCATATTGTGTTATATTTGTTATAATGTTCACTGAAAATTAGGGAATTATGGGGGAAAAAATTAGTATCAACATTATTATGTAACAAATATTTTTTTGCTGTAAAATGCTTTTGCAGAATGTTGTATAGATGCAATGCAGTATTATCTTTTTTTTCGTATAGAGTGGAATGCAAACTAAACGTTGAGACAAAAATATCATTTTTTATGCACATGCAATACGAACATGAATATACTTGTATCGCATAAGAAAATTGTAGTGGTCGTTAGTGTTTGTAGCAGTGCCACTATGTGATATCAATACTATTATATTTATTACAAATTTCGTAGCTGTCGCTTCAATCAAGAAATAAGCGATGAGAGGTAAGAGAATGCCTGTCGTAATTGAATGAGTGGGTGAATAGAAATATAGATTTAAAAAAGTGCATGTAACTTCAAAATAAATTAAATTTAAGTTGTAACATAAAAAAATTTTTTAAAATATATAAAAAACTAAACCATAATATCTGAGAATGACAACATCATTAGCACTTATTTCTCTTATATATATATAAAAATAACTTGAAATGTAAAGAATTATGTAACACTTATAACTGACTTTTTATTTAGTTGTGTAATGGTTTGTAATTTTACTGCCGCATACCGTCTTTTAACCTACTACTATCCCAATTTACCGCAAACCATGGGTGCTCAATAATTTCATGCATCTTCATTCGTTTTTTGGGATCTACCACCAACATTCGTGAAATTATATCTTTGGCTTGATCAGAAATGTGGCGAATCATTGGGTACTCACCACGTTGAATCTTGCCTAGTAAGACGTTCATGTTGCGATCCTAAAACGGTAATCGTCCTGCTAACATGACATACAACACTACCCCACAGCTTCAGATATCTGCAGACAGACCATTATACCCACGTTCCATGAGTACCTACGGAGCTACGTAATTTGGTGTACCACACACCGTCTGTAGCAGAATGTTCTGCTGTAAATTACTTAGGCCAAAGTCACTAATCTTCAGTATACCATTCGCGTCAAGTAACAAATTCTACGGCTTTAGGTCACGATGTGCAAAACCTTTTGAGTGACAATAATAAATACCTGCAATCAATTGATGAAAGTAATGACGTGCCGTTGGCTCATCAAACCGTTTTGCTGCTACGATCTTGTCAAATAACTAGCCTCCTGTTACGAGTTACAACACGAGGTAGTAGTGATTGTTTGACTGCAACACCTACTCTAGACGAACTACATTTTCTTGCTGCAAACTGCGCATGATTGCCACCTATCGCAACATCTGATCTTACATGTTTTCTTTGCGCAGACGACGTTTATCAACAATTTTGATGGCTCAATCACGGCCTTGTGGATCAGTACCAATGCGCACTTTAGAAAAATTGCCTGAACCTATTGCCTTTCCTACTTTATACTTGCCAATGTACACATCAGTCGAAGATGACGAAGGCATTGCAAATAATCTAACTCTATGAAAATACAGTTTTACAGTAAAAAGGCAAACAATTAAAATTAGATTTGTAGTACACAAAATAAATACGTATATGAGTTTATCTGTGTTCTTCACTATTTATGTGAGATAAAATTAGATTTTATGTCTATAATATTTTAAGTTTTTCGTTTATGTCTATTAATTTACAAAAAATAAAAAATGTTCAATTGTATAATAATCAAAAATAAGTTAAGGACAAAAAAATTCTATTGTTAGTGGTAAGCAAACTGAACGTTGATATTAAATTACATCACAAAAAAACATTAATGATAAGATAGTACATCGATAGCAGTAGTGAAAGTATTTTACAAAATTATAATAATTATGACAAAATGAAATAAAATCTGAAAATGAAAATAACTGTCAAAAGTATGGTTGAGTTGCATTGTAGCAATGATCGTGATCGTGCGCAAACAAAAAAAAAGTAATGAAAGCAACAGCAAACATGGACGAGACAAAGAAAAAATTGATTTTCTTTTATCTATCTATTATATTTTTTGCTTTTTGCTGTCACTTTGCATTATCTTTAATTTTGACCTTATTGATTGTAACGTAAACAATAGCTGTTACGAGTTGGGCGGGACGTGCAAGTGATTTGAACAAAACTTCTTTTGCAGCGTGCATCTTGACTAGTTCAATCACATACACATGTTGTTGTCCCTAGTTTAGCAAAACACCTCTCAATTAACTTTACATACACATACACACACACACACACACACACAATGCGTAAAAGAAAAAAGGGAAAAGTAACTGTAAATTAGTGAAAAAAAAAATGAAGAAGAAATTAAATTAAATAATAAAGTTTTAGTGAAGTGCATAAATAAACGCGCACTCTTTGCTTAATAAATGCGTTGTGGTTTGCCCATGGTTGACTTAATGTACGCCGATTTCAAGTTTTGCCAGTTCTTCTTCAGCAACGACACGAGGAAGTTGAGCGCCATAACAACGTTTTGCCGCAGTTGATCCTCAGTCATCTCCTTGTGACCAATACATGTACCTAAACAAAGCACTTTCTTCAACTGAAATTTGACAGTGGCTTGCAGTTCAGCAATCTTGTCAGGCAATGACTCATTCATTCCACACACGGTAGGAAATTTACCTAAACGATGCATGTGTGGTCCAACGAGACGTGGCACAGTCTTGATAATCGACTCTGAACACAAAAAGGCATCATATTGGTTACACATCTTCTTCACTAGTTTCTTGTTCTTGTTCAACTTTTTCAGCTCCTCTTGATTCATGGTAGGTACACCTGCCTTTTTGGCAACATCCTCGTGAACGAGGTCACAGAGCAAACACACCGTCATGCGTGGTCGACAAATGTTGGGTAGTTTGAGTGATCCTGAGAATCGCTTGTCCTTTTGTGGGTCATAGTTCTTCAAATTCACCTGTAAATCAACACTTTCCTTGAACTTGCGCTCCTTCTCACCGGTGAGCACGGTCTGAATGGCCTCTGCCAATACTTGTGGTGAAATCTTTGACATAATGAAGTAGTTGTGTAGTGTAAACTGAGGAAAAAAATGTAATATATTATAAAGTATATAAGTGAATGAAACGTAAAGAACTGAAATAAACTTATATATATGGGCTGTGATGTGATCTGAAAGAGATATGAGAGGGTGTAAACTGAACTCTGCTGTTGTTTAGCGATGCTTGCTTTGTAGCTGTTTAATTTTATTGTAGCAACATGACAAAAAATAAATAATGTTATATGTTCAGTAGTAAAATAGATGAAAAGTAGTAAATAATTATTGACAAGTATAAGTTGTTGAATTCATATTTTGTTAAATTTAGTAAATTACACGTTTTTGTTTACATAAATAGGTCAGTTTTTATGTTAATAAATGCAAACATGCTAATAAGTAACGATAATAATATTACAAAAAAAAAAAAAAAAAGAAATATTCGTTGCCCGCTAAATTGTATAAAAAATAAACAAACGGTAGTATGCAAATAGAAATATACTTTCACACACATTAAAAAAAAAAATATATAGACTTGCACACACCATAGTCTGTTTGGCTCTGTGTGTGTTTGTACTAATAACTTTTTTATGATCTAGACAACAAAAAAATTAGTTTACCTCACGTAAACATGTAAAGAAAGTAATTAATTTTTTAAATTAAAATAAATATTTATTGTCAACGTGAAAAGGTTAAAGATATTAGCTGTCAACAGCAGCTGCTGATGCTACCTTGCCTTCACCGTTATCTGTAAGATTATCTGCTCCAGTTGCTTGCATCACTATCGTTATCAGTTCCTCTTTGGTAGGGTGTGTTGGCCTTACACCTCACATCTCTTCCAGCTACTCCTTTTCCACTTCTTTCTTCTACAACAGACACGTAACCAATTGCTCAAGCTTGTCCTTGTGCATCCGAATCAGGTGCATTGCCATGTTATGTGCCGCAGATACTAACTTCTGTGCCTTCATCTCGGCCCGAAACTGGGCATCGTTGGAGAAGTTTGTAAAATCACGTCCTACCTGGGTGTACTACGGGTGATATGAAAGCAACCCTACCTCGCTACTCATGCCAAAGGCTAAAATTTACTTGAGTGCCATATCCGTTGCCCGCTGCAGGTCATCCATCGCTCCCGCAGACGGGTCACGCAGCAGCACCTCTTCCGCGGCTCTGCCACCGAGCATCACCACCATATCCGCAAACAGTGTTACATTGGTTTGGTACTCATGGTACTACGTCCCTGCACGCTGTGTGTAGCCCATGGCATGTCCACGCGGTGTGATACTCACTTTAAGCACATTCGTCACACTGGGTAGCATTCACGCCACGAGGGCATGACCCGATTCATGAATCGCGGTACGTCGTGCGGCATGGCTGGATTGTCGATCTCGATGCTTGCGGCCCATCAGTGTGTTATCCACCGCATCCATGATAGAAGGTAAGTCCACCAATGGCTTACCGGCAATCCCACTCTGCAGTGCTGCCTCGTTGACGATGGTGGCGATGGTGGCAGGGGAGAGCCCTGGTGTGCGATCGGCTAACAAGTTTGCCAGGGCTACATTGCTAATCGATCCATTCACGGGCAATGGTTGCTAATTTTCATCCTTAGTTCTCCCTGTAGGATCACCGGTGCAGACTCGATTGAGGTAGTGCAAAAAAATTTACCGCCGTGCCGCCACATCGGGCATGTCAATAACAATCTTACGATCAAACCGACCTTATCGCAGTAACGCCTTATCAATGTTATCCTCAAAGTTGGTGGCTGCTAATACCACAATGGGTTCATTACTCGTACTAAGTCCGTCCAACTACGCCAGCAGCTGATTAATCGTTCGGTTTTCTTCGCTACTGACGGAGTTGCCACGTGTGCCGGCGCGTGATCCTACGGCGTCTATCTCGTCAATAAAGATAATCGCAGGTGCAATGCCGCGAGCCTATGCAAACAACTCCCGCACCCGCTTTGGTCCACTCCCACCCACCAATTCAATAAAGTCGGCTCCATTGCAGCTGAGAAAGGGCACATTTGCCTCCCCAGCCACCGCCTTTGCCAGCAGAGTCTTACCAGTACCAGGCTACCCGGTAAGCAAACAGCCTCGCGGCAGACGTGCACCTAACCGGGTAAACTTGTTAGGGTCAACGAGGAAATCCACATACTGTCGTACCTCCTCTTTGGCTTATGGAATGCCAATGACATCCTTGAACGTGGTGCCCTTGACATCTACGCGAAACTGACGCTTCTTGATGGGCATCATCTGCTCCATCATATCGGTAAATGGGTTGCCTGAAGCTTTATTAGTTCCTCACATTGATGCACCAGATGCTGTACGGCGAAAGTACACATAGCTAATCGCTAACGGTAGTCCAAGCCAGACAAACGGGCCAATAGCTAATTTTATTCAGTTTTCTTATGTAGCGTGTTTATGACTTTTCGCGTCACGCAGCCCGCGTTCATATTAAGTACTGCGACTGTCACTCATCAATAACTTTTTTTTAAATAATTATTATTGTGTACAATATATTGATATTTAAATTATTACGCGCTTCAGCGTTTTGACACTAAGAAAAGCAATAATGTTTGTAATCGTGTTTGAAAAATGTAACAAAGTAAAAACAGAATTCTGTATTTTTATTAACAACTGATAAATTAATATATAAAACTTTATAAACTTTACAGACAAAATGCATGTTGTCAATTTAAACTTTGCAAGAAAACAAAACTAAAGTTGTAAATTCCCTTGAACTATTACATATTACTTTGAACAAAGTTTGATTAACAATAATGTACATCAGCTATTTTTGCTTTACAAATTTTATATAAGCTTTTCTTTGTGTGTGAGTGTATGTAGTGAGTTGCTTTATTATTACATCTACTAATTTTTCGTTACGTGTGTTGTGCTGTCTTGAGCAGCTAGTCATTCTGGATCAATGACACCGTTGTTATTGATACTTGAACCGCAAGGATGGAACTCGCGTGCGAACTTGTCGATGAGTTTCTACAAGTACGTACTGCTGTTGACAGTACATGTGTGATCACAGGCTATTGAGGTAGGAATGTGTTAACGACGTTGTGGGTTGTTGATAAATAAGTAGGTAGCCAAGAAGTGAATAGGATCAGCTGGTTTGGTCCGTGCAACCTATTCCATTCCACGTAGAAGTAGTGGTAAAACTGTTGCTTCAATGTACGCTGTATCAGGCAAGGCATATGTAGGTTTAGGCTAGATAACTGGGATTTCCTTTTACACCATTTTAATCATTAGTTCCTCAATGCTAAGTGTGCAGGACGCATCAGGTTAAACTCGCTAAGCCACTACAGGTATTTATGGTGAAATCTTTGACATTGCCAATGTCTCACTATTACTATTATTGAATATATGTATGGAGATAACAAAAAAAGCGATTTGTAAGTTTGACTGTTTGACGTATCAATACAGATGTATTGTTGTACAAACAAAATACGTATATGTGTGAGTAAATATACAAAAATATTAAAGAGAAATTAGATTAAATAAACAGTTAATAAAATTTTTATGAGAAGGTAATAAGAAGATATAAACAATATGAGGAGTAGAAGAAATATAACATTGCACAAGATACAAAAATTTGTAACTGTATGCATGCTTCAACATTATCACAAAGAAGTGTGCATAATGTGTATGTTAATCACGTATTTATATTATTTACCTTACCAGTGTACTTATTTGTTTGATTATAACATCAATTTTAAATATTTGCCATAAAATTAAGTGTACACCTATTACAAATGTATGCAAATAGCAAAGCTGTTTGCAAACAATTGCTAGTAGGCTCAAAATAAAATGAACAAGAAGAAAGAAAAAACTTACAATAACTGAAATGACAACAAAATAAAATAAAAATGTATTTACTGCGTGAGATGAATGAGTGGGTTTTTTTAGTAATTGCAGCATGCTGTCACATAATGCCTTAGCAACACACAAAAGAAAAATGATTGACTTGTTATGAATTGTCGAGTAGCGTAACAAATACAAACTAACATTAACAATTCATGCTGCAGTCAATCATTTTATGTGATTACATTGACATATGCACACAGCTTTTTTTACGAGTATACATGGGTTGCTTAATGATCTGGTTTGCGGCGAAATCCACAGCCAATGGTGAATCGTGGTTTACCTCCTGTCGGCTTGCACAGCACCGTCGAACACCCATCACAGCGCACCTAACTGGTGGCGTGGCTATATACTATGGTTGTGGCATTACACCCAGGGCATTTGACATCGAGGAAATACGAATTAGGACCTTGTACTAGACGACGTCGTTTGTGCTTCATGCGCTCTGCACGCACCGTGGGATAGCTCAGATCGGAGTCGAAGAAACCCATTATTGCTATTATGTAATTAGCTGTTGCTTTTATTTCTTGAACTGCAAAGATGAAATGGTGGTAATACTAATAGTACTTATCAGCACTACGTTCTATGTATGGGATGAAATACACAGAGTCTATGACGACTAAAAACTCACTATAAAAATTTGTTTTACGGAGACAAAAAATAACAATTATTTGTAAATGGGGCAATAAAAATAAAGTAATAATTTGATTAAAAAGCATTAAAAATAATACTGAAAATAACATGTGGCATACTATGCAAAAGCAATAGTAACAGCGTCAATACACTATTTGCATAAAATAGTGTAAACGTACTCATTACCATATCATCTTATTCTTTTGCTCTTGTGCAGACATATGTATGTATGTATATTTATCCATGAATTGTATGTATGTGTGCGTTATGCTGCACATCACTCTTTTGTTTTTGTGCGAGTTGATTTCCTTATCACATGTCTTGTACACGTACTCGCATGAATAAAGAAAATTAAACAACTTCACACGTAAAAAAAAAGTAAAATAAGTTGTGCAATACAACACACACATAGCAAGCATATGGATAAAGATCAAATGAAAATCATTGTCAAAAACAAAATAACAAACATTTACAAAACGAAAAGTAACTGAGAAAGATTGCTGTGATTGTAGTAGAAGTACAACGTATACTCTTTTCATTTGCTAACGCTTTTATGTAAACGTACAATCAACGTGCATATCTACAGTAAATAAATTTGTAAACAAGTTTGATCACTTTATTATCATTTACACAATATTTTATTGGCAACGTTTCTAACTTTACAAAACACATATCTTTGATTATATTACAATAACAGCAACAATAATGAAAGTTTTGTCATATAGATTGTGATAGTAAAGAAAAAATAATAATTAAGTGCAAAACAAATATAAACAAAATCGGTGATGGAAGAAAAAGATGTGATATAAATAACATATTTTTGTTGTAATAGTGAAAGGCAAAAATATATCAACAATAAAAAAATATTATTAAAAACTGTAGTAAAAAATGCATCATGTATGACGGCAAAGAATGTGTTGTATGTAGCAAATAAGTAACGCAAATGTAAAATGTGTTGACAATGTGGTAGGTGTTGTTTTTTCTTATTATTTTTCCATATACGAGAAAACATATTTGCGTATAGAAGTCATGGTAATATTTAAACAAAATTGTAAATGTATAGTACAAAGTAAAATAAAAGAATAATATATAAATAAATAAGTGAAATGTAATATAAGAAATATAGTTTATTCAATTACTTGTTTCCGTTAGTACTTACCATGTTTGCGTGATTTTTTCTTGTCCTCTTCTTTACGTGCCTCATAGCAATCAATACAGACTCGCTATTGTGGACCGTCACTTTTGACCGCCATGTAGTTTGGCGTACAGTCCGCACAAAACACATAACCACACGCTCTACAGTGGTGTCGTCGTCGCATGAGGCCAAATGGTTCATGACACTTATTACACACCTTTGCCACTTTATCCTCTTGTCACTGCACCTCGTCTTCGTCACTCTCCTCCTACCGTTTCTTAGCCGCACGCTCTTTCTCCGTGTGAACTGCCGGGTTGTATTTGGCTGGTCGAGCAGCTCCACACATGTCACACTTGGTTCGTGTGACTCGGTTAATAAACGTACACGTAGCACAGGGCCACTAGGAATAGCTAACTTAGCCATCTCTGCCACTTCGACTTGCATTTTTACTACTATTACTATTACCATTCAAACTAGTGTTATTATTCTTGTGATGCTATCGTGCTGGTGCCAGATGGCGTGGACGCTGACCGCTCTGACACGCACTACATAGCGCAAGTGAGACAGGATTCTACAAGGTGCAAACCGAGCACTGTCACACCGTAGGAAGTTGACATGAAGTGTTTGCATTACTACTACTATTATTATTACTACTATGATTATTAGCGGAGGCGGTGTAGGTTGAGACAGGATACTGGTTGGATGCGTTGGTAGAGTTGTTATTCTTATAACTTGGTGCATTTGTAGTAGTCGCAGTGGAGACGGGAATGCCATTTCGTTGATACCCATTACACGCACTACAGTTAGCCCGTGAGGGTGGGTTTATTGTAGCACAAACACTACACTGTCAGTCCGTGGTAAACGGTGTACGTGAGTACGACGTGTTAGCATTAATACTATTATTATTACTAATACTACTATTAGGCATCAAATGAGATGATTGATTGGGATGTGAATTAGTAGGTGCGTAAATGGATTGTGGACGCATTACCATCTGCACACCGTCACTACCCATCATTGATGAGGAAATAGTATTACTACTACTATTATTATTATTATTACTGTTACTACTAATAATATTTTTATGAGGTTCAGCACTACCTGAGTGGTTGTTTACTGCCGCAAAGCCTGGTCGAGCAGATCCACACATCTCACACTCGTTTACAGATAGCTTATTTCGAAACGTACACTGAGGACAGCCCCATGTATTCATCTACTCCCGCTTGCGTTGCTATCGCTCTTGCTCCTACTACAACTCGCGCCTAAGACGAATAATCTTCTCCAGCTGCGCCTTGTCCTCGTCTTCTTGGGAGCGGCATTGCGAGAGTGACGAAGTTGCATTATTGCCCGCTACAGCCATGTTGGGTGGGTTCATTACCGGTACACCTGCATTTGCAAAAGTTGTGCCGTGAGGCATGAACTGTGGTGTTGGTTGCGGTTGCTGAAAGACCACCCCGGACTGTTGGTATGGTGCTGGAGTAGATTGTAATGGTTGTGTCAATGGTAGTGAAAGTTGCGTAGATGACGGTGGCAGCGGAGGAGCGGAATATGGTGGAGTTAACGTTGCTGGAGCGGTAGGTAGTGATCCTATGTTTGGCACAGATGGCAATAACGCATTTGGTTGTGATGAATTAGGTGCATTGGTGGTTGGGATGGACTGTGTCTGTGGTAGCGATGATGCACTTGTGACCATGTAACTGCTTGGCGCACCATTATTACCGTTACTGTTGTAGTTGTTAACGGTGTTAGGTAACACATTTGTATTATACGGTTGCATTGGAAGTGTATAATTTGATGATGATGATACCGATGATGGCGGTGCGATTGCTTGTGATATTGTAGATGGTTGGGTTGGTGGAAAGGGTTGGACTGTCTGTGATGTTGATGCTACAGGAGGTCCAAACAAATCATCTAAATCAACAGCTGCTTGCGGTTTTGAGTACATCTGTTGCTGTGGTGGTGGTAGTGGAGGCGGTGGTACAGGCACAGCGTTGTAAGAGAAGTTAGTGTAACCACCATCACCAATGTTATTACTGTACTCCATGATAAAATTCTGCAGATAGTTCAGTAAGTTACAATATGTTAGTTTATATAGAAAAATAAAATACAATTAAAATAATTTTTAACTATTTGACTATTAGTGCAGTTGCAAATTTTATTAACTGTGACGAATATTCTATCAATATTGTATAGTAAAATTTTTTGGTTTTGATGAAATTTGTTCAATACAAAAGGGAGTATCTGAGTAGTGCAAACATAATTATCTAAAATAATAATATAATTTGTACCATATAACATAAAAAAATTCTAATAATACTTATCAAGTCATTAACATGTGAAAACTACTAATACACGTTAATTGTTTATTATGTTTGTCAAGACGATTTTCAAAAATATATAACTGTTATAAGTATTTATTCTTAACGCCAAGATTGTACACGTAGACAAATATAAACACACATGCACTTTCATAAACAGACGGCATGTAAATAAGCGAAGATTGAAACAAACAAAAAAGTACAGAAAGAGAGACAGGACAGAAAAAAAGAGAGAAGCAAAAGAAAAAGGTATAAAAAAAAAGAGAAAGATGGAAAGGAAAGTAGAATAACGAAAAAGAAAAAAAAAGTATAAGTTGTCTTTCGAGCTACTAATTAGTGACAAAGAATATTTATGAAAAATTGATACTGGTTTTTATTTTTTAATAGAAATGGTGTTGGAATATGATATATTTATTTTTAATCCTTAAATACTTTTGATTGCAGAACTCTTCCATTTTAATATTAAATCATTGAATAAATTTCAATTGTGTCAAAATACATATAAAAATACATATATATATACATATATATATATATATATATATATGTATAAATTATACAATATTGTAAAATCAAGTAAATTTCTGTCTATGGTAATATATACATATATTACATTACAAAATGGGGAAGAGCAGAAAATGATAACAAATTGTAATAATTGATACGTAAAGTTTAAATCGTTTAGGTGAAAGTATTTGTCCATTGAAGAAACAGAAATTAGATGAAGTGAGATAAAAAGGTTAAATGTGTTGATCAGTACACTTTTGATTCATGCATTCAATAATTCGTTTGTAAAATATGAAAAGTATTTTTAAAAAAAAAACAGACAAATATAAATCAGAATAGAAAATTATTTCTTTTTGTTGAATTATTGGTTATCAAATTTTCAATTATTCAAAATAAATTACTGAACAAAAATATATAGGAGTAAATTAAATATTTATCATAATTACTGTAAACAAATTTCACTACTAATAACCTAGCAAATTACCTTCTTTTGACTTGAGCACTCTCTCTATAACTATCGAGAAACAAGCGAGAGTATTCGAGATCTTTACCTTACCTTTTTGGGTAAAAAATATACATTTATAGAAGATTACATCTTTGTAAAAATTATTAGCTCATTAGCACATAGACAAATGGAAATCTTTGATCTGCCAACAAAGTCAATAAAAATATGCATATATACTCTTCCTCGAGAAAATTTATCAATACAAAATTTTTTTTAATTACCTCTTATTTAAAAATTTCTTCTGTAGCTTAACAATTTCTTTATACAGCAAGCTACAGAATAGTATGAAAGTGAGATAAGTTTTGTTTTCTGTTGATTTCCGTAACATTTTAATTTTATTGCAACAAATTCAGATCAAAAATGTCAACTGCAAATACTTTTAACCTGAGGCAAACAGCAACAAAATTTCTTTATATCTTTCCATCTTTTGCTTTTAGTATAAATACCAATCTACGCTTAAATAATCGTGACCACAAATAACAAATTAATTAGTCAACATATTAAAACTACATCTTCTACATTTTTACAAAATAGAATAATTAGTCTTTACCGGTTTTTAAATAAAGAAGTAGAAGACAACAAAGTAAAGTAAAGATGACACATCAGAGTAAAAAACAATTGATACTATTTAATAACTGTATTTATTAGTGAATTTGACATAACAACGTAAAAACAAAAAAAATATAAATATTTTAAACTATTCAAATAAATTTTGCATACAATCAATAACTCAGACTGATTAATCAAATACTATAATCAACAGATCAAATTTTTTATCTTTTTTGACAACTATGCTTATTTGTGTTTTTAAGAGCCCTTCACAATTAATTTGAGCAAATCAATTATCTTTGTGCCTTGCAAGGTAAAATTCTTGCTTTCCTCTTTACGTATAGATAGTTAGTTAACATTGTTAATTCGTAGGTTTTCTTTTGTAAGATATAAACAAGTTATTTTTCTTAATGAACACATTAAACAAGCAGGAAAAAAAAAGAAATTCAATTAAATTACGAGAACCAAATCGATAGCTGCAAACGATTTTCTCATTCCTTGAGGTAACTTTTATAAAAAGAAGAAAACACTATTTTTCATGATTGAAAATGTCTAAGCATCAATTCCAAATAATTTTTTGTAACATTATGAAGGTTTATTATCATCTCTTATCAAATAGGCCATGTCAATTTACGTTCGTGTAAAATACTTTTTTTGAAAAGAGGATAAATAAAATTAGAGTTTCATTGAACAAAATTTAAGTAATTACTCTACAAATCAAATTAACAAATTGTCTCTAATAAAAGTGAGTTAACTTAGATGGTTCATTTAAAATAAAATATATAAAGATAAAGATGTAGATATATATAAATAGATATAGATATAGATATAAGTGTAAATTTGTTAGTAATGAAAGACGGCAGGTATTTTTGCTTTGATACTAGAACTATACAGGTTAATTTACATGCGAAATTGAAAGCAAATAAAATTATATATAAGTAAAAGAGAGCAGCTAAAACAATTATCACAATCAACAATCTCTAAAAAAATTTATTCTTATAAGCGCGGCAATACACAAATAAAAAATAGAAAAACTTTAGCAACTTCACTATATACTTCACCTTTCTAGTTTAAGAAAGGAAAAAAAAAACGTTCAACGTGACTTTACTTGACATTCTAAACAAGCTTTTTTTCTATATAGTCATAAAAATTATTGTCTTTATGAGAATATGAATATGGATATATAAAGATGTAAATATTTTAAGTGCATTATAACATTTACTGATACATTACTTACTTGCATTTGTCTATTTAAAAAAATTTATATATGTTGTCGCCTGCTAAAATCTATTTTATTAATGACACAACACTATAAGTTAAAATCAATTTGTAACATTACACTTATTCTTGTCAAAAAAATATTGAATAAATAAACAACATAAATCATTACAGTTTTTTTTCCCAGTAAGATAAGATTTATTTGATTATACTTTTTATGGTTTGCACTATTCTCTTATTGAACTTAACAAATTTAACAGATTAAAAGTTGTTTAAAATAATCATTAAGAGGTAATTAGTTTTTATTTTTGCCTTTTGTCACGTTTAAGACCTATTGTTTTGCCATTTGTCTACCTGATTTTGTGAGAACATAGTAGCATTGATAGATGTTAACGGCTATGTAGTGTACATGGCAGTCTGACTTGCAAGTTGAGCACTTGAAGTGTTTAGCTGCGAGTTGTTTCGGGGCAGCGCACCTGATTGAATACTCACGGACGATGGGGATGATGTGCTTTGATTTGTCGAGATAGATGCAATTGGGTAATTGTTTACGCGTGAATTGTCAACAACTGCATTAACTGATGGAGCTAACTGAGATGAATACTGAGATGAGTTTAGTGACTTGACAAAGGACGGGTTAACGGGTTGGACCACGTTACCAGCATAATTAAACTTTGATGTCTGCTGTGGTGAAGGGTTGTTGAATGAGCTGGAATATGACCCAGTGGTGGCAGGGTTGTTTTGCAGTGCACCAGCAGATTTAATAACGTTTGGATTGTTTGCACTTAATTGATATGACAAAACTGTGTTACTATACGATGACGCGTTTGGTGTACCACGAGGCTTGTCAAGCTGACTTCCAAAGCCTAATGACTGTGTGTTTGGCAACTGATTGACGTAATTGCTCGCCAGATAGCTGTTTTTGTTGCTGCTGCTGTTATTATTATTGATGTTGGTAGACACATTTGACTGATTATTATAACGATTCATCATAACGTTGGGTTGCTTGTACGATTGCGTTGCAGGCATGGACGTAAAATACTTGCCAAAATTATTGTTATAACTGATGTTGTTATTATTCATGCTGTTCATATTGCCAATCGAATTCGGAGCGTTAATACGAGGTCCACGTAGCGTGTTAGGGGTGGCAAATTGAACGCGTAGAGGGTTTGTCTGTGGTGGCACCACGTATTTCTCATTTAAGGCAGCAATTGCCTTTTCAGCAGAAACCTGATCCTCATATCGTACTCAGGCACTTCCTTTGCTTCGACCGTTATGCTCACGCATAATTTTCACTTCAAGGAGAGGGCCAAACTATGCAAAAATAGGTCGAAGTTGCTCCTCCGTACATACAGCTGGAACTTGACCAACAAACAACTTACTACCAACAAAATACGGGCTAGAGTTCATACCTTCAACACGATTGCGTTGGTACTAAACGTTTGCTTGCATTACTTGCTTATTGTCACGAGAAATCAAGTCTGAACTTCGTGGCAGTGTATTTTCGTAGCTCACTAAACCTTTGAGAGAACCGTAATAATTGCTATTGTTGATGAGGTTACTGTTGCTGCTGTTATTTGTATTGTTAGGACTGATTACGTTATCATTTGATGAATTTAAATGACGCTACGCAATCTCCGAAGCTGGTAACTTTGGCACAATATCTCTTATTTCATTTGCATTCATAGGCTCATGTATTTACATCACATTTGAGGTAATGTTAGATTGACCGGCTGGCAACATTGAAGGAGAGAGCAGAGCTGCGGATTGAGTATTAACAAGTCCCAAGTGAGACTGAAGCTGCATATTTGTCAGTGCATTTTGTGGCATTTCCTGATTTACACCTAACACTTGAGAGGGTTGATAAGAAGAAATATTACTGAACATAAAACTTTAAGTTATTTAACAATTTATATTTGTTAAATGGCAAAGAAATAAAATCTAAATATGAATAAACCTTGTTGAGGCGACTTACTAAAAGACGACAATCTGTTCAACGAACAATATAAAAATAAAAAAGTTATGCAAAAAAATAAAGGAGTTACGAAAAAACATCTCATAACCAAATTTACAAGTAATGCTATTCATTTCAATATAACCTAATTAAAACTCGTCAGTTAAACATTGAAATATATTGGATCTAATACGAAAAATGCTATTATTGATTTGAAGATATCTGACTGATAAAGTAAATATTTGATATATAATTTTTTAAAAAAAATCTGTTAAATCAAAAGCAGTTTACATTTAATAATTTCATTATTAAAAAATGTGATTTATATACAAAAAAAAACCTAACATTCGGCAGAGTATAAGTATTATGGTTATTATCTTAGATGTTTAAATTGCTTGAAATTATTTTTATCGTTGACCTATAAAGTATATTAATGGAAATAATAACAATGAAAATAATATAAGCTGAAGTTGTAATTGCATTCTTTACATCTTTACATTTGCATGTTATCACACAAATCATTATTCACAATATAAATTTACTTAGTTGTTTGTGGTCAGGTCAACAGCAGCCCATATCTACGACATTAGTATCTCTAACTCTGAGAGCCAAGGAAAATGAACTACTTGGTAATAGAGGGAAGAAAAAAAAAAGAAAATAGATTATCCAGAATATAGTTACTGCTTAACTTAATTTAATGATTAGTTTGATTGCTTATATTTTATTAATGTAAATAAACATTTATAAATTATTTTACTTTATTGCGTTTGAAATATATATATAACTATACTCTAATTGATTATAAGTTTTCATTATATCATAATAATCTGCTTATTGTAGAAGAGGTGGGAAGTTTTTGAATAAATAAATATATATGAGCACAACTCAAGTATTCTTTTATTAGCTAACCTTAAATATTAAATGTAATACAATTAAAATAACCATATGAAATAATCACAATAAATTAGTATCAAATAATTTACTCATCGCAAAATATTGTAAACAAGTTTATAAAAAGAATTAGTTGAATATAAAACTTTACGATATAAAGAAGTTAAGAATTGAAATGAAGACGTATATACATATCTAATGTTTACTACGACACGCCACGGTCCTGACCGGTATGACTATGTTATTATAAGAAATAGTGTTTACGTCAATGGCACGGTTCAAGACGATATTTATTGATTGTATTGTAATATTAATAATAAATACTGACACCACCCTCCATATAATTTCAGTAGTATATTTTATTTTTTTCCATAAAGAGTAATAAACTTTTTTTTAAAACTTATAAAATATATCGCTAATTTAACACACGATATACAATTTATAGTAGTGTTATCTTCGATTAATAGTCATTCTGTCAAATTACTTGTGTAGATTTTGAGCTATATTGTTGTAATTGTCATCTCTACTTTTGCGTGTACTACAATATTGTTATCAAATGTTTACTTCTACAATGTTATCATCACTTACTAACAGCTTTACATGAAATGTTATTTATGTCTTGACACACACTAATATGTTTTCATTGAAGGTGTTCAAGTATCTGAGCAAATGATTTGTTGTAATGATGTTTTGTCAGTTTGTAATACGTGAACACTTTATGTCACTTACAAATTTTATTCTAATTGTGGTAATTGTATTTATATATATATAATGACAAACAATTAACACAAATATGTATAGGTCCACATTTTATAATTATGATCGATGCACACATGTTGTTATAATAACATTCAAGATGTTTGTAAATGATATAACAAATGTGTGCGCGATTTTTGTTGTACACTCATTTATTCTCTGTGTTCTTTATATGCTCTATCAATCATCACATACGCATTCACATTAACATATTGACGTATTTGCAATGTGAAATACATGCACTTATGCGCAAGTTTTGCTTGTTAAATGTAAGCATACATCAATCTAACATTGATATTACTTGTTCAGTGTAACATATATGCAGCAATACATGTTATTATGTATACAACAAGTGATACCGAACACACGCACACACGCATTAATGCTGCACTTACTGTATCTTTGTTGTAACAAACAAATGTATGCTGCACTTATTTGATGTGTACATTTCAATTTTGTGTCGATTGTAACGCGTTATATTGTTGCTATTACTACTAACATATAACATTGTCAACTGGTGACAATGTAGGAACAATGGTTAGAAGGACAAACAACACATACACGCGGTAATCTTATTGTTTTGACGTGATATATCTCCTGACTGTTTTCACAGTTGTAGGTGGTGTTAGTAATAGCGATATGTGCACTTCAAAAACTATAAAAACCTGACTAAAGTAATCGTCAAAACTAACATGTTGTACATAATCATTCAACAATTTTGTTTTGTCATATTATTGTACATGGCATAAAGTTAATTGGATTCAGACGTGTATATTTTAAAATTATAACATGTTGTGTTTATTGTGTAGTAACATATTTACATAATACGTATAAAATAATTACCATACATATAGCGTGTTTAGAAGAGCAGTCAAAATACGTTTAGTTACGTTTTCTCTTATGCGAATGTACACAGTCAAAAACACTTGTCTATAACTATATAATGTGTTACTACAATTTTAACATTGATATGATACAACAAACAGTTGTTATACACAGGGTGACAACGCTATGCATAGCGTATAATATCTTGTTACTAGTTTGATCTTATGTGAGCGAAAGCAGAACTATAATTACCGAAACAGGCAATTTATTTAAAATCAAACTTTTTCTTTGTTGGAAAAAGCTGCAGCTTTTGTTTGCAGTTAGAGAGTAGTGATTAAGTTAGTATGTTTTATCTGCAATAGATTGATGCAATATGTAATAATGTAACTGACAATAACATATTGTATTCTCAATATATTTATTTTTGTCTTTTTGCAACACTTATTAAAAGACATTCCATTACATTTACATGTTATTTCATGTCTAGCAACTATAAAGACAATTTGTTTATTATATACAATGTAACACATCGTTACTTTACTACAGCTTTCAACGCAATCGAATAACTTAGCTGATTCTCATAGTGATAAGATGAGACAGCGCAACAGAGTAGCAGTAAAAGAAAGGTAAAGTAATTTCGACTTTTACTAGAAAGAGTTATGCAGTTGGTAAATGCAATAGATAAAATGGCGATTCAGACACTCAGAGTGAAAATTAGTTTTCACTATAGTAATTACCCTTGGTGTGATTATGTTGACATTTGCAACTCCTTCAAAATTAGCTATTTAAATATAATTTATAGATCTCTGATAGGATCAAGATCTCCCTAAACATGAGTAATCTATTCCTCTTCGAATACGCGAACCATGTGAATAACTCCATCACAAGCAGTAATATTTGGTGAGAAATTATTACCTAACCCTTAGCCCGCACTTGCACCACGAACTAATCCTGCAATATCACAAATGTGTACTTGAGCAGGTACAACGGATACTGGTTTGTGAATATGTACAAGCTTGTCAAACGGGGAGTCTGGTACATTGATGTCCGCTGTGTTAGGGTCAATAGTGCAAAACGGTCTATTTTAAGCAGGAACACTTTTCTTTGACAGTACGTTGAAAAAAGTTGATTTGCCAACATTAGGTAGTCCTACAATACCTACCTTCAGATTACTGCCGGGCCTCCCTAGCAAAATAGTTTTATGTTCTTATTTATTATCAGCTCTTTTAGAAGGCATTGATTTGAGTTTTATACCTATAAGCAGAACAAAGAATATGTTTAGTGTGATTAAAATTTTTTATTCAAATAAAAAAGTGAAAGGAAAAGAAACGTGAAAGCAATTAAGGGTGTTACCGACTATCATGAGCGAAACACATAATCTATATATTTTGTTTTGTATTTTAACTGATTTAACATTTAGTAAAAACATAAGCTAAGAAAACTATAAACAAAAAACATTATTGTTTTGCAACCGTAAAAATATATCCTTAACTCAATACATCATTATCAGTTAAAAAAATAATTAAATTTAAATTATAAACTACCAAGTTCAAATGTAATTAAATAATATGTACTTCTTCTTTAATTATTTGCTTTACAAAAATGAATTATTAATCAAAGTTGGCTGCAAAAAAAATAGCTGTTGAATTTAAAAAATTTGACCCTGTTAATATTATCAAAGAACATTTATTGTATGCAATATTATCTAATTACCAGAAAATCTTATTATTATTATTTACACCTACAAAAACTATTTTAAGAAAGGAAAGTTTGAATGTTGATAAAAATGTTTATAAAGTTTTAGGGTATATCAACAAAACCGTTCAAAATAAATATTTAAAAAATTTAATATAAAATTTTGAATTAAAAAAAATTGTATATACTCAAATCGGTTAATTCATCAATTATAAATTTTTTTTTAAGACACTCTATAAATAAAGTCTATCAAGTTTAAATATATAGCTTATCATGATATTGTTTAGTCTGAATGAATGTAAACAACAAAATATTCTTTATTAATTTTTAGTACTGTCAACAACAGCTTTTTAAGGTAGTATAGTTGAGATGAAAGCTGTTGTCAGTCAGAAAAAGATGTAATATATTGCGTACATGATTAGTAGCGATGTGATGTTTGTGATGAGAACTTTGTTTGATGCTTTTGTCGGTAGTAGCAGTTGTCGTGTTGCGTTCGTCAATATTGATATTCTGTAGGAGAACGCAATCAATATTAACATGAGAAGAATAAAGTTGCTGAAAGGAAAAGTAGAAGGTAATACTTGACGTACAAATCAGTATTGACTTCTTTCAAATCGAATAGATTGACTCATTACGATAGTTCATTGTGCAATGTACATCTCAAGTGACATCTTGCCGAAAAACTAAAATACAGTAGAGTAGTATTGACGTGCTGTAAATGAAATGTTTCTGAGTATAATATAAAGTATTATAGGTACAATACCGATGTACGAATGATAATGCAAAAAATATTCCTGTTAAGGTAATTTGAAAACGTACTGGTAATAGTAAGAAAAAATGTATATGCATAACATGGCAACAACACACTTGATTGAGTTGCTGATATAGGTAGGCCTTAGTGCATCTAGGTATTGTAACAATCGAGTAAAATGTGGATATAACAGCGCACCTAACATACCTCACATCATCATATAACAGTGAGGACGGAAAAAATTTCAGAAGTGTGACGGTGAATGTTTACTATTCGGTTGCTAGAAACACACTAACACACTTTTGAATGGACGGAAGAACAAACTGTAGAATGTTTACGAGATGAACGGTGCGTCCATTTGTGCAAAAGAGAGTAATGCTAACACCAATATTTTTAACACAATGATAGCAGGATACTTATTATACTTTGACTTGAAAGCCATCACTGCAAATTAGATTACAAAGGCGTACGTGTGTAGTGGACAAACATAGTATCAACCAGTGTCAACTTGAGCAATGACATAAGTGATAACAATAAAAAAATTGAGACGTCACATCATGTTGCAAAAACGATTCAATGAGTAATCATTTGTTTCCATGAAATACAAGAAGTTGCCGAAGCCTGTCATCCACACGAATGAAGAAACGAGCGCAGGAATATAATGATTTTTGAAATTGCACTAACTGTATTATACAAAATAAAACATATTTGCATACATCCTCGTCATTACTCAGTCTGATGCCTGTTGAGAGGAAGTGAGACAGTATCTGCCTTGTTTGCAAACTCCTTACTCTTATCGTTGTACTTATTATTATCTTTTTTAACATTTTGTACTGCATCATTGTCTTTTATGTCATTAGTCACATCTACAATAATATGTGAAGTAGAGGTGACTAATTACAGTTTTGCTTTCTTTTATTTGACAAATTATGAGTTACTGATTTTTTTCAGTGTTAGCAGACCACCAGCCAATAGCAAAAGCAGAAGTGCAATGTGACTATCTTTATTTTTATACGCTTTCTTCGATGCAAAAACGTTTGTTCACGAGAGAAAGATCACAAGGTATAACAACGCACTCAACTAGAACAGTGTGTTGATACAGTTGTGTTCTGTGACTGTACAAAAGTAATACGAGCTTCACGGAAGCAGCATCATTATTTTCAGTAACATAGCTCACGTGCATCATGCAAGAAGTGTAAGTTGACTTGGTGTCAATGCACCACCGACAAATGGCTTCACATTACCTATAAACAATGCAGAAAACACCAACGATATCATTATTGCCACTATTCCACTTCATATCAATGCAATGCGCTAACATCGTTTCATGCATTTGACCTTTGTGTACAAGCACTACACACGTGCAAGTGTTGTACTTTACACAACGGTAACTTACATGCAGCTACTAGCATTTTTGCTCACTTACTTCCTGCATGTGACACTTGCCAAACCGCAATCACCACTCATTACTATCTTCTGAATATAGTGTCGATAAAATATTTTGAAATTATTTAACTGTGCACAAAAATAAAAATTATAAATATTCTAACAGCAAAGTGTAGACTTAATTTTAGAAAAATTCTCTTAGAACTTTATGTATTTATCAAAAATAAAAATAAAAAAAAAACACTTTATTTTGTACAAACGCAACAATGTAGCTAAACTATTAATCAAAACAAAGGAAATTAAAACAAGTAAAATGATACAGGGTGAAATATGACTACATTCCTTCCATTTTTACATTTGCATGTTATCAAAAATAAATTATCGTTTACAAATTGAAGTTTATATAATTGTCTATGATTAAGCCATTAGCCGTACCCATAGTCTCGAAAGTTTATTGAATTTTTAAGTGTTATTATTACTGTAATTCGGATAGTCACTAACTTAAAATTAGCAACAACATTCGCGTATTAACGGTACACATAAATCTTTTGCATCATTTTCCACAATCTGATGTGTTATGTTAGCTCAAAAATTACGTGATAACGTATCAGCAGGGTTGAGCTCACCAGCGAGATAGAAAAAGACAACCTTGATTTTGATGCTAAACATGAGATTATTAGTCAGCTCATACAGTTTATTCAATGCATAACCTCTGCCAATGCCACCATATCCATTTTCTTTCCGTTGTGCTAACACAATAGGGAAGTGATCCGTCACGATTGTAATCTTCATTGATGTTGCTGCGTACTGTAAGTATGTGTGGATTAGGTATTGTAACAGCATCATGATTGCCCACGGTTATGCGTGTGCTGAGTGTTGTGCTGTGAAATAGTTTGTTGTATCTTCGCCTTGTGACGTGTCTGTACATTGCAAAGTCATGCACTCATCTTTGTTGATAAGTGCGTGTTGCTCCATTACGTCACTTTGCAATGACACCTCAGCCACTCTTTGATGCATCGGTGTATATGATGACATCATAGTCATCGTCTTTATTTGTGTACACTACATAATCTGCTATGTGTCATCACTTATTCTCTACTAACTGTGCACCAATTTCATCAAGTGCATTACGCACTGAGGGCACAATCACAGACATTTCTGCATCTCAGTTTTGATGTTCTTCTACCAGCCTGTACACAGCACGATAGGCACGTAGCAATGTAAATAACTTTGCAGGATTTGAGTTGTGTGGTGTGCACTGCATAACAGATGAGTGACACCAATGAGACAAAAGTGAGGCACGTAAAGCGTTGTGCACGTAGTGCTAAGATCAATTTGGCAATAGTCTTTGTATTATTGCGCATTACTCTCTCTACACCATTTCATGCATACTACTCTCCTAAAAACACAGTATTGTCACATGCCATTTACAATATTTCTTCATTACTCTTTGCAAGTAGTTCATCTCTGTTAGGTGATGTAAGTAAATTAGCTCAACGTATGCGTTATAAAATGGTGTGTACTTCATAACAAAAATTATATTCTTGCCCCTCCTCTGCAGCAATCATTATGTTATCTATCATTGTTTTTGTTATTACTACGGGTGTGTTGATGTCTACAATGACATTTGTGATTGCTTGTCTACTACAAACTACACTTCATCGTGCTCCTGTCGGTAGTGTCTTTAGGCGGTAATAGCCATCACTGGCACGAAATACAAAACAGTTGCGTGTCTCTTCAGGCAACGGTATACTATCATAAGTATGCCTAGAAGTCGATCTGCAGCATGTAGCGTGCATAACGCAGCTGTTGTCGTCGTCGTGCAAGGCGTGATGGGTATCGTGAGATGTGGCAGTCATGTCTTTGTTTGATTACTTTATTGACATGATGCTCAGTGATCAATCTCCTTCGTTCTTTCGTCTCATTGACTGCAAACACATTGACACTATGAACGCCTAGAGGAAAGGGCTGTGTAATGTGAGCGTCATCACAACGCGTCAAACTTGTGCATCTCTACCGCTTTATGTATATCATCCAGAGACAATCTGCGTCTTCTTGATGGTGCGGCAGGTAACAGGTGACATTAAATAGAAAGGGAATCAACCACTGCAACGGTAGAAAATAGAAATTAATGTGTAAATACAAATGATAGGTGGACAAGCTCTTTACTGCCTCCACGTTTAGCAACGTAACCTCTTTTAGATGAATGGGGTCAAATAGAATGAATGGGTGTGTCAGTGTGATGTGTGATTAGATGTTCATTTGCCTTCTGAGGTTATATAGTTCTACTTCATTGACGCCTAAACTAATAGCATTTGGTGCCTTTGCGTCCTAATTCGTGTAGTTGAGAAAGAAGAGGACATGGCCTGCGTTGTCCTGCGCTGTGTTACACCCTTCGTTGTCAGCTAGTGGCTACAGCCCAGATATCTGTGAAGTGTGTATCTAGACGTGTATGACATATCATTAACATTATTTGTGATTGAGGCATTTTTATAATAACCATGTGTAATGCTGCTCCTTTACGCTAACTGAAGCGATGGAAGAGCTGAGAGTGTGTTTTGTTGACGTAGTGTATAACGCACTGCATTCTTCACCGACGTGGCATCTCTAAAATAGGTATTGATGTGGTGTTTTACGGCACATTAGAGCGTGTAGAGTAGAGGCATCTTGTACTGTCATGATCAACCCCCCAGTTGATATGGACCTCGAAATCGTGCTCCTTTTGCCTCTTCGTATTGTCGGTGACACCAACACTGTTCCATCTTTGTTCGCTGCACCCAATGTTATGTCCCTCACTGCAAGGCTTGCTATGTCACCTGGACGTGCAGCAAACGCTCACATCATGATGAGGTACAAAGCAGCTTCTGTGTGATAACACAATTTCTTCTTTGCTGCTGTTACTTACTGCAGTGTCACAGGTGTAAATGTTGTTGCGGGTGTCTCTCTGTTGTAGCGCAATGCTGTTGCCATTCCTGCCCTTCATTCTGGGTGTTAGTCTAATTTGATGGGTAGTTGTTAGTTAGTGTATATTGGCAGGTTCTGTAGTGATGTCTTGAATATTAGCATAAATTTTGTTTATGTTTGACCACTTCCATGTACGTGCAACGGCCATTCTGCGTACTAGCTCTAGCAATGCTGTTATGGGAACGTCACATTGAGTAAGTCGTCCGGCATTGCACATATTTCACTTATTCATCGCAGGTGTTGTTGACGTGTTTGTGGTGTGATTGCGTTTTCACGCCATTTGTGTGACGTGTGCAGGCTTTCCGCTGTTCACACATGTCATAATCCTATACAAACGTAATTTTTGAATGCATACGCATCATGTTTGCAAATAAAACTATTTTACAGTTTGTTAGTTATGACCTTTCCAATCCTCAAATGCTAGCAATTTTAAAATAATATTTGTCTTACCAATGATAAAACTTCTCTACTTTAATTTCCTCGTTTATTTTTAGTACATAATGTTATGACTGATTCTGACTTACATTATAACTGTATAAAGGTGAAGTTTCGTACATAGTTTATGATGGTCATGCTATACGCTAGTACTTGTGACGTTTTTGTCGAAATGTTGCTCCGATGGCAAATTTGTAGATATTAGTAATGTGTGACAACAGTTTTTTTTAATTGTTATGTTAAAGAAATGTTGATCACTTGTTGCTTATGTCTTTTAGCTAACTGGAAGTAGTATTCTCGTTATATTTCATAAATTAAAAATAGTGTACGGTTGATCTAGTGCAACAAGTGTTTCTTTCACATCTTGCTGACTATTTGTATAGTCACAAACGCGACGACGCTTGCTCTATTATAAGAGGGTCAATCTTTTATATACTTAATAATTTGAAATAGCTAAAGCTTATTTTACTAACATGTACGTTAAACTGCATTTTGCTGCTTATTTTTTTGTTTTCATTTTTTATTGTGTTGAGCTTGCAATACATTCGTCAAATTAGTTTTGCTAACTTTTTGAGTCATTACGGCAGTGAGTATTGTTGTGCAAACGTTGCTTTATTTTCTTTCTTCGCTGACTGTATTTTCTGTTTCAAAATCAACATTACTATAATATAACCGTTTAAGAGTGACATTTGAAAAATTAAACTTACTAATTTATATTGCGTAATATCAAGATTAAATTATATAATAGATATACGATTCTAAGTAGTGAATATATACATTAAATTATTTGAATGTCAAACAATTATTTATCATTATTATTGCATCAATTTGGTGTGTTCTGCCTTTACATAACTTCGTTAACAAACGACGCAGACGTAACAGCAGTGTGAATGTCTTAGATATTTTATCTTAAGATAGTTTAACAAAACATGCGCTATTATGAATCAATTGCAATCGTCTTCATCATACTCTTGTTGTGGCGATGATGTTGTATAAACCGACAGATATCGTTACATTTTCTTTAAAAATGCGACATACATCATTGTGAACATGTGTTGAAAATGCGGAGTTATATATTTTCATTTTTTTTACGTTTTCTTGTTATTATTTAGTGTGATGATGGATGTCATTCCGGTGATGACGTAAGAAAATAAAGTAATGACGCAGTGTTTCGTGGCACACACACTTTGCGTAGTACCGTGCTCTTGCAGATATGAAAATAGGCCAGCTATTACACGTGCAAATAAACATAAGTAGGCAAGCAAAATAACAATACTTTTCAAGAAATATAAATTGAAGGTTTTGCGTTGTGCAGAATTACATAGTTTGTAAGGCTTCTTTGCAGATCGACATAACGATGTAAAGTTTGTTGTGCGAATTCATTTTTACAAACGTCTATCAAGCGCCGCTTACTATGCTATAATATTCATTTTAGTGATATAATGTAAATGTTGTGATTGTTGTTCACTATTTGACCAGAAAAGTATTCATTGTTGTTAAATAACAATTTATAAATTATATCTATTATTAAAGAATTTACTTTGATTATTGCGATTACAATTGTAGCTATTACTGTAACTGTAACTATTGTTGCGCTGTAGTTTTCATTATATAATTGCTTGGGCTGAACGTAAATTATTAGGTGTAAAGCCATACCAAACAGGGTCGTAGCGTGCCGCAATGTATCTAGATATTTATGTATTTGCTTCTTAAATATGTTTGTTTCATTATTTTAGTTATATATTATATATAATGCTCTTATCAATAACTATGTTTAATTTATATATTAACAAAACAGTGATTATAGATTTCTTATTTAACTCACCTTACATTGAACAAAAGATGATTGCTAATGATAACTATATGATACACGTACTGCAGAAAATTTGTTTAAAAAAATTCGAAGTTTTTCATTGCAAATACAAACTGTATAACAATCTAAATCAGGGATGTTTTCTTGAAGGCTAACTGCCAAAAATATTTATGTATATGACCAGTTTTTGCATAATAATATGTATTTGTGATAAGATTATAATATGTTACAACAATAGTTTAAACAGATAATGAAACTTGCAATGTAAGGCTACACAATGATGAATTAACTATAACATCCTGCTGCTGCCCTTTGTGATGAACTTGACACATACTGATAACTGCGTTATAAACGCATTAATAAAGATTTCTGAGACCAATTAGCAGCGTAGTTGGAGGATATATATAAAGCAAGAGAATTGTTGCAGAAGCAGTCCATACAGGCCATAAACTCCCGTAGACTAAAGCCAACAGCTGTAATGCTTAGCAGATTCTTATTGTTTATCACTGAAAGATTAAGATTTTGGTATTTTAGTGGCAATGAAGTTAATAATGTCAACGGATACACGTTAGTCATTAAACATGCACAATTGAACAGTGTTGAACAACATATCCAGTAACATTAATTATCAATATGTTCAACTTGTTGATGATTTACAACGTCCATCGTTATTAACAAAAAGTGCAGAAATGCAAATGAAAACAGAAGAAATGGTATAGTAATTAAGTTAACTCAAATACAAATGGAAATAACTGACTGAAGACAACACAAAATAAGGATATGACAATTTTTTCTACCTGTCAAAAATACTTACTACAGTAGTAGCTATTTACTATCTAACATAGTTAATGCACTCAATATCTATTAAGTTATGTTCAGCCCAAGCAACTACACAATAAAAGCTACATCGCAACAATATTTACAATTACAGTAACAACTACAATCGTAATCGCAATAGTCATAGTATTTGTAATAGTGAGGGATATGATGAATAGGATAATCATCAATAACTATAAATATCTTTGCAGTTTGAATACCCAACAACAATTTCAACATTCACTAAACATAGCAAAAATAAGTTAAATAACAGTGAAAAATGCATAAAATATTTATTAAAATAAATCTTTACTAAACAACTCTTACCTTCGTGATTTCCCGTTCCTTCGTCGCTCTGCAAATAAGCTTTACAGAGAAAGCTATTTTGACCAATGCAAATCTTCTAATATTTAAATCCATAGAATATTATCACCCAACACATTCTGCGTTGCTTTCCTCTCTTCCTGCGTCACCATTGGATCGCTGCCATTATAACGTTGAAGGAAGATAACAGAACAATATTTCTTACCATTTATGATTCTGTACCTTCAACACTAATGTACGATGACCCACGTCGCATTTTTGCGAAAATATAGCCGGATCTTAAATTAGAAGCAGAGGCATCACCACGACAACAACGTGGTAGTGACGACTGCGGCGTATATATGGTCGGGAATATCATGGCGGACTATTTCAAAATAAAAATAAATGACCCGTTCACCCTACCTGTACATCTACAACCTTTGCGTATAAAGGTAAACAAAGGTAAAACACACAAAGCGGACGCTATAGTAATGATACGTTTTATTTTTTATTCAAACAACACAAAAATTTTACGTATATGTTAAACGGTGGAACAGTTATAAAGAATACAGTGTAATGTAATTTTCTAAAAACCTTCAAATAGCAACTCACAAAGGAAAACATTATCCGTGAACGCGTTGTAAATATTAAACGGACAAATTAAGTGAAATTCCAGTAATAATTTTCTTTTGTTTAAATTGACTACGACAACCAAGGTAACAACAAATCTACTCCAACTAATAACAATTTCAATATAAATATTAAGAGAATTACTACTATTACGAATGTTAATAGCATATCAAGAGATAATTATTTAGTTAATTGTATTTTATAAGTTTTGAAAGTTTTGCTGAAAGTTGAAGAAAATGAATTATAAAAAGCATGAAATGCACTGCGTTATTTATCAATAAAGACGGCTCTTCTCGCGGTTGGAGATGGTGTTATCCGGTTTTTCCACAACCGATAACATACGTATGAAGGCGTACAAGTAAGGCTTCAAATTCCGAGCATAATATGATGTGTATGAAACACTTACGGCTTATGGTGTTCAACTGCAATTTATGGCGCAGAATAATCTTGAATTCCCTCTTTACCGAGTGCATAACCCACAACTTAATTTTAATACCGAAAATGCTAATATAAGCTGATATGTTCAAGGTCCAATAGATTATCCTTTTCAGTGGCACTTGTGAGATCGTAAATTTGTTGTAGAAGCAAGATTTGATGATACTATAACAAATATCGGTGCCAGGGCCGGTCACTACACGCTTACAACAATACCTGAATAAGCTAGTATTGACGTCTATCTGCCTGAAAATATGTCGCAGTATTAGCAGTAAGGAGCACTACCGCGTTATAAAAGAAAATGCATTTATATTGATGAAGTAGATAAATCATCATAAGTGTATCCGAATGGAAAGGTTAAAATATAACATAAAATAAATTATTTAATCAAAAGCGCAAATGTGAGATGAAATGAATACAATTACACTTTCATTTTATAACAATTTGCTTCTTCTTTTTTCCCTCTTTTACTTTATAGTTTAGCGACAATGGCAGACAGATGTTGGAGGGTCTCGCTTGCCCACGAGTGTGGTACATCTACCCAGACAAACTTCCACACATCAGTGTAATTACCTGGAAAGCTGTTACCGCAGAAACGCAAATATTACACCGGTGATGGCTGCAAGAGCTGCGCGCAATGCCAGCTAACTTGTTGAGTCGCCCGTTGGCAGCAGCTGCAATAAAGCTAATAAGACGAATGACAAATGCTCGCGACTAGAAATGGTCGACTACGGCTAAAGCCTTCACAGCAGTGGCTGGTGCGCTACGCAACCTCCCGCTTTATACAAAACAGACGGTGAGTGTAGACCTGACTTAGTTCCCAGAGTGATGTGCTGCAGTCAAGACAGCACAACGTAAAGAAAACGAAGAGATACTGGAGCCACCACCACCAACAACAATTCATGAGCAACTGGCAACATAAAAAATGTTAATGCGCAAGTCTCCACCAGCAGCACTGTTCCTTGCAATGATGTGGACATTCTCAGCCCGAGCAACAGACATTGCAACACTTAGAGCTAACGATGTGGTTAACATGAAAGTGATGCCTGACAAGTATGTAAAAGTAACGCTGACAATAAGGAGGGGCAAAGGGACCAAGTTCAGAGGGACGTATGGCACCTCATCAACATTAACCAAACAAAAGGGATCTTTGTTAGTCAAGATCCTTTCAAACCGTCGACTTAATCTTCTTCTGTTCGCAAATGTCAATGAACTACAGACCATGATAGCGTTTGCTCTGAAGAAAGTCAATCCTAAACTACAGCTGGCTTCAGTGCGTAAGGGATCCATACGATACTATGTCGAAAAAGGTTTAACGTAATACCAGCTAAAGCGTCTGTCAGGGCATACACTCACAAAAACACTACAACGTTACCTGGGTCATGGCCTCCAAACTACAAAGGAGGACGAAGCCGTACAGGACAACGTCTTGCGGCTCCTCCGGACCCAGAGAAAGCAGGGGCGCACATCCCCTCTGCCCAAGACCTCGGCCTCGATCTAAACAAACTGTACCGGCGCATACAGTAGTTAAATGGCGTAAAGTAGCTCGTTAGTTTGCCGCCGCCGACGATGTGGCGCTTGCATCTAAAAAACACAACGCCGTTAGATATCGAGGTAGTAAAACAAATGGTAACAAGTCATTCAGTAACAAAATAGTATTTGTTTGCTTGTTTACCTTTTCTTTCTTTTTCTACTTTCGTTGGTCTGGCCACGTCGCGTACAATCAAACCTACTTCTCTCAAACAGTAGGACATTGAGCGGGCGTGTGCTATGGGTAAATTTTAACGTTGTAATTTACATTAGGTGCACACACCACTTCCATCAAATGTACATGGCGTAAATGTGTTCGCCGTTCCTTAGATGAAGGGACGTAGGCGTCTCATTACAGAACCACTACTCAACTCTGTGATTGAGAAGAAAAGTTTGCCCAAGGTACAATACCCAAGTCGGTTGGCTCGGCGACAAATGTTGAAACATGCCAGAATTCAGTAGTCAGGTTCTGCGAATTAGACGTTTAATTATGTACATTTAACTAAGGAACGGCGTAGCTCAGAAATCTTTTCGTGTTCCGCGGCCGTGATAAAAAGTTTTATCGCCTAACAACAATTCCGACGGGTGCCCGGTGAAGTGTGTGTCTGAGTACTGACAGCGCAAGCAATCACATCAGTAATTGTGGATATTGACACGCCGGTCATTATCACCACATTACTAGATAACATTATGATTGCTGCCCACTAAGGACAAGAAATACAGTTTGTAAGCGCAGTAAGACGTATAGTTGCTCGCATTAGGGAGGCTAATCTGCTCACATCTCCTGATCGCGAAAGCATAAGTAACATGAGTGATGATAAATTTTAGTAGTAGCCATAAAAAATAACACGTTCTTAGGTTAAGAGTACATGTGAACTGGTACTCAACGTGTAGTCCGAAACTCGGTTAAGACAGTAGCTAAACTCTAAATTGCAGGACAGACAACTTCATTCACTAACCGAAGTTTTGTCTCCTAACTATCGCTCATCATGTACGCGCTACACACAACAAAGCTCAATCCTGCGCGCTCTTTCAAGTTAATGCGTGTCTACCGTGCCATATGTAGAAAAGTTGCTGAAGGCGAGTACTGGGATGCTAGAATAAAATTTATTAATCCTAGTGTACATCAGGCCATTCAACAACTCATTAGTCAACTAACAATTAACAAATGCTACGAGATTGCAGAGCCACGACACTTATCCTACGACGATGCAGATTATGACCACATAATCTTTACGGATGCATCGATCGCTGGTTGGGGTGGAGTTACTAATTAAATTAACATGCTTTTTACTACATGTGAATAAATTTATTTAGTAAAGCCATGTCACTTCGAGTTTTAGATGCTCTTATCTGTGTTAATTACTTTTCTTCATTTCTAACTAATAGTTAATCTCTTTTTCTTCCTTTCTCACTTTCTTTTCCTTCGCATTTTTTGTTACACTTGTTTTCTGTACTATAGAGTTATATTTTATAACTTTTTAATAACCCACCCACCATCCTCCATCAACACCTTGGTTATGTACATTATTGACTAAAGATCAATAATGTCCATAGTTTATTATTTAAATATTAATTAAAATTAATATTTAACTAATTTGTGTGTAAACAAAAAACACTTTTTAGTGGGTAAATAAACACGCTTCTTAGTGGGTAATGTACACACACTTTTTAGTTTTGATTTTAGTTTGTATTTTCATGATAAACTTCTGTTTGATTCCCCCTCAAGTGGGGAATCTTTTCCATATAGCTTCTAAATTGTAATTTAAGTTGTGTGATTATGTTTTTGGTTTACGTGAGTTTGGCTATGCCATAAACTCGCAAAACTTTTGAATAATCACATGCTTTCTTTGCTTTCTTTGTTTTGTAGCAACAACCCAGTACCCAGCGCCGTGACATGCCATAGTGAAAGATGTACATAACAAGAGTACATGCACATACCAACAACGCTGGGTCAACAGTCTTGACGTTGACATCAGCCACAATTATAGTCTTGCAGTAAAGCAAGTAAAGAGAAAATATGGTGATACTAATGATGATGATCACACGTGAACCCCGTACGGCAAGTTCACCGCTAAATACTCCGCTCACGCGGAGCCTCGCACAGGAAAACTGATACTTTAGCACCATCTTGTAAACAGGTGCGATGTAGATGCTAAAGTATCAGTTTTCCTGTGCGAGGCTCCGCGTGAGCGGAGTATTTAGCGGTGAACTTGCCGTACGGGGTTCACGTGTGATCATCATCATTAGTATCACCATATTTTCTCTTTACTTGCTTTACTGCAAGACTATAATTGTGGCTGATGTCAACGTCAAGACTGTTGACCCAGCGTTGTTGGTATGTGCATGTACTCTTGTTATGTACATCTTTCACTATGGCATGTCACGGCGCTGGGTACTGGGTTGTTGCTAAAAACAAAGAAAGCAAAGAAAGCATGTGATTATTCAAAAGTTTTGCGAGTTTATGGCATAGCCAAACTCACGTAAACCAAAAACATAATCACACAACTTAAATTACAATTTAGAAGCTATATGGAAAAGATTCCCCACTTGAGGGGGAATCAAACAGAAGTTTATCATGAAAATACAAACTAAAATCAAAACTAAAAAGTGTGTGTAAAATGCGAAGAAGGAAAAGAAAGTGAGAAAGGAAGAAAAAGAGATTAACTATTAGTTAGAAATGAAGAAAAGTAATTAACACAGATAAGAGCATCTAAAACTCGAAGTGACATGGCTTTACTAAATAAATTTATTCACATGTAGTAAAAAGCATGTTAATTTAATTAGTAGCTCCACCCCAACCAGCGATCGATGCATCCGTAAAGATTATGTAATCATAATCTGCATCGTCGTAGGATAAGTGTCGTGGCTCTGCAATCTCGTAGCATTTGTTAATTGTTAGTTGACTAATGAGTTGTTGAATGGCCTGATGTACACTAGGATTAATAAATTTTATTCTAGCATCCCAGTACTCGCCTTCAGCAACTTTTCTACATATGGCACGGTAGACACGCATTAACTTAAAAGAGCGCGCAGGATTGAGCTTTGTTGTGTGTAGCGCGTACATAATAAGCGATAGTTAGGAGACAAAACTTCGGTTAGTGAATGAAGTTGTCTGTCCTGCAATTTAGAGTTTAGCTACTGTCTTAACCGAGTTTCGGACTACACGTTGAGTACCAGTTCACATGTACTCTTAACCTAAGAACGTGTTATTTTTTATGGCTACTACTAAAATTTATCATCACTCATGTTACTTATGCTTTCGCGATCAGGAGATGTGAGCAGATTAGCCTCCCTAATGCGAGCAACTATACGTCTTACTGCGCTTACAAACTGTATTTCTTGTCCTTAGTGGGCAGCAATCATAATGTTATCTAGTAATGTGGTGATAATGACCGGCGTGTCAATATCCACAATTACTGATGTGATTGCTTGCGCCAGACACACACTTCACCGGGCACCCGTCGGAATTGTTGTTAGGCGATAAAACTTTTTATCACGGCCGCGGAACACGAAAAGATTTCTGAGCTACTATTGTAGTGGAATAGAGTCATAGTAGGCCTCGAAATCGATTTGAAACATATATTTGGCATGTTTCAACATTTGTCGCCGAGCCAACCGACTTGGGTACTGTACCTTTGGTAAACTTTTCTTCTCAATCACAGAGTTGAGTAGTGGTTCTGTAATGAGACGCCTACGTCCCTTCATCTAAGGAACGGCGAACACATTTACGCCATGTACATTTGATGGAAGTGGTGTGTGCACCTAATGTAAATTACAACGTTAAAATTTACCCATAGCACACGCCCGCTCAATGTCCTACTGTTTGAGAGAAGTAGGTTTGATTGTACGCGACGTGGCCAGACCAACGCCTCCAAAAAAAAGAAAGAAAAGGTAAACAAGCAAACAAATACTATTTTGTTACTGAATGACTTGTTACCATTTGTTTTACTACCTCGATATCTAACGGCGTTGTGTTTTTTAGATGCAAGCGCCACATCGTCGGCGGCGGCAAACTAACGAGCTACTTTACGCCATTTAACTACTGTATGCGCCGGTACAGTTTGTTTAGATCGAGGCCGAGGTCTTGGGCAGAGGGGATGTGCGCCCCTGCTTTTCTCTGGGTCCGGAGGAGCCGCAAGACGTTGTCCTGTACGGCTTCGTCTCCTTTAGTATTTGTTTGCTTGTTTACCTTTTCTTTCTTTTTCTACTTTCGTTGGTCTGGCCACGTCGCGTACAATCAAACTTACGTTTAAACCTTTTTCGACATAGTATCGTATGGATCCTTACGCACTGAAGCCAGCTGTAGTTTAGGATTGACTTTCTTCAGAGCAAACGCTATCATGGTCTGTAGTTCATTGAATTTGCGAACAGAAGAAAGATTAAGTCGACGGTCGTTTGCTCTGAAGAAAGTCAATCCTAAACTACAGCTGGCTTCAGTGCGTAAGGGATCCATACGATACTATGTCGAAAAAGGTTTAACGTAATA